>NC_024130.1:6426662-6446306 GCF_000346735.1 Prunus mume
GAGAGTTGGTGGTTTTTTCGGTGAGGCGTTGTCGCTTTAGGCCCCACGCGCTGCCAGCGCGTGTGGCGGCGCGTGGGCAGTAAGATGGGGACCACAGTCAGTCCTAGAATGATCTCCTAGTCCTCACGAGCGCGTAGGATTTCGCGGATCTTAATTCGGATATCGTTTGAACCCCGAACGGATCTCGCCTACTGTGCGATTTCCGAGTTCACTATGTTTGAACCGTTTGATCGTAGTTATTTTCAAGTATGTTGATCTAGGTAATTCCAGGATCGTATAGTATTTGACGGATCGTAAAACGGAGTCCCGGATACTCCAGAAATGTCAGCCCTAGAGCGGGGGTTACAGTAAAACAAACCAGTTATAGGTCCGGGACAGAGGAAAGAACTACGTGTGGCTTGATCCCTCAGAAAGGGTATGTAGGCAGCCTACAGTTACCAGGCACAGCCACGAGATAGGGCCCTAGAGTTTGTGTTATCGCTTCCAGGGCATTTTGGTCATTTACGACCCACAGGCACTAGGTGTCAGTTTTGCACAGGATTCAACCCGGATTCCAAAGTGGAATTTGGGTCAGGTCGTTTCAATGACAGTTTTGTAATTTAATAGAAGTTAAAAGCCTTTTTGTTATGTAGATGGGCTTTGAGTGTGTTTATAAAGTCCATTTTATATAGGATATTTTTATAATTTGGGCTCCTATATTGGGTATAATAGTGAATCTCCCATAAAATTAATCCCATTTAAATAGTGGTTTCCCTTGGGTTGCCCTTGACAATGGGTGGAAACACAACTATTCATGTGAATAGTGCCTACCCTTACTTGCCCTTGCCCTTTGCCATGGCACCATGGGTGGAAATGCTCTTAATGGCTTGTGCTATGGTGATGATAGTTATACATTCTTATTGACTTTGATTCCAATTGAACACGTAGTTTTCCATCTCTCTTTGTCTTTCTCTCTCTCTTCCATTATTTCCTTTCCTATGTCCCCTACACTACTTTCATTATCTGTATTGTGTTTTTGACGAAGTATTTATGAATTTGTGCTAAAATAAACATTTTAAAAAGAGGAGAATGAATTTAGCATTAAAGAGAGAGAGGAAGCAAAGCAGTCATGAGTTTAGCATTAAAGAGAGAGAGAGGGTTGTGAGTTCCTAGGAGAAACAGGGGTTTCAAAGTAGAGGAGAATGAATTTTAAGAGGGTTCGTTGAAGAGAGAGAGGTGGGGGAAGAACAATGGCTGTGTTGAGTAATTTCCGGCAGCTTGACGAAAGTTTCGTCAAGCTCTGGAATATCATAAGAGAAAATGGGAGGAGATGGAGAAATAGGGCTCGAAATTGCAGGGTTTCAAGGATGAGAGATGATGCTTGCTCTCTGGATGTATGTTGTAGCTAGTGGTGAAGTAGTGGGTATGGTTGTGTTTAATGGGTAGGAGGTACCCCCTTTTATAGCCACTGGAAGCTCCTCCTTCCCAAGAAACCCTAGTTGGTTCTCTTCAATTTTGCTAAGTCTTCTCCTTCATTTCTCTTCTCTTCCTTCGATTCAACATCTTTTGTGAAATTTTCCTCCGTCCAAATACTCAAAGACAAGATTTTTGGAGGCTCTATAGCCTTCCTGCAGATGTTCTAGTGGCAATCTCCTATCTTTGGTTACCATATCTCTTTCTTTCCTCCCCTATTCATGGCAAGAGCAACGTTGGTCTGAAGGGTGCTGCGCACGCTAATATCCTTTGGTTCTTCAAGTGGTTTGCCTTGGGTTTGTTTCTTGGCCATGTGCTGGAGACTGCTAGCAGTCCACCTTCGTGAGTGGCTTTTGGCTTCTGTTGTTGTTTTGTCTCCAGCCATGTGCTGGAGACTTTCAAATATTTTATTGGCCATTTGGCCCTTCCTAAGGTGATGGGTTAGTGTACTATAGGAATGGGCCAACCTCCTAAAGTGACGGACCATTTTTATTAGGGTGATATGCCAATTTTCTAAAGTAATGGGCTTCCTATTTCTCTCCTTATGCTTACACACATATTTGGGCTCAAGAAATGGGCTCAAGTTTTTGGGCTCTCAAGCAACCCAAAACTTCCATTTCTCGGCTCATCAATGGGCCTCATGAATGCTTGTTACCATCCATACCACAACCCACTCAGCAAGCCCCGAGCATTTGCATGGATTGAGCCCACTTAAGTTTGTAGCGTGGCTAGGTGTAAAAATAATGATTTTTCACTTGGCATTGCATATCGATTGACGTGCTTGAATTTTTTCGTCTTTGAAAAGGGATATGATGCTTGATGGGATAATTAGTATGGGCTTGTAGAGTCAGTGCCTTTTATAGGCTCATTTCAATTCTTAGTGTGACAGATTGCATATTTATTTGGCAAATTGGCATGGCACGTGGTCGTGGCTCGTGCAAGCGTGCATGACGAATTTCGCGTTCTCCAAACCAGGTTTTTTCTTAATGAGATGTAACACTGAGCCGGAAATTTATTTGGGCCAAACCCTGGATTTTTTGGGCCTCAACACCATGTTAGCTAGAGGTGTGAAAGCATTTAATGACATCGGGGTCATACTTGACTTGTGGAGGCTGCTGCAGACTTGTGGAGGCTGTTAGGTCGTGTGAAAGCAATAAATGTTGGACTTGGAGGTGTGAACACAAGAAATATTCGTTTGTGTGTTGGACTTGTGGAGGTTGCTGCTGCAAGTTATGGCCGACCTTCTTAGGTTGGGAGGAAAAGTTGTGTAATTAATGGCTTGGAGGATACGGTTCCTCCTTGTATAAATCTGCTAAGGTGAATGGAGAAGTTGAAAACCAGAAAACTCATTCTCTCATTCTCTCATACACTCAAATTTCTCATATTTTATCACACTATACCATCTTCTTCTTCTATGTTTCTACCGAGTGTGTTCAAAGCCAGATTTTGAGGAACCGTCTTTTCCAATGGCCTTGAGCACCCAAAGAGCCTCTGCATCTCTTTCGGCTGAATCGGCTCCTCCTCGATGGAAACATGATGTTTTTCAGAGTTTCAGGGGTGCAGACACTCGCAGGGGTTTTATGTCTCATTTAGACAACGAACTGCGGTACCGGCAAACAATTAAAACTTTCAAGGACGACCAAGACCTTGAAATAGGAGCAACTATTTCTCCGGAGCTGTTGACGGCAATCGAAGAATCACATCTTGCCATCATTGTTCTCTCCCCAAATTACGCTTCTTCCACTTGGTGCTTGGATGAGCTCTCAAAGATTCTTGAATGCATGGAAGACACCAAGAGAATTCTGCCAATCTTTTATGACGTGGATCCTTCCGATGTACAAAACCAAAAGGGGAGATTTGCGGAAGCATTCACTAAGCATGAAGAAAGGTTTACTGAAGAAGCAGAGAAGGTGAAGCGGTGGAGAGCTGCTTTAAGAAAAGTTGCCAATCTCTCTGGCTTAGATTCAAAGAATTATAAGTAAGAATGCATGCATGAACAACTAATTTCTTGTGTCTTAACAAGAATCCTACTTGGATTAGTTCTTGCTTTAATGCAACAGCCTTGGATGTTGTATTTATGGATTAATGGTTATTTTATTTCTTCCTTATAGGTCGGAAGCAGAGCTTATCAAAGATATTGTCAAATGTGTGTGGAGGAAAGTGCATCCAACATTCATGTTGTCAGGTTCTCCAGAAAATTTAGTCGGAATTGATTTTGCACTTAAACAATTACATTTGCAATTAGCTCCTGAAGAAAATGACGTTCGCTTTATAGGGATATGGGGGATGGGCGGGGTAGGCAAAACAACCCTTGCTAAGCTAGTTTTTGAGAGAATTTCCCATCATTTTGAACTTAGTTCGTTTCTATCTGATGTGAGTGAGGTTTCTGCAAAACATGGTACACTAGTTGCTCTACAAAGACAACTTCTTTTCCCAATCTTGAAGGTAGAAAATATTATCCAAGTTTGGGATGAAGAGTCGGGAATATTGTTCACTAAGAAATGTTTATGGAATAAAAAGGTTCTTCTCATCCTTGATGATGTGGATCAATTAAATCAGCTAGAAAAACTGGTTGGAGAGAAAACTTGGTTTGGTGTAGGGAGTAGAATTATCATCACAACTAGAAATGAACGTCTACTAGTTCAGCATGATATAGCGATACGACATAAGGTTGAGGTTTTAAACAATGGACAAGCTCTTAAGCTCTTTAGTCGACACGCCTTTAAGAAAAAACAGCCTGCCGAAGGTTTTCTAAAACTGTCTCAGCGTGTCCTACATTGTGCCAAAGGCCTTCCATTAGCTCTTAAAACTTTGGGGTCTTTTTTGTATTCAAGAGATCAAGATGCATGGAATAGTGTGCTGCATAATCTAGAGAAAATTCCTGATCCAACAGTTTTTCATTCACTCAAAGTAAGTTATGATGGACTAGAAGAGATGGAGAAGAAAATTTTTCTCCATGTTGCATGTTTCCATAAAGGGAAGGCTAAAGAGAAAGTAATTGAAATACTAGACAGTATCTGGGACATTTCTAGTCTTATTGGGATGGATATTCTTATTGACAAATCTCTCATAACTATTCAGAAACTCCACTTTCGTAGCAACGTTGTTGAGATGCATGATTTGATACAAGAAATGGCATGGGAAATTGTTCGTCAAGAGTCTGTCGATGAGCCTGGTAAACGCAGTTGTTTGTGGCATCCCAACAACATTTCTCCTGTATTCATGAACAATACGGTAGGAACGTATGTTAAAATACTAAGTTTAGAAGATAATATATGTCATTTATTTTAAAACGACATTATAAACTTGAATGTGCAATTAATTTTTCCGTTTTTCTTAATTACAGGGAACATCCGCAATTGAAGCCATAGTCTTACGTTTGCCGAAATTAGAAGTGGTGCACTGGAATTGTAATAAAGCCTTCTCTAAGATGCGCGAATTGAGGCATCTTGAATTTGACAATGTAATCTTTTCTTCAGGCCCCAAAGTTCTTCCAAATTCGTTAAGAATTATTCGTTGGAGCTGGTATCTTCCCAAATCACTCACAACAAAATTTCACCCACGCTTCCTTGTTAAACTAGAGATGCGTCATAGCAAACTTTTCCAGCTTTGGGATGGAGCAAAGGTAAGATTATGGAAATATAGCATTTTATAATTCTTTTTTTAAAGTATTTTGAATATAATTGTAACTGGTTTAGTTTGTAAGGTTTTTATTATACTAATCATGTTACAACTTTTATGTACTGTACAGGACTTCCCAAAGTTGAAATACATTGATCTTAGTTACTCTGATAAATTGACCAGTACGCCAGATTTCACACTCGTTCCTAATCTTGAGGAATTGAAGCTGAAAATTTGTACGAATTTAATTGAGGTCCACACGTCTATTGCAGTTCTCAAAAGGTTGAAACGTTTGGACCTTAGTGACTGTAAAAGTATCAAGAGTCTCCCAAGTAAAGTGGAAATGGATTCTCTTGAATATTTCAGTCTTTGGGGCTGCTCAAAAGTGAAAAGGCTTCCAGAATTTGAGGGACATATGAAAAATTTGTTCAAGCTCATTTTAAAAGGTACTGCTGTTGAGAAAATTCCTTCATCAATTGAAGGTCTGGTTGGCCTCGCTATATTATACTCTGGGGGGCCCTTATACAAAAATCCCCAAAGTCCCGAAGGTCTCTCTGGTCAAATACTTTATATGCAAAGATCCTCAAAACTTGTGAAACTGCCAGGGGTGTTGGAGTGTTTAGAGGAGCTTGAATTAAGTGAAAGTGCTATGAGAGAGCTGCTTGTTGTTATGAAAAATACCAAATATCTATCCCTTCTTCGATCATCAACTTCAAAGGATGGCAGTGCGTGGTTTAGAATTAGAAAGAGTCACCCTGACCCTGCACCTGACCCTTTGGGTTTGGTGTTGTCTTCTCTAAATCGTTTATGCTCTTTGACAAGTTTAGAACTAAGTGATTGTAATATTGGTGAAGGAGTCATTCCTGATTATATTGGCTGCTGCTTTTATTCTTTAGAACATTTAATACTTAGTGGAAACAACTTCGTTAGCCTTCCCGCGAGCATTAGATTCCTTTCTAAGCTTTGTTATCTTGATTTGAGTTTGTGCGAAAGGCTTCAGCAAGTGCCAGATCTCCCGTCAAGCGAATTCTTATACGTAAATGTAAATGATTGTACTTCCTTGAAGAGGTTGTCAGATCCATCAAATTTGAGGGGAGCCAATATGTATGATTTTATTTTCAATTGTCTAAATTGCTTGAGATTGGTTGAAGAAGAAGGCTGGATTAATAGAATATTTGCAATGATAATGAGATTGGCCCTTAACTCTGAGGTACTCTCTCTCTCTCTCTCTCTCTCGTTGAATGAATACATATCATGATTTTCATTTTCTATAAAAAATAAATATAATATGGTAATTCTTTGGGTACAGATAATCCGTCCAAGAAGTGAAGGTAAGTGTATTGTATGGCCTGGAAGTGAAATTCCAGAGTGGTTCAGTAATCGAAGTATGGGAGATTCAATAACTGTGGAGCTGCCTGTACCTTCACCTCCACAATCATCATGTAGCAGCGACTGGCTTGGGATTGCTTTATGTGTTGTTTTTGAAGATTCTGAGTACTTGGAAAATCCAGCCGCCCTTGTTGGATATGATTATTTCCAAATTAAATGTTTTCCGATTGAGTCTGAGATTTTCAGAGTGGGGTATCTTAGGTCACAACACCTTTGGGTTTTCTATTTGCCTCGCAGTCATCGTAGCCTCTGGAATGCCTCAAGCAGTCATCGGTTTTCATTCGAAGCGCATTATGTTCGACTTGAATCTTTGTTTAACAAAATGGGGAGCAACATGCTCAAAACAAGCTCGAATATAAAGGAATGTGGGGCACGTTTGGTGTACAAGAGAGATTTGGAAGAATTCAGCGGAATACTGAAAATCCCCAAGAGAAACCAGTTCTGGCGACAAAAATTCTGCCGAAAAAGATTTTTTCGTTTTGCCGAGACAAAAATTTTCAGTTTGTTGCCAGAGGCAGGCCCAGTTGGTAGTGGACTGTGGAAGTGGTATGATGACAAAAGGTATGCAGGAAGTGAGCACGCTGATGAGGCCGATAAACCAGGAAGCGATAGCTGTGATGACAACCATGATCCATGAAGTGGTAGTGTTGATTTTGGTATAAAAACGTTTATGCAGAGGAGGAAAGGAAAAAACCAGAGAGTATATGAATGTTCAGTATTCTTCTCTATTCAAGACTGAGCAAAGCATGCTCAAATACATGACATATGCTGCCAAAACCAGGATCCTAAATTTTAGGATACAAGGACTCATCTCCTACCATTCATAATGATTGGAGGCTACGATTCTTACACCTAGGCTAGAATCTGTTATCACAGTACAGCTTAGAAAAAGACAAAAAAGACAGCTGTAGGAATTATCCCAAATTAGAATAGAGCAGATACCGGCTACTTCCTAGAAAGGAAGGTTCTTCATTTCTTCAATCTTCTCAGCACTAATCTGCAGGATTGTCATCTGCAGTTTGTATTAAGCTCAGTAAGTAGCTTAACTCTCAACAGGTAGCTCTGATGACGACAATGAACCAGGAAGTGATAGCTCTGATGACGACAATGAACCAATCAGCAAAAGATTCAAGAAAGTCTAAATTATTTTGTGCTTGGTTCAATCATTCAATGAGGTCTCAAACTAAGACTATCTATCCAGAGTTTCTGCCACAGTGCTGATGATTTTAAGGGCATTATTTGCTGTTTGCTTGAATCTTTAATAGGTGGAGGCTGCTCTTCTTGCTCAAAAGTCTCTTCTTTTACTGCTTGTTCAGGTACTACATTAATCAATCCCAAAAGTCTCTTCTTGAAACTCCTACATTTATGCAATTGAATTATGAGGAATTCCTTTTCTGGTAATTTTTTATGCACAATAGTTTGAAGAATACTTTTGTTAATTGATTGTTGCCCATAAACAAGTGTTTGTGATTTTTTTTTTTGGGGAGGTTTGGGGGGTGGTAGTTTTTTATGCACAATAGTTTGGAGAATACTTTTGTTAATTGATTGTTGCCCATAAACAAGTGTTTGTGATTTTTTTTTTTGGGGAGGTTTGGGGGGTGGTAGTTTTTTATGCACAATAGTTTGGAGAATACTTTTGTTAATTGATTGTTGCCCGTAAACAAGTGTGTGGGGTGGGGAGGGGGGTTTAGGTGTGGGGGGCGTGGGGCCCGCTTAGGTTTCAATTAGGATTTTTGGATGGAGTGATTCCAAATGAAATCGACAATTTATAGACTTTTAGGACCCATCCATCGACAATTTTATTTTGAAAGCATCACATCTAGTTATATCAAATTTATTCAATCTTTTCTAGTTTTTGTATTTAGCCTTTTTGTCAAATCCGAATCCTTTCTTCAAATTACTCCGTCCAATTGGAGCCTTAGGATAACAGAGTTGAAATCCCTGTCTAACAGAGCATAATAGCTCTACCGAGGTTAGGGGGCTAGCATTTTCAAATTTCAATAACTAAATACGGTAAGCCCTCTTAATTTATATCCTTAGTGGAAATGAATATAAGACTTATCAAATCTAAGTGTTCTATTCAAGTAGCTTCCTTGAAAATTTGTCAAACATAGAAATTTTCTAGATTGAGGATATGTATGATAATACGGGCTACTGGTGCAGTAAATGTTCCTGTAGAATTATATCTTTCCTTTTTCTTTCTTATATAAAGCTTTCAAATTGAACTGTTTTCTTTTCCATAATTGAAGCATTGATTTCTCTTAAAAACGTATCATAGGTGCTTCATTTCTGCTGAAGCAAATTAATTTTGTCGAGCAAGTATGTTTGGCTTCATTCTTATGGAAGTAATTTGTTACATGCTCTAGTGGTGATGGGTTTAGCTTCATCTTAGTTATAGTAAGAAAACTAGTATTCAGATGATCTTACTCTCTAAACATGTATTGTTTGATCTTCCTGAAGAAAAATTACTCTCTCTATTTGTAGTTCATTTTCTCTTCGTTTTTTCTATTTTCTGTTAGCATTGAAAAACGCTTATTTTTCTAAGTATTACCATTCTGTGATTACGTAGATAGACATAAGCAAGTCCTAACAGTCCATCTTCTTTCGTTTTAGTTCTCTTCACTAGCTGATGAGGAACTTTTCTGCTTGCTTTCAGTGGAGATTTCTGTGAAAACTCAGTGAGAACATATCAGAGGAGAGAACGACATTCTGGGTATTTATAAAAGTTTGAATTTTTAGATTTCCTTCTTTTATTGTTTTTTATATGTTCATGGTATGGGGGATGCAAAGTGATAGGGCAGTGCGACTGCATTTCAGGTTTTCACACAATCGCAGCAACAACTCCTCTGGCAAAAGACACGAACGACTCAAGACTTCTGCTCTCTCTCATAAACTATTTCAGCTCTCTCTTTATGATGAGATTAGGTTTAGAGAATGTGTCTGGCAAGAGCAGAGTCTTAAGCTTATATAGGGCTAGGTCAAGTCATCTCTACTCATCACCAAGGGCCAACTTGACTAACACTCTAAGCCCATCAAGCAACGGTTCACGCAAAAGGAAATAAATAGGACTCCTTTAATTGGCTTCAAAACTTTCCTTATTTCACAAGGTTTTGGGATATAACTTAGTATCTAGTGCACCGATCTAAATATGAATATAACATTCTCCCATTAGATCAAGCACTAAGCTTTTGTATTGCAAATGTTTGATAATCTTTATTGGCCATGAGTTTAAAACAGTTAAGGGTCGTTTGGTACATCGGACTGTTATGGGCTGGACTAAATCCTGAGACTATCTTGGATTAGTTTGGATTGGCCTAAGCTGGATTAGTATTGACCTATGTTTGGTGTTGCGTCAGACTAAGAAGCTGGATTGTAAAAATAGTGAAGACTTATGTTTGGTGTTGTGTCAGACTAAAAAATAATTATTTAAATATTTAAATTTAAAGATTTTTAGATAATTAAATGTAATTTAATAAGATCTTAAAACTATGAACATATTTTCTAGATACCAAATTTACAAGTAAATGTCAAAGTCAGAATTTCTCCAAAAAGTCATAACAAATCAACAAAGAGAGCATTCCAAAAATGCCATCAAGCCCACTCATAGCAATTTATGAATGCCACTATATGTAAATTTCAACACCCATTCAAGAATAAATAATAAAAATCAATACCCATGAACGAAAATTTCATTTCAAGTGGAATACATAAATTTACTCTCATTTGTCCATACAAACTACTAATTCTTGGGCCAAATTGTAACTAGCATAAATCTAGTATTTTGCTAGTTCTCTTCAGAAGTCATGATCCAAAAGTTTCATTCATTGACAAAATATAAGTGCAAGCAATGTAAGCCCTTGATGTCTTCTTCAATCACAAAAAGCCACCTACCAAAGTGAAAATAAAATAAAATAAAATAAAAATCTTTCTTAAGTATGTGATTACATTTCATCAGGCAAAGCTAACAATATAAATTAGAAATAACCTAGCCAATGATGACCGTCCATGGAAAGTAATTGAATACTGAACATAACAAGATAAAACTTTACTTCTTATAGCTTTGATCTTCGGTCAGGATACCAAACAATCAAAATACCTGAATCCGGATTGTAAGAGACCAAACAATCAAAATCAACAAACTCATGTAGACATAGACACCACATCCTGCTGCTTAGCCAATTATAAGAGGCACTTCCAGCATCCAACAAAAAATGGCCTTTACACTGAAGCAAGCAGCTAAGCTAACCAACTATGATTACACCATCAGCTTAAACTCTGAAATTATGCATGGCTGCCTACCCAAGTTGTTTTGACCTCCAAACAAGGGAAAATCTCTCAAGACTGCAAGTACACATAAACATCTCAAGTCTCATAAAATAGAACTTTACACTTAAACGAATAATATAATATGTTTTTCGTTCCAAGAGATGACAAAAATAATGCATACATTCTTCAAACATCCAATTGTTGGAAAAATTAAATTAAATTAAATTTGGACCATGAAATAAAATTTGGCACCATGAGATACATGAAAAATTCAGAAATTTGGTCTTGCATCTATTTATTACAAAACAAGGGACAAGTTATCTAATAGATAAGCTAGACTACTCAACACAACCGCAAAAAAGACTAAAATTTGGCATGTTTTGGTGTCAAAGCAATGACTAAGCATGTCAGTAGTCCTCCAATGAAGCAACTCTTGAGAAACTCACCACTACCTTTGTCTCGAATGCCCATGTGGTAGCCAAGATCAAAATCAAGAATTACATTACAGCCCCATTGCATAACCCAACTGAGCTCCACATTTTAGCAAATAGTTGGAGTGCATGTTGCGCTATGGACTCTTGCACAACACTAGAAGCATTAAGCCCCCAAACCCAATTCTTCAAAGATTAAAACCTATTAATCTTATGAACAAAACCAATGGACTCTGACCTAGCAATAATGGCAACAAAATAAGACAAAGAAACAAGCAAACCTTTCGTGCATTTGGGTTCAGGAATCTGCGGTGTTGTTGGTATCCACGATTGAAAACCCACAAAGCCCACTTCAAGTACAAACAGAGTCATTCAATTGGTTCATGACCATGTAGTTCACAACATTCATAGGCTCTGTAATTTCACTCTTGCAATCAAGATCCACATGTTTCATAAATTCGTAACCCTAGAAAACATAGTGAACTTTATGTTCGGGATTGAAAAAATATGAGTCAACTGTGAGTTGTGGCACACCAAATTGAGAAGTAACGGTGTTTTGGGTGAAGTGTTACTTTCACTACTACAAAAAGTAAAAAAGACGACAAAAAAAAAAAAAAACGATAGTTTAACGGAAAGCCGTCGTTGTTTTTTAAAAGACAATGGTTTTATAAAACTGCCGTGTAAGAATAACTTAAACACCTAAAAAATGGGGAATCCAATGGTTGTTTTTAAAACACGACACACCTATTTTAAAAAGCGACGTCTTATTGAAAAAGGTTTTCTATATAGTAAACTCAAAGCAAACAAACAACAGCAGAAGGTATGAATCCACCGATGTAGAAAGTAAAGACGATGATTTAAAGAAACAGCCGCCGTCTTTTCTCCGAAATAACCACGACCAAGTTTTCGTATCCGGCGTCACATAATTTCAAAAGAATCCACGGCGGTATATTACAAAATACTACCGCCTTAAATACATGTACAATGACGTAAAATATAATTTTATCGACTTATTTCATGTTCCATATTACAACGGTATGGTATCTTTAACTCTAACCACGTTGCTTTGTTCAATTAATGCCGTGTAATAAAATTTACTACGTCGTGAAGTTAAAATTACCGTCGTATTTATTCACTTTATACGTCTACCCTTATACCTAAACGGTCGTCTTAATTACATTATTTTTTACTATTTATTTCTTGGATTTTGGTATCCTACGATGGTAGACCAACTTAATGACAAGGATTGAGAATAACCACGATGGTTTATATAGAAAACCGTCGACAGAATAGATTTTTCTGAGATCCAAGATATACGTCGTGAAGTTAAAATTACCGTTGTATTTATTAACTTTATACATCCAACCTTATATGTAAATCGTCGTCTTAATTGTAATTTTATTTATTTATTTATTCTTGAATTTTGTCCTCCTACGTCTGTGGATCAACTTAATGTCAAGAATTGAGAATAACCACGACGGTTTATATAGAAAACAGCAGACAGAATTAGATCTGAGATCTCAAGTGTTACGAAATCTTACCAGATGGAACTCTGTTCCTCATCATAATCGGACCACAAAAAGGCAATATTTTAGAGGTTGATGATGCATGTGTCTTCATGTCTTTGAGACACACAAAGACACATACACATCAACATCCAAAAATTTGCCTCTAAAATTTGACGACGGCAGCCACAGATTTGCATTTAGAAAGGCAATTTTTTGGAAGTTGATGATGTGTGTGCGTTTGTGTATCTACACAAACGCACACACACATCAACATCCAAGCAATTGCCTCTAAAATTTGACGACGGCAGTCACAGATTTGCATTCAGAGAGACAATATTTTAGAGATTGATGATGTATGTGTATTTGTGACACAAATACACACACATCAACATCCAAAACAATTGCCTCCTAAGAGGTGAGACAGAGGGCAAGAAGAAATTGGAACCCTAATTGAAAACTGAAACTGAAAGAAATCATGGAAAAAAACTCAATTTATACAAAAAATTTCATCCCCACGTCGGTTACATTTAAAATAACGTCGTTTCATAACGAATCAACTTCGGTTCTGTAAAAAAGTAGGACGTATTAAACATACAAACAACGTTGGTTATTAAAATTAAGTCAACGAGGTGTTTGAAAACCACGTCGGTGTAATATAAAAAACGACATGGTAACTTATAATATTACTTATTTAAAAGTAAACATAGACGTCTGTTAACAATAAAGTGAGGTCATATAAACATAATTAACCACAACGCTATATGAAAAAACCGACATTGAAGATAATATCGTCATGGAATTATATATAAACACGGCATTTTATTAAAACCAAGGGTCGTTAAAAAAATTTACTAGGGTGGTGGAAACATATACCGACGTCTAATATATAATACAAGGGCACTTTCTATTAATCGCGTCGTTTTATGAAACGGTATGTGAATATATTCAACTTTTCATCTACCTGACTTGCACTATTTCCAAACCCGAGAAAAAATTTCAATCTCCGAGAGAAAACTTTTCTTCTTTTTTCCTTCTCAGAGCACTGTCGGTGTATCTCATTGTCTTCCTGTCGTCTTCATCGTCGTCTCTGAGGTTAAACATCAAACTCCGAGAGAAAGCTTTCATTGCACACAAAAGGTAAGCATTTCTCACTATTTTTGTTGCTGTTTTGCATGCTCTTACGGTTTTTGTTTTGAAAATCTTTTTACCTTTTTTTTTGGCCAAAATCATTTTAATTCTTTCCAAGTTTGATAAAATATACAGACAAAGAGGGAAAGTTTCCAACTTTGAACACAACTTTGTTTATTCTACTTCAACTAAATAAGACGACGGTAGCTTCTTATTTACGTGGTTAGATTTATAGACCACGACAGTTCGTCAGTCGTCCTAGCGTCGTCTGAAAGTTGTTCTAAGTTGTTTTTAAAATGACCGTCATTTTTTTGTTTGATTTCTCTGAACCATGGTTTTTGCGTTTCCTAATTTGATAAAATACAAAGACAAAGAAAGAAGGGTTTGGAACAACTTCACTGTTTTTGTTTTCCATCTTATATAAATGACGGTATCTTATTATTCACGTCGTGTGAATTTTCATACCACGACGTTATATTAATATTAACGTCGTTTGAATTTCAATATCACAACGAAATATAAATATTGCCGTAATAAAGTCTTATTACGTCTTCTGTTATATTGTTACGTTGTGTGAATAGAAGTACTACATCCAAATTTTTTTTAAAACGTCGTTGTTTGAAATGAAAATCTAAAATATTTTCACATGAATGTTTGAATCTGGAATCACTTCTCTGCTTTTTGTAATTATATTATAAGACGTCGGTGGTTTAATATTGATGTCGCTTTAACGTATTAACCACGTCATTTTTTAAGTACCATCGTTTTAAAGATTTATTACGTCTGATGTTATGTTATTGCATCGTGTGAAATGTTATCATACGTCGTGTTTTATAAATAACCGTCGTTTGTTTTCTTAATTTTTTCCTGAAATATTTTCACTTGCAGGTTTGATTTGTCTGTAACCATGGTTTCTCAAGACCAAAGTAAGGACTCTGGCTCGAAAAAAAAAATGAAGGTAAGGAGCTTAGATTGGTAAATCCTCAAGACAAGTCCTTGAAGAAGATGAAGTTTGTTTCATCTACTGAGACAGAACCAGGCAGCACTACAACATATTCTGAGGAGCCAAAGTCAGGTCGATGTATAAGCACAATGCCTCGTGTTGTGAAGAGAAAATATCAGAAAATCAAGCCAGTTGTTGAGTACAATAAGAGGGGGAAAGCATGTGGCCCTGCACATACTGAGATGCAGTCCTACATTGGTGTGTTGGCACACTCCAGAGTCTCACTTGTGGACAAGAAATGGGCTGAAATCCCCAAGGAAATAAAAGAGCAGATTTGGGAAGCCGTTGACATGGCTTTTGTGGTAGGTCAAGGGGGCAAGAAACTGGTGTTATCTTCTGCTGCCAAGAAATGGAAGGATTTCAAGTCTACACTAACGAGGCATCATATCCTTCCATTCATCAAGGAGAAGGAGAAATTAAGCCAACCCCCTGAACTATATAAATTCATAGAGAAAGCAGAATGGGATGCCTTTGTAGCTTCAAGTTTATCCGAACAATTTGTGTCTGTGCATTTTGAACAATCACAGAGGAGGGAGAAACTTGAGTACAATCATCGATTGTCTCGAAAAGGATATGCTGGTTTGGAGGAAACCATGCCCGGGGTAGAAATTGATTGATCTACCTTATGGAAGAAAGCTAGACAAGACAAACATGGTAACATCCCGGATCCAAAGGTGGCAGAGAAAGCAAAATTAATTGTAAGCCTACTCACTCTGTTTTAAATTTTTGTTAGGTATTGCCCTGATAATTCTTATTACGTCTTATGTTATATTTTTGCGTCGTGTGAATGATATTACTACGTCGAGATGTTTTAAAAACGTCATTAAAGGTCTAAATCTGGAATCACTACCATGTTTTTTTTGTAATCATAGCATAAGACGTCGGTGGTTTATTTATAGCGTTGTTTGAAACTTCAACCACATCGATAGTTAAGTATGTATGATGACGTCAATTGCTATGTTATTGCGTCGTGTGAAATGTTATAATACGTCGTTTTTATTAAATTTTTATTCAACTGTGTATTGCCGTGATAATTCTTATTACGTCTTCTGTTATATTTTTGCGTCGTGTGAATAATATTACTACGTCTAAATGTTTTAAAAAATGTCGTTAAAGGTCTGAATCTGGAATCACTACTCTGTTTTTTGTAATTATAGCATAAGACGTCGGTGGTTTATTTATGGCGTTGTTTGAAACTTCTAACCACGTCATTAGTTAAGTACCGTCGTGATAAATTTATGATGACATCGATTGCTATGTTATTGCGTCGTGTGAAATTATATAATACGTCGTTTTTGTATAAATAACCGTCGTGTGTTTTCTTGTGCTGACCTTTTTATATATCTTTGTTTTAGGATGAATTGTAAAAACAAGTCTCTGAAGGCGGTCTTACTGTATCTGGCAGTAATGATGTGTTGACAATGGCTTTGGGTCCCGAGCATCCAGGGAGAGTTAGAGGGGTAGGTGCTGGGACTTCCCCTAGGCAATACTTCAATTTACCAAGACAACAGAGGGTAAAGTTTGCTGATCAATTAAAGGAAAGTATAAGACTTGTCCTTCAAGAAGAGACTTTGAAGATGGAAGCTAGATCAAGGGAAGAGACTTTAAAGATGGAGGCCAGAACCAAGTAATTGGTAGAGGCTGAGATGGAAAATTTTCTGAGTCAGCTTTCCCAACTCATCCCCAATTTTGATCCAAGCATGCTTAAACCGAAAACTAGCCCCTATCAAAACCAAGGTCAAGAGCAAAGTCCCAAAAATCCAATGTCGGACAAAGCAAGTTGCTCTGGGGCTCTTGATGGGAGATCCCTACATTTTGAGGATGATATTGCCAAGAATGGGGAAAAGTAGGATGAAATGGTAACATCTCTGAACTTTGACTTCTCTGTTTTTTAAACAAGCTATTAGACGTCGTTATTGTGAATCAAACCGTCGTTTGAAATAGATACCACGACGATTTTATTAATAAACCGTCGTTTGGGTTTCAATACCACGTCGTATTTAGTTTACTTGTTCTACACGCCATTAGACATAGTTATTTTTGAAAACTTTTATGGTGATTTAGACGACGGTTTTAGTCCTTACCGACGTAATAGATAAATCCCCACGACGTTTATTATTTACCATCGTTTAATGATTTTAAGGCATCCGTAATTCTTACATACCGTCTTATGTTATGCCTTACCACGACGTTTAATTTAAATTTTTTACTTTTTGTACAATCTGTCTTATATATATATATATATATATTTCTTTATTTCTTAAAACAGAAACCTAGGGATTTAGAAAAGGAAGATGAAGAAAAGAAAGATGAAAAGCAAGATGAAAAGGTAAATTCTCATAACTTTGCCTTTTTTATTTGTTTTTCAAATTTCAGACGTCGATATTTTCTTTAAACCGTCATTTGTTTTAAATTTCCACGACAGTTTTTTTTTAATTGAATTTTTAAATTGTTGTACAAGCTTTCTTATATATCTCTCTTTATTTATTAAAACAGAAATCTAGTGGTGGAGAAAGGGAAATTGTGGTAAATTCATTATCTATGAATTTTGCATTTTAATTAGATGTCGGAATTTGTTTTCTATGACGTAATAAATTATTCACCACGACGGTGTTTTGTTACCGTTATTTAAATTATTTATCAGACGACGTTGTTTTCTTTAAACCGTCGTTTTTATTGAATTACCACGTCATTTTATTTTGCTTTATTTCTTTAAACAGAATATTAAAGTAGTTGATTATTCAAAGCTGGAGGTGCCATCTTCTTTACAATCCCTTTGTCGTTATGTGGAAACGACACTAAATCCTCATGAGAAGATTATGACCTTTACAATTGAGAAGAAGGTGTTTGGTGAAGATCGTAGTACCTTCGTCTTGCATGAAGATATTACACAGTTTGCAGGCATGGAAGAAATTGGGCCTACTGTGGTTGCAGTATATATGAGCTTTGTCCTTATCAAATATTTATTTCACACTCTCCTTTCTATTGAAAAAAAAAAAAAAAAAAGTCATGTGATCATTTCATATATATATTTAGGTGCCTATTTGATAATTTGAAAGCTGCAAATATGTTGAACATGGTTGGCTTTATCGACCCTGCTCAAGTTAGTGCCAACGCTGGGTCATTAACTGAGAGATCACGTTTGGTAGCTAATCGACTTCAACAGACAGATGCTGAACAGATTTTCATGATGCCTTACAATCCAGGGTTAGTCTCCTCAACAGGATTTTGTTTGTATGATGCACTGCGTATAAAACTATTTAACCTTTGTATTAATTTTGTGCAGCTGTCATTGGGTCTTGTTCGTTGTGAGAGCAAAGAAGGAAACTGTCTATTTTCTGGATCCTCTACCCGGAAATCGAGTGGTTGATGAGGAGGCCAAAAACATATTGAACAGTGCTATCAAAATGTATAATTCACACATAGGCAGACAAAGTCGTAAAGCAACCATTTGGAAAACTCTACCAAGCACACCAAAGCAACCAAGCAGTGTAGAATGCGGCTATTATGTCATGCGCTTCATGAGAGACATCATCATGGATCCTTCCCTGGAGTTTGAGAAGACGGTAAGAAGAAAATTTTCATATTTATTTTATGTGGTTTTTTGTATTATCAACGATGGTCCTTTAAAATTACCATCGTTGAATCGATATACTACGTCGGTTATGAAAAATAGCGTCGTTTGTGATTGAATTTCTATTTATTTATAAAGCTTAATAATCATTATTTATGGATTGCAGTTTGCGAAGGGAAAAGATCAAGCGCCATACCTCCAAGCAGCCATTGATGAAGTTAGGAAAGAATGGGCAGAGTTTGTTTGCCTTCATATGGAGTAGAGGATTTTTAGAACACTTGACATTTTTATATAATGTACACATTTTGTTAGAATTAGTAAAGTTTTTGTACAAATTTTGTTAGAATTAGACAAGTTTTTGTACAAATTTTGTCTATAATATACGTCATTTTTTTCCCTGAAAATTTGTTGAGGTTTTCGTAAATTAAAAAAAAGAAATTGCGTAACCGACATGTAATAACGTTCCAACGACATAATTATATCAAACACCATCGTTTTATGGAGTACAAAAGTTTGTAAAAAACTAAAACTAAAGGAATAAAAAACACGGCTATACATTACAGACGACGTCTAAAGCAAGTATAAGTGACGTTTAATGCATGTTCCATTACAACGGACGTTGTAAAAAATAACAACGTCATCGTTTGAAACAAATCCGACGTAAAAGGATATTTAGATGACAGAGATGACGTGGTAATTAAATTACACGGTGACACCTTTTTAGTTTAAGTTGTGATATACAGTTTGTACGTCAATGATAGCCATTTAAGTTGTGTTTAAACGAAGTCGTTTGAGTAAAAATTTCACCATGGTTTCGCTTTTAAACGACTTCCTTTTTACAAGTAAGTCATTTATTAAAATTTACAACGTCGTTACTCTCTTAACGCCGACGTGGTTTGTTGGTGTTTATAAGAATATTTTATTATTTTTAATTCAAAATAAATTTAGACAGTTTGAGTAATACAAATTTAAAATGACCACCCAAAAAAAAAATTTGTTTTGATGAGTCACAATATCACTTAGAGTTTGATGGTTTATGGTTTGGGGGGTTAAAGGAATATTTTTGGGGTTTAGGTTTTTTGGTTTAGATATTTTTGGCCCTAAAACCCTAATCCCTTTTCTAAAATTATTTTAAAATATATATATAATTTGTGTTTGCTTTGTTAGTGTTTATTTTTTTTATTTAATTTTCTGTTCATTCCACCCATCGCGCATGAGTTCGAATCCCAGCAAAACCAAAACCCACTTATTTAATTAGTTTCTCATACGTCA
>NC_024130.1:6477623-6506267 GCF_000346735.1 Prunus mume
GGTGCCAGGGAGGGCGCCTACTCCTCCGGCCAGAGGAGCGGTCTTGGCTTCAACCGCGGCTCCAACCTCCAGAACGCCGGCTAAGGTGGGGGCGTGAAAGATATTGGCGCATAGGACCGTGCCATCTTCCCCGCCGGCTCGACTAATTGCTGCCGTTGGTAAGTCCCTTTTTTTTTCTGTCGGTCTTTCTGAGCCGCATTTGTCCTTGTTTATTTATTTACCTAACTTTTTGCTTCTTTCTCTGTTCATGTAGCCCCGGGTCGCAAGAGGGGTTGGGAGGCCTCAAGCACCGAGGTCGCAGTGGTTGAGGCCGCGACGGCCGAGACTGTTGTGGTTGAGACGGCGACGTTGGAGCGGCCGAGAAAAAGGGTCCTGCTTGACCTTTCGGAGGGCGAGGGCGAGGAGGAAGTCCCTTTGATGGTCGTGAGTGAAGCCCCTCCCGTGACCGTAAGTACTTCTCTTTGAACTTTCTTCTCCTTTTCCTGTCCCAGGCCACGCCCTTCCCCTCGTTTATTTTGTTGATCTGGTCCTTTTCTCAGGGCGAGGAAGAGGTCGAGGAAGAGGCCGCTGCCGAGGCGCCAGGCGTCGAGGAGGCGGCCGACCCCGAGGAGGTAGTCGCCGAGGAGGTGGCTGAGGGGGTGGCCGAGGAGGTGGCCACTGCCGAGGCTACCGAAACGCTGGGTGCCGAAGAAGTGCCAGCTACTGAGGAGCCTGCTGCGGACATGCCAGATGATGAACTTCCTGCCGTAGAAACGACGCAGACCACCCTGGCGGAAGTTCCTTCGGTCGCCCATGTTGTGTCTTCCGCGCCCCGTCGTCCAAGCGGCATCGTGTTTCGCTCGGTAAACGCTTTGCTTTTATTATGTTTCATTTTATCTTATTTTGAAATTGTGAATCGCGCTTTTGACCGAAATTTTGCTTTTAGCCTCCCCAATCGTCACTGCTGTTATGAGCATGCCCCCCACGCCTGCAGTGGTTGAGGCCACAGTTACTGACGCGCCGAGCTCACCGCCTATCTCTTCGGCGGTTCTGACCGAGTTTCCGGCTATAGCAGCCCTTGGTGCGCCGTCGGCCGCCCAAGTGAGTACTAGATTTTCCTCCTTGTCATTCCTCATGTCCCAGCTGGTTGCTTTCTTTCTGACCCCCTTCTTCCCTATCTTTCGGAGACCACCTCCTCTAGTGATCTCGAGGAGTTATACGCCAGCCTCCATGACGAGGGAGCCAGCTCGACCTTGGGTCCTTTGGACGAGGATTCCAGGGTCGTTGCTGGAAAGCTCCGGGATTTCCTTTTCTTTGGGGTTCACCAAATGACCACGGCCGAGGCATTCATGAAGTTCAGGTCTTGCCTGGACACGACCGTGGCGATGGGCCTGTTGGATTCGGCTCAGCTGGATAAGCTCCAGGTACGCTTGGCCGAGGGCGAGGAGATGATTGGTCGATACGCTGAGGCCAACCTGAGGATGGCCGAGGGGTGCTCGCTCGAGCAGGAGCTGTCAGCGATCAAAGAACAAGTCCAACCTACCATGGCTCGTTTGAA
The DNA here is from genome assembly GCF_000346735.1 of Prunus mume. Next base: position 6,479,161 of record NC_024130.1, read on the forward strand.
GGAGAACGACCTCGTTGTCCAACGAGAGAATGAAGAACTTGCGCAGGTCGAGGCTCAGATTGTCGAGCTCCAGGCCCGTCGAGCCCTCATTCTTTAGCGCCGAGATGGTGCGGTCGCAGCCGGAGCTGAACTGAAGTCTTCGGCTAGACATATTCTCAAAGCAACGACCGAGAAAAAGAAGGCCCTAGCCGAGAGGAAGCTGATCCGGGCGAGGTGGCAGGCGGACATAGATGGTGGGGACAGCGCCTGGAGAAGGATAACCTGCCTGATCTGGGGGATGTTCAGCGAAGGCATTTAGGGGGGTGGCTGTATGATTTTCGTAATAGTTAGATGTATTCTTTTCCTACATACTATATATATATTTTGTTTGATCAGCCGTGACTGGCCGTTCCCTTTTCTTCTTTGTAGAAACAATATTTCTCATCTAATTATAAGGCGCAGGCCCTTTTTCTACGAATGAGTGTACGCTGTTTTCATTCTGGCCGCGCCGTTTGTTTAGTTTGCTTGGCTACTTCCGCCTCTTTTTTTCTTTTTTACTTTTTTGTCGTAGGCCCTCGGTGCCATTTCTTTTTGAACTTGCGCCGAAGTGTAAGCGTCGAGCCCTAGTTGGCCCAAATTTTCTGAATCCTGGGGCACGGTCAGCCCGAAGTTCTTCGTTTTTCGCCCAAGCTGCTTAAAAACCCGAAGAGGTCGAACCCTTAGCCTCATCAGTTTATTAATGTCACGGCCGTGGGCAAAGACATATGGAGATGTGCCCATGGCCGAATCTTTTGATGCGCGACGTGCCCAAAACTCCTTGGGGAACAAGTCGCGCCAAGTCCTGGGCTCTCCGAGCGGGTACGGCTCGATATAGCTTGGAGTCTTTGACCACCTCTGGGTTAAGCCATCCTCGGTCGTGGGCCGGACCTCTTTGGTCCGAGGGTCCTGATGGGGTAACTCCAACTGGATTGGAAGTGGCCGCAGGACCCGCTGTACATTATTCTGTGGCTTAATCTGCTGGGTCATTTGAACAAGGGGTTCAGCCGTTGCGACCGAGCCGGGCAGCTTTAGGTAAGCTCCGTAGATTTGGCCGAGATGCGCATGTGTCGCTGTTGGAGCGGCTGAGCCGTACTGAGGGTAAGATCCTGATGGGAACAACGACGCTTGTGATAGTGAAATGGTCGGATCGTTCTGACCGTGTCATTGTGGCGAAGTTGCGGTCGTGTCGCCTGGGCCAGGATGGGCGTGGACGGCTGAGGCGCGTACTGAGCCGAATTTCTGGGCCGCGGGATACTTGGGGCTGTTCCGCCCTAATGATACGGCCAAAGCATGGAGTGGGCCGTGCTTCATTTTTTCTGGGCAGGTGGGTCTAGGATTTACCCACGTCGGCTGGGATTGCCCTCAGCTTTTTGGCTGAGAGTGCGGACCGTAGCCTGACGCCTGGGTGTGGGTAGGCGTTACCGGCATCCCCTCCTGGAAAAGCGTCCGCAGTTCTATAGAAAATTTTTCCATCGTGGCCATAAAGGATGTCTCTATCCTGAAGGCCTGCCTGTCCATTAGATCCACCATGAGGTCTTTTGACAAGGGTCCTACTGGGCGTGCCAAAAGTGTTGGTCCGTCGCAATTCTCCTGCCTAGGGCTCCGGGCCGAGGGGATGTGCGTCAACACATGACGTCCTTCTTTTGGATGCGGTGCGGTTGTGCGCAGGCGTGCCAGCACGGTCTACTGTGCGTTGAGATGGTGATGGGGTTTGGGTAGAAGATGTTCAAATGATGCGCCTGTTTGGAGTTAGACTTCTAGTTAAACGATTGTGGCCGAGAGAGGAACTTATCTCGGCCGTCAGGTTCACGGCTTGAGCTACAAGGCCGTTTAGCGGTGGTGTTGGTGGATTTTGGGAGGTGCTCCGGCGCATTGCTCGGAGAGCGACAATCGTATGATATATGGGGTGAATGAGGTGGTAACAAGGATGATGCTCCGGTACCTTGAGAAATCAAGGGTCATATGATATATTGATGAATGGATTTTCCTTACAATTTATCACTACTCCTAGGAAAGCATGTAAAGGTATTGAAAATGCATTGCAGAAAATATAAGTTGCTCCGTGGGAGACTTTTGGTTTGGTGTTTGAACCCCTTGAACGTGGTCTTGAGCTCAGTATTTATGGGCGGAGTCCTGGAGGGCCAATCGAGGCTGAAAAAAGATCTGTTTGATGGCTTAAAAATCAGCATTTGGGACCGTGAAGCATGGTGGTCTGGGTTGAGAAGCATGGTGGTGTGACCCCCATAAATCTCGGCAAATCTCGACCACCGCCCTGATCGTGGGCTCTGCCCCCTTGGCCGTGGGAATGCATTTAATGCTCTGGTCCAGTGGTTGGTGACTTGACCTCAAGCTGTGATAATGCTTTGTGAGAATGTTTGTGCCTAACCACTCTGATTCCTGTTACCAAATCCTGACTTCAGTCACTTCCCTTCTGCCCTCGTGCATCAAATGCTTCTTGCACCCAGTGGTTTTTCTGTGGCGGTCAGAGGCACTACTTCATTAAACGGGGTGTGGGACCCTGAGGCCACGTGGCGATTTGACCACAGTATCTTCGGCCGGGTCTTTCATGGACCTCGGCCTTGGCCCATAATGCTGTGGTTGTGAGGCCGAGAAGATCCTGCCTTCGCATTTTCTTCTGCTTTCGAAAAGGCTAAATGTCTGACTAAACGTGGCCGTTTCAGTCCATGAACAGGTGCCACGGCCGAGAAGAGGTCCCTTCTGACGACCGTGATTTATCAGGCACAAACATTAACATGTTCACATTTTTACCTGCAAACAATAATCTGCAGTTGTCCAGTCCATTCCAAACACCAAATGATGAGAAAGTTGTCTTTTCCGTATTAGAAACATTGTCATGTCAAGGTGCTAAAAGTTCAAGTAAATAATACCACCACAATTTAATACAAATGTACACATAGTGAAGGTGAGAAAAGAATTGAATTATCCTAATGAAATAGGGTTCAAATTCTTACCCTGGAGCTAATCCATTCTGTATCATCTATAAGTTTGTAAAAAAAGTATTGGCCAACTGAACATGCTTTGAGCTGCACCTCCGCACTACAATCAGCAAACTTCCTACGGTCGATTTTGTAGTCATTCAATGATTGGAACATTGTATAATATGGCAAAGATAGTACAAACACAGACATGTATAATAAAGGTAGCTATATATTCTTATTGGTAGATCACTGCATACAACAACAACATGAATATTGGATTTCCAAGGTTAAAAATCCTAACCTTAAATCGGTTTTCCCAAGCAACGAAAAACTCTATTACTGCCTTGACATTGTCAATGGGCACGGGTTTGTTGGATCAAAACATGGCAGGGTTGCGTCATCATCCGAAATAGTAATCGTCCTCTTTTTCCTCAAGGGATCGGTAAATGAACTCAACAATGTAGTAGTTGGCCACTTCGTTCTGCCCCATTTACCTTCCATGTCTTGTTTTTCAACAGTAGCACTACCTTTCTTAATCGCTTCATCACCAGCCACAGTAACATTGGTTATGATTGGAGGATTCATCTGACCTCTCAATGCCTTAATGTCGCTATTTTTCCAATCCTATAACAAAGATAACAGTTTTTTGCAGATTACGCCGCACCCATCCACATCTTCTGGAGTAAGAAGCTTCTCAGCTTCTTGCTGCACTTATTTGTTAGGAACTGAAGTGCCAATTTCTGCCTCTTGGACTTGCATGGCTGCGTAGGCTTTGGCTTCATCACCAGAGACTTGTGCTTCCATTTCAGCCGGTTCTGTATTCGGAGTAATATATTCATGTAAGGGTGACATGTCATTGTCGTCTCCTTCATTGATATGAGGACTACCCACTTCTTCATGTCCTTCATCATGTTCATTCAACCCACCATTTCGTTTTTTCAACTTCTCTATCTCTAGCTTAAAATAGTGTTCCATTGAAGTGAGGGTCTTGCAGAAATCCTCCACAAACTTTTTATTTTTTTGACACTCCTTCTCATGTTTCAAAGGCTCCTTCTGTGCCATCTCTTCTAAGTCACGCACTCTCTTTCTAAACACTCAATTTGAATTGGCTACCTTTGCCAATTCATCCTTTGTGGTTTGAAACTTACGCTTCAAAGTGCGTAACTCAGTCGACAAGAGTTTACCCTGCATACATTTATAATGCAACTGTTATAATACTGAAAATATAACCCAAATATTGCTACTGTATTGCTATCATGTTGCTATACATTGACCATATAATGATTATATAGTAGTGTCATTAAGTTTATTATGACCTGTATATTGCAAAAAGGTCATGCTCACCTTAGAAGACGAGGGAAGGGTAGCTGTTTCCTCAACTTCGTCATCTTTTACTTCAACAGAAGTGCTAGTATTTTCTTGGGCCTCATCGGCAAAAAATTCAATAATTTCTTCAGTATTTTCATCATTGTCACCCCAACTCCAATAGGCCTATTGCTTGTCAATTAGAGTTGGGCGGAGAAGTTGCACATCAACCTCCAACATAATCATTACGAACATAACTAACCTCACAGTTTTCGAATACTTGGCTCATTAGCTTGTGAAAACGAGCCGAAGTATTGTTCCTCCATTGTAGTATACGGGGGATGTGGTCATTCTCTTCGTGCACAACAAAATACAGTGCAACCAACGCTGGAAACACCTCAAAAGCCCAAGTCTATTTTGAACAATAAAACATCAATCACTATAAACAAATTAAATTGAACTTATACATTTATGGATATTTGCTCAACTGATGTGCAAAGCCAAAACCTTTTATGTGGTACTCTATTGGTCTACCACTTGCTATTGTCTTTGATTTCTTTTCATCTTTTTTTTTTTTTTGTAGTTTTTTGGGGCACTTTTACTCGATGGTAATCTGCACAAAGTGCCCTAAAAAATGAGGCATTTGTCTTTGCATATGAAACAATGCCACATGGACACTTTTGAAACTCTTCAAGGTCTTCTGACAATTTCAAATATCGCATGTCAATGTTGACATGTTTTTCACTACCCAACAGCACAAAAACAACAAATTATAGAAATCCAAGCTTCACGACATCCTCCTCATCAACACAGTCGATGAAGGCTTTTTCTAGTTCGGAAAGGGTCACAATTTTATTGTTGCAGAAGTATTTCTTTTTCAATGAGCTGTTTTCATTAGTCACAATCGGGATTAAATGAAGGTTTCCGAACCTTAGCCCCGAGATGACGCAAAACTATCCGTGAATTATATCATCTTATTACCAACAATGAATTTTATCTCGTTCACCTAGGAAACTGTCTTCGGATTAGCCTTCCTCAACAACAACTCGTGGACAATTTGTCCAGTCCACTTAAGGTCCTTAATCAGTAATAGATGACCAAAACAACTGTCCTGGAACCTTTGTAACTGTTGCGGACTCAATTTCTCCTTAATTGTACTAATGGCGGTCTTTGTATGGGAAAGGGACACCGCCTTTTCCTGAAACTTTTGATCCTCATCAATCATCAGCTTTCCTTTAGAAACCATATTTCCCTGTACACCAACATTATACAAATAATTTCAAGCCGTTGAAATATGCACAACAACAAAGCAATAAACACATAATACAGATGCATATCAAGGCACTGGGCATGAAATATATCAGTGATAAAAGTACAATAGGGGCAATAGAACCTGATATGCAATACATGTACGTTCACCAATGTGTCCCATGACAGAAAAAATATGAATCCCTGTACCTTTAAGGCTTATATTTTCTCTCCACAAGGCTTGCCATTATATTTTCCCATTTCCTTATGTTATATAGTCGTCTCCTACATTCCATCCATAAACCAAACACCGCCCTCTATCAAAGTGATTTCATGCCCCAAGGATCAACTTCATACACGGTTTGAGAGAAAAAGCTAAAAGAACTAGCCCAACTGCATCAATGCTTCCTAAAATCTACTCATCACCATACTAATATACATTTATGTCATAAATAGAGAACAAATGAAATACAATACAGATGGAACATCAAAAGAAAAATTATGGACTCTGCTTGTATAGCATAATAAATGGTTATTTATATACAAACTACAAACATCAAAAAGCTACTACAACTGCAAAACAAACTATAAAGATTCATGTGGCTAATGTAGAGACTATGAATGAACACCAACAATTTCCCTTATTTGGATGAAAAAAAGTAACAAAGAAACACATAATCCAATTGCATAAATCCCCAAAACCATTAAAACCACAATGGAACATGAATAAAACCATAATAAACTAGCAATACAACACCACTACAATGGCAATACAACACCACTGCAATGGCAATACAACAGCAATACAACATCAATAACAATAGCAAAACAACAGCAGTAATCAAGTGAATCCCAAATCAAATGCAAGAATTAATCCACAAAGAATGAACCCATTCACTTTTTCAAATAAGGAATCATCAGAATTAGACAATTTCAGACAAACCCTAAACCCTAAACCAATTTCAGACAAACCCTTAAAGTTTAAACCGATTTCAAAGAAACCCCTAAACCCTAAACCAATTTCGAAGAAACCCCTAAACCAATTTCATATAAACCTATAAACCCTAAACCCTAAGAAAATGATGATGAATAGTACCTATTGGAGGTGAATGATGGAGTTGAGCTTCGATGAACAGACACCACTGGGAGAGGAAGAGCATTGCGTTAGAGAGAGAGAGAGAGAGAGAGAGAGAGAGAGAGAGACCGAGAGCAGTGCACGACAGAGAAAGAATGAATAGAGAGTGAGAGCTGAGCGACAAAGAGACAGAGCGGAGAGAGAGAGTGAGAGCTGCGTGATAGAACTCAAAATCGGAGGCATTGTCATATTTCTTGAAATACGAGGCTCAAAATCACTTACAAGTTAATCCTCTATTTCTGGATTTGAGTATTGCATCGAATTGTTTCACTATGTATGTAGGCAAGACTTACACCAGTTTTCATTGAGGTTTTAGAATGTTTCACTAGAGCCTCATCGCCTAGAATAACTCTAACTCAATCCAAAATAGTTTCACCAAGTATAGAATAATCTTTGCCTAAGTATATGGGTTACAGGGTTCCATTAAGGCTTAGTCAATGTTTCAATTAAAGGCCATTAGATATTTATTGAACTTCTAAAATAAGCTTTCACCAATAGGTCGGGGTGAGGTTTCAACAAGTTCACTAAATATGTGGTAATGCTTCACAAAAATATATTAAAGCATGTGCCAATATTATTAGGATCGTTCTTGTGTGGTTTGAAGTTCATATGGTATTCATGGTTATACTGCAAGTTTTGGGAAATAGAGGTATGATGGAGAGGTGGAGAATCATGTTGATAGGCCCCAAGATAGGGAGATAGTAAATCTTTCACTGTATTATATTGTTGGGGTTAGCCCTAGGTTTGACTTAAGTTATCGTCAGGGTCTTCAATAAGTTTATAGAGGCATGTGAGTGTACAACAAGGGAGCTCGACTTCCAATGAAGGAAAAGAAATTCTAAGATATGATTCTAAGAATCTTCTATTGAAGTTAGAACTCAATAGATAGAAGAATTTCTAATTGTGCTCAAATTAAATCAAATAACCGAGAATGATCACATTAGGGATATGACGTGAATTCCATATCCTATTAACGAGATCAAGAACATTGATGAAAAAGAATGATCAAATTGCATTGTAATTCCAATTGAATGGGTTCTCTAACCACAAAATATTTAGCTTGGGTAACTGTGACATGTTGCTAAATTGTTAGATTTCTAGTGTCCATGATCTTCCACACAATCTGAAATACATATAAGACATACCTGGCTGCTCGGGAAGACAAGAGAATTAACTAGGTCCAAAACTAGTCACCGACACCCGGCGCAGGCGTCGCCATGCACCGTTGCCGATGCTGGGTGTCTTGAGTGATTTTCCGGCCATAGGAAAACTCCGAATCACTAATTGATACATATACCAAAAGAACCAGAAGGATAAGGGGAGTAATTTATATCTTGGGTCGAAGTCCAATTCAACTGTTAAGAACCTCAAATCGCCAGTTTTCTCGCTAAAAAACTTAGAGGAGAGGAAGTAGAACAACTTTCATGAAGAGACCTCGGCCGTTTGGTGGCCGGAAAGTGGTCAAAACTTGCCGAAGAGTGACGTCGTCACTATTCACGTGAGAGAGAGAAAAGAGAGAGAAAAGCAAAAGGAATCTGACTTTCCAGCTAGGGTTTTGGGGCTTTAAACCAACTTCCAAAATTTCCATTTTACCCAAAATGTTTTTAGACGATAACTTTCTCAACTTAACTCGAATTTGGGCCCTCTTCATGTCCATAAACTCGTGAGGGCAACCTCTACACAATAGTGCAACCCAAATTCTCAAATTAACTTCTGAACCAAAGTGACCAAAATTCTCTTAATTCGAAGGGTTAAATGCAACTTTTCGAAACATAAATAATTAACTAGGTCAGGGTGTTACAACCGGCCACTTTGGAGAGAGAGAGAGAGAGAGAGAGAGAGCGAGCTAGCAAACTAGTATTGTTTCCTCTCCCAAGTTCTCATTCCCTTAGCTCCTTCCATCCTTGGTGAAGAGCTTTGGGGAGGTGCGCATTATTGTACATATTGAAGAAACCATAGTGGAGAATCAATAAGAGAGAGACCAAGCACACTACTTGAATACCTTGTTAGGATTTAAGATTCTCTCCAGGGTAACTAATCCCTTTAACTCTCTCTTTAAAAGTAGTTTAGAGAGTCAAGGGTGCAATCTTTTCATAAACTTAAAAAGATTTGGGAGTTATATGATTTGTATGAGTTTCTATAGTTACTTTTTCTTCCGCTTATTTTTATTTTAGAAATGCGTATTAGACCATGCAAAGAACTTGACGTTTTCTTTAAGAAAGGCAATCATGCTCACCTTTGGTGCCAATCCAACTCTAATATGCACCATCTTGTTTGGGTGTTCTTCGCATATAACAATATTTTTGAGGTCTTTGCCCGTTCATGACCGAACATGAGCATGGTTAATTCAAGGATCATATATTCTGGGTAGGGTGTCCCCAAATTTAGAGATGGTGTAGATCTCTTTATGGTTTTGTCAGTTGTACGACATAACATTACCTTGAGGGTTTTTGGTTACCCTTGACTATGATTATGCCATTTGGGGTCGGTATTTTCATCAATAGGCTTCGTTCCAAAATATGACGTTGTAGCTACTCACCCTAAGATGACATTGTATGTAGTCAGGCAATGCATGACCGTGAACTCAATCTGGATTGTTGTGCATGCTGGGTATTTACCTAGAGTAAAAGGGAGTTCAACTTGGCCCATGGGGGTTGACAGCCATGAGAACCTAGCTAGTGTGGTCGCTGGTGATTTCATTACTTTGCAAAGGTCATACATTTCTCGTACACGTAGTTAAACCAAATATTGATGGAGCTATTAGTATCGATCATGATGCGGCTAACTTCATAGTTGCCTATAGTGCCTATAGAAGGCAATTATTGATATTATGAAGGGTCTAGTTGATGTTCCGAAGCGGGGCTGGGAAGTTTTGCCCAAAGTGGCTTTTTGCAATTATATTATCATGCACACTACAGGAATCACCCTCAGCATCCCCCTACTCAAATTTGGGCCGATCCCGATCAAACTGATGCTTTTTCAAATCAATGAATTCACAGTAGTCTTAGTATTGCACCTTCTCGAATGTGCCCATTATTGAATAACTACTCTAGGATGTTTAGAAGGTAACAGCTCGTTCATCTATGTTTTGAGGCCTCTCAGCTTGCTCGCTCTTGGAAGGGGCCCTTTAGATGTTTTGGAAACCAAGTCGTTAACTTCTCATTGATCTCTTAAAGCCTCCGATAGTGCTAATGAGTTTGGACATTTGGTTAGCATGACTACAATTTCGGGGAGGCTCGTCTATCTCTAATATTCTTGTTACGCCGGCCAAAAAGGGACGTCTACTCCACGGGAGCATTGACCTTGGGTTCTTGATGTTCTTCAACAATGGAAGGAAATGGAATTGACCAAAGGATATGCTCACCCAAGTGTAGGATGTAAGCGAGCTAGTTATGAATCGTTCCCACATACGGTACCAAATGTTGATGCATGAAATTCGCATAACCAATCAGAACAAGTCAAACCAAGTCAACCCTTCCTCAAGGATGAACTTGGTTGGGTTATGTACTTATGTTTGCTTTTTGGCCTTACTTGCAATGGCCAAGTAAGATGGCCATCCGTCCTTGTTTCTGAAAAGAAATAAGATACGGTCATTGCAAAGGTGGTGTGGTGGGTTTAAGGGTAGATGTGGTTCGGTAACCGCAAATTTTTAGTGAAATAGCAAACCACCTGACTATTTGTGGTATTGCAATTTTTGATATTGTAAATCGGCCACCTATTTATAGTTAATCATGAATCAGTGAAACCGCAAATCAGTCAATGTTGCACACACAAAAAAAGGGTATCCACCGATTGGGCCGTTTTGGGCCAAAATTCAACATTTTGAGTCTTTTTGGGTCAAAAAATCTAATATTTTCCGTACTTTTCTAGGCCTAGTTTTGAAGCTTATTTTGAAGCATTTTAAGTCCAAGCATTTTGAACTTTACAAATTTAAGCAAATAAACTCACAACCCAAATAAGCAAATTTAAACCCAAGAAAATAAAGTTAAAAGTTAGTTACAACCCAAAAGAAAAATGCAATGCAAGATTAATTAAAGTTACAAAAAACAAAGAACTCAAGTGTGGGTGGAGAATGGATTTGAAGGACTCCGTTGTGATGTAGGGCCCTCTACAAATAAAACTACACAAGTTTAGTAAATATGAACTAAGAAAATTAAAATGAAATGAGCATATGAAAAAATATTGTAAGAAGCATAAAGAACATGAAAATAATAAACTAATTACTTACAAGTTGTAACCTCTTCCATTTCCTTGTAGAATTCAATCTCATCATATGTGGGTTCCTTGAAAAAGGAAAATTCGTCCGCCTTAAGACAATCAGAAGAACACACTAATGCCTCTATCATTTTAGGATGCAATGAGCTTCTAAAAGGATCCACAATCCTCTTGCCTAGGCTAAAAGCATTTCTATAAGTAATCGTAAAACTAGGAATTGCAAAGATATCATTGGCAACTTGTGAAAGAATAAGATATCTTGTTTGGTTCCCTTTCCACCAATTCAACAGATTGAATTGTTTGCTCAAAGGGCTCTCAAAGGATCTACCAAGTACTTATCCACTTCATTGGATATCCCAATGGATTGCTCATCCTACCTTCTTTGCACAAGTTGTTGCAGTAGTTGAAATGTGACATCAACATCCTCACAAATTTGTGCAATCTCATCCGCATAAATTTAGCTCACAACACCACCCCAACCACTTTATACTCATTATACAAATCAGTCAAACACTTTACAACTTCATTAGCAATCACATCTTGCTTTCTAGCATTCGCCCCAAGATGCAATGACAAACTCTCTAAACTTGTCCAACCTCGCGCGGAGAAGAGTGAATAAACTTCACACAGTTTCTTATACCCTCAATTGAGGTATAAAGCTCCTTCAACCCATCCTTAATAATTAAGTTAAGAATGTGACAAGCACACCTCCAATGCAAGTAATTCTCATCGAACATTAAAGTATTCATTGCCTTTAGGCTTTGGGCCATGTACTCAACCGCCTCATCATTGGCGGAAGCATTATCAATGGTAATTGTGAACACCTTGTTTATACCTCAATTAGTCAAACATGCATCTAGGGTTTTCCTTATGTCAATGCCTTTATGACTAGTGATCTTTGTGAAGCTAATTATTCTTTTGTGCAAGTTCTAGTCACTATCCATGAAATGGACCGTCATGTTAGATATATGCTCTAGAAGCCAATATAAAATTGGAAATTCTAAGGATATAATATTGAATAGGCTTATTTGTTCAAATACCCCTTGTTATTTACAAATTGTCTCAAATTGCCCCCCGACTTTTATATAATAGCTCAAATTACTCCCGAAACTTCCATTCCATAACTAAAGTTGGCCCATGCCGTTAATTTTCAATAAAAAATCATTAACTCAGCTGATGTGGCAGGAGTAGTCGAGTAATTTCATACAAGTGACAAAAATTGATTAGCTCTTTCAACTTCAATTTGAAGAATAAATATATAATCATACACAATAAATACTTTATCACTATAAAAATCAAAATCTCTTTCCTTTTCGTTGTTTTAGCTTCAATTGGTTCTTTGAATTTTGAATTAGGTGTGAATAAAAACCGAAGCTTAAGTATGTAATTTGGGTGTCTAGTTGTTCTTTTAGCTATATCTCCCCTGTTCTTTCGGCTGCAGGATTTGGATTTTTTAAGCCATGAATCTGAGTAACGGGGGATCAATGTCAACGGCTAGTTCAAGTGGCGCTTGGAAATCAGCTGATGTGGTCTCTTACCAGTTTCCTATGGGTTTAAGAGTCCTGGTGGTTGACGATGATCCCACTTGCCTTATGATCTTGAAGAAGATGCTTAGAACTTGTCTATATGAAGGTACCCTTTTATTAGAGTTCATTGAATTGTAATTCTCTCTCTCTTTTGGGTTTTGCTTCATGGGTTTTCTTCAATCCTTTGAGTGATTTCAATTTCACATGTTGGGTGTGGCTAAGGTTTGAATTGGTCTAAGAAGTTATAATTCTTGCCACCTTTCTACAGTAACATCGTGAAGCCTACCTTGCCTGCCATCCTTCTCCCACTTCCATATCTTCAACTTTTTCAATTGAAGCAAAAGACAGATTCACCAAAAAGCAGAACCCCAATTGCCAGCAAAAAGAACTCCAATTTCGAGCAACGAGGACACCAATGCTAGGCATCTCCAGTTGCTTTGTTGCAGGGGGAAACTGGGGTTGTGATTTTGGAAACAATTGGGAGAAAATTGGCATGCTTGAATGGAATGAAAGTTTCAGACCCCTAGCCTAACATTACATAATCTCTCATAGACATTACATAATCTCTCATAGGTCTCACCAATAGCCACGTCGGATGGCACTTTCTAATCAATTTTTTTCACTTGTATGAAATTACTTGACTACCCTTGCCATATCATCTGAGTTAACGATTTTTCATTAAAAATTAACGGCATGGGGCAACCTTAGTAACGGAATGGAAGTTTAGGGTGTAATTTGAGCCATTATAAAAGTCAGGGGGCAATCTGAGACAATTTGTAAACCATAGAGGGTATTTGACTAAATAAGCCTATTGAATAACTATAATTTAAGGCATGAATGTTACTTTAGCAAATGAATATATACAAACTACAAAGTAACAAGTCTATGGATAATGATATAAATGGAAAGCAATCCAAAGAAGTTAGATTCACGAGACCTTTCTATCATATGTATATCGTATCCTAAAATATTTATAGTCAAAGGATCACTAATTGGACAATGGTGATCCGCAAAGACTAGTACACACTACGTCTGCTCAATTGGAAGGATAACTAGTCTTAAGTCATTCGTATAGAGACACTAAGACAAGTGTGTAGGTGCTCAATATAGACGGAGTTCATTGAACATGATCAAACTAAGAATTATTGTATGGAAGTTTTACTCACAAGTGTCAAACAAGTAATTCTAAGTTACGATAATGCAAATTAGTCCTCAGACTTGAGACATCACAGTTGTCTTGTGTATGAGTTGTTTGTCTTTGAGAATACTATACAGTTACATCAAAAGATGTGAGTTAAAGATGCTCCTTGGGATATCCATTGTGTCCACATAGGCATGTGAATTTACAACAAGGAATCTTTACTCTTAGTAAGAAGAGAGAATGCTCTAGAGATATGATTCCTTGAATCTTTGGCCAAAGTACAGGATGAGAATTGAAACAATAATGTTTGCAATCACATCCAAGTGAATCATATAACCTAGATATATCGTATTAGCAATTTGACAGGAGTTAACCGTATCCCAACAATACGATATAGAGTATTGTGTTAGAGAATGACCGAATTGCATTACAATCACAAATTGACTAGGTTCTCTAAATGAATTTTATTTAGCTTGGGTAACCATGACATACTGCTAGGTATCAACCATAACTTATGGAAGCCATGTAAGGACTAATTATAATTAGCATTCGCCAATAGGGAGAATTGTATAGAGGGATAGAATTCATATTCGATTTAGAAGAAGTCATACTTACCCACGGCCTCACTAATTAGAACATATAAGATCACACACCGAAAAAGAGTGGATTGAGAATTAGAAGAAAAGAATAAGATTTTGTGGCTTAGTCAAAGTCAAAGTCAAAAGTCAACTGTTAACCCGACACTTGACATGGTCAACAAAGGTTGACTAGGACCAATACTTGCTAGACAAGTTAGTGACTTAATAAATTTAAGTCATTAAACTAATCAAACTAATTAGAATAGTTTAATTATTCAATTAAAGTTATAGAAATTTGATTGGGTCCCACATGACTTAAAAGAATTGAAGAAATGGACCATATGACTTTAGACACATGTGACACATTATAAGGATAAATGTAAAGGACCTAGATAGCCTAAAAATAGGCCACTAAAGGGGAGGTGCAGCACATGTGTGGACTTAAGTCCACATGTGTGACAAGCATGGGTCTATATAGTAGAAGCCATAGCACTGTCGTATTTTCGGGTTTCAAGTTGGAAATTTGGAAGAGAGGAAATATCACACCTTTCTCAAGACCCCCTTGGCCGGCAACTTGGTAGAGTGAAGGCTAGCACTCTCTTCCCTCCCAAGTTCTTGTTCTTCCAACTCAATCATCCTTGGTGAAGAGCTTTGGGGAGGTGCACATCCTTTGTACCTATTAGAAGAGCCATAGTGGAGTATCAACAAGCAAGAGATCAAGTCCATTACTTGAACACCTTAATAGGTTCAAGATTCACTCCAAGGGTAACCATCTTTTATCTATTTCCTTAAAAGTAGATTAAAGAGTCAAATGTGCAATTTTTTATAAGGCTTATTTATGTATATGCCCCCTGTTCTTCTAAACTTGTCTCAAATTACCACCTAGGCTTTGAAACGTCTCAAAATACCCCCCCCCAACGTTTAAAAACAGTCTCACGTAACCTATTCCGTCAGTATTATAGACGTTCCGTTACGTGATTTGGGCCCCACTTCGTTTCAATCCTTAACATTAAAGAATAAGGGTTTTTCAGTTTCAAAAAAGGGGAAATTGGGAGAATCTTGAGAAGAAATCAATGTTTGGCATTAGACTTGGGCTTATCCATTCAATCCCTTGCCATGACAGTGGTTGAAATTAATGGAAGATACCGATTTGACCGTGTCTTAAATGACAGTGGAAAAAAACAGCTGCAATGGAATTAGTGTTATAGCAACATTATTTGCAATATTGGGTAGAAGGGAACTGACCCTTCTAAGGTGAATGAGTGAACAAATGTTTTTTGGTCTTTGGTGCTTGATTTTATGTCTATCCTTTGAATGGAGATATGAATGCATGGCTCCATGACGGAGGCAAGCTTTAAATAGAGTTGTCATGAGCTTGCATTCATTGGGTTCTACTGTTAAGAAAAATCAAGCTCTTGTGTTTTTTTTTTTTTGGTGACTCAGTTTGCTAATGGAGTGCTAGTCTGATTTTGTTTTATGTCAAAGGTCTCGTAAAACTCTCTAAGTTGATGACCCAAAATGATGTCTTGTTTGTAGGCTTTCCGGAAATAAGTCTAGAATAACAAAGGAAAGGCCCAACATAAGTTTTCTGGTTTGTACATTTTTAATTTGGAGAAGTCACTGCATAAGAAGTAGTTGAAATTCCTTCCTTTTGTTCATTTAGTGTTGGCTTGGCTCTATTTATTTCTTTCCTTTGTTTTTCCCCTCTCTAGTCTTCACTCTGAAAGTAATAAGAAGAAGAGCTTTGCTGGTTGTTGATTGTTTTGATTTCTTCTATGTTAGTCTTTTTAATTGATTGGTGTAGTTGGAGGAACTAACCAAGCAAGGCATGAAGGAGGTTGAGAAAAGGAAAACCCCAAACAATAAAAACACCAAGCGCTCAGGAAGAACTGAAAGGAGAAAAAATAAATTGAATCAAGGAAATCCTGGCAAGAGATTGAATAGATAAGCCCTAGCCTTCTTCTCCAAATTTCCCCATCTCACCCAAATACCCCCTTTCCCTTTTCTGAAGCTAAAAAAACCCTTATTCTCCAATGTTAAGGATTGAAACGAAGTGGGGCCCAAAACACGTAACATAACGTTTATAATACTAACGAAATTGGTAACGTGAGACCGTTTTTAAAAGTGTGGGCCAGGTGGTAATCTGAGACAAGTTTGAAAGCACAGGGAGCATGTACATAAATAAGCCTTTTTTATAAACCTAAAAAGATTGGGACTTATAGAACTTGTATGAGTTTCTAGTTTTTTTTATTTTGCTTCTGATAATTTAATATGAGATATGTTAACACTAGATAATTCATTTTTCTATATCTAATGGGTTTTGAGAAATACCCAACACATAATTTTCCCTTCACGTCACAACCATGTAATTTATTTTTTGGGTCGATGACCAAGTATCAATTGTGATACTAACCCTTTGGTCAGCAATGACACTCATTATCTTTGCCTTTTCAAGCATGTACAACTCCCAAACTCCATCAGCAACCTTCTTCCTACTTGGTACCTTCAACCAAGGTTGCATCTCATGCATTATTTCCTTAAACCTTGAGCCCTCAACGAGTATAAAAGGATGCTCATCCTTAATGATGAACCTCATAATCTTTAACTCACTGTTTTTTTGATTAAATGTGTAAGGGACCAATCCACTACCTATTTTGTCTGAAGTTAAGGTAGGTTAATTTGCACCACTTTGTTGATAGAGAGGAAATACCTTGCATCTCATCTCTAGGTGAGTTTTTAAACATGTTGTCCCACTTTTTTTAGGGTTTGCCAGCATCTCCAATTTGCAATAATTGCAAACCCCTATCAAATTCAACTCAAAAATAGCCTAACAAAATCAAATTAAAGCTTAAAAACAGAATTAATTCAATTCACATTTTAAAACCCTAAAACAAATCCAATCAATTCACATCAACCCTAAACAGATCAATTCAATTCAACAATTTAAAACCCTAAAACAGATCAACTCAATTCAATTCAACAATTAAAACCCTAAAATATATCAATTCAATTCAATGTTTTTAAACCCTAATCAATTCATTTCAACATTTTAAAACCCTATACCCTCAACAAATAATCAAAACCCTAAATAGATCAATTAACAAAACAAAATTGCTTAATTAAACCCTAAAATCGAAACCCTAATTCAAAATTCAAACCTTCAATTTCAGATATTAGGGTTGGGTAAAAAATTTACCTAAGGAGGAGGAGATTGTGATGCAGAGAGTCCGCTGATAAACTCCAAATCGATGTGACTTGAGGATGAGATGGCTCTCTAGAAGGATGTGACGAGACAGGGAGAGACTAACATGAGACTAGAGAGAGACTACAATGAGACAGAAAAAGACAGTGAAAAGGTAAACGAGGTTGAGAGAGACGATGATGAGTGACACAGAGAGGAGGCGAGGTTGACTGAGAGAGAGAGGTGGCAAGGTTGGTTGACTGAGAGAAAGATTTGACAAGGTTGAGAGAGGTTGAGGAGGTTTTCACACGAAGGGTTTGAGAGAGATAAGTGAGATCGATCGAGTATGAGAGAAAGATGAGATGAGTGAGATCGATCTAACGGCTAGAATTGATCGAAGATAATAAATCCTAGCCGTTATATTCATCTAAAGGCTGTTAGTTAATATAAACTAATTATAAACATTTAATTAAATATATTTGCGGTATACCACAATATTTGGATTTGTGAAACTGCATCGACAATCGCACATTGCGGTTGGTCCATGATAAGCTCATAATTATATATCATTTGAGTACTCATTTTCTTAGTTTTTATCCTTAGTTTCTCTTATTTATTAGTTATTTACCTTGTTTTATTCTTTTGTAGGTAAAATTAAACAAAGGAATTAATTTGGAGATTTTTAAAGTAGTCTTTGGTGCATTATACACCATTTTCTCAAAAACTGCCTGTGCGGATCATTCGACTTTACAAAATAGTTTGTATTTTCTTTGGATGAATCAGGTTACAATCCTAATATGGTTGGAACTTGGATGTTTAGTTTCTATAGAATTTTACGATTTGAGGTTCTGAAGTATAAAGAAGAAGATATCGCGTTTTGTGTGACTACTGTTCAAAGTTGGAGTTTCTGTGAGGGAATTAGATCAATTACTCGGGTTATCTATTTATCTAAGTAATTAATTGGGGCTTAATCTGCTTTCCAAGATGAAGATAAGGCTTATTAGAAGATTCTAGATGAGCCCCATGGGATGGGTGTGTCTTGGTCTAAATTAGAAAGTTGAATAGGTCAATCTCCTTCTCAAATAAGGATTACTTAGTTCTCAAGAAAAAAAAAGAAAAGGACACAAATCATATTTAAAGAGGGATTCATACTTGCTAATCTTGGAGGTTTTGAGAGCCTATAAATACCTCTCTTTTTGTGCCATAAGACACATTGACAAGCCTACATGGTGAAATTGTGAAGGAGTGGCCGGTCTCTATTCCGACTTCAGTCAAAGGATGTAATATTATTTTTCTATGCTTATTTGTTGTGATCCAATGACTATATCTAGCTAGGCCTCTTGGCCAAGGCTAAGAGGATGCCTTAGTTTAATTATTTGTTTTATTAAATGTTGAGTTTTTGATTTAATGAGTTGTGTTGATAGATTTATAATCTCTATTTAAATTTATTCGAAGTGTTGAATTCTTTTGATTGGCCATTTGTAGGGCTTGCATCTAGGTGATAAGATGGATACATGTAGACCTAATAAGTTGCATGTTTCAAAGCTTCTTGGGATTATAAATTGTGAAGAACTTGATGCTCTATTAAAGATTAAGACTTCATACGATTCCTTGTTTCTAGAAAACTTAATGAATCTCATGTGTTTAACCTATGCCATAATACGCATAGTAATCATATCTTAGGGAAACTTGGCTTAAGTGCATTAAAATAGACTTAGGTACGGAATCTTTACCAATTAACTCATTGGATTAATCACTTGCCTCGATAATATGAGTAAGAAGACTAATGATTGAATATGAAGCCTTGGTATTTTATCATATTGTTAACAAACTTTTCCAAAACCATTCTTTTATATTTTATTGAAAAATTTCTTTAATTTTCCTTGTTTGCTTTTATTTGCTTTAATCAAAATCAACTTTTGCCAATTCACTTTTCAAAACTTCCCTTGCCATGTACCATCTCTCTATCTTCCACCTTTGTTTCCGTTTCTCTTATATTTGATTAATTGGAATTTTACTCAATCCTTTTGGGAACGACCTTGTACTTGCATATCTATACTAACAATTGATCTTTTATTTCCTTGTGCTTGCACATTGCAGTCGGTTTTCGCGACATTACAGTTTGGTTCTAGTGAAATTGCAATTTTATGGTATCTCGGTAAAAAATGCCAGCCCTAGATGGGTTCCACCAACCACCATCCAATTCCTAAGTTAGTCCTTGTGCCTTAAAGAAGATGGCTAAAAGTATTGTACTCAAGTATAGAGAAAGTTCAGATTACCTTTTTAGGTGAAAAATACTTCCCTTTTATGCATGGAAAGTTTGAGCTTACTCTTTTCCTGTTTCGATGTGAGAAGGAGCTCTTGATGATGTGGCATCTTTTGAGTGGCTGATCAGTGGTAGCCTGACATATGTCCCTCCATTTTGGGGAAATCGTGCTTTAGTTAAATATTATGTGGGCCTTTATTGGCATTTAAATAGCCTATACGTAGGCCTTTGAGATGAGGCGTAAGAAGTTTGGGGGCACCATGCCCAATTGTATAGACCTTTGTTGGGCATGATTGGCATTCCTTAGGTGCAAGTAAGATGTCTTTGGCTGATTTTTAGCCAGCTGGGCCCAATTACCACTTCAGGTAATTTTGGGCTTTATTGCTTGGGCTTTTTGTGGTGGGTCCTATGAATATTTGGTATCAACAAACTTAAATTCCACCTTTGCACCATGACCAACAAAAACACCTTCAACAACATAACCTTCCAAACTACCTTCTGTTGAAGCAAAGAAAATTAAAAGAACAATATTACCCGGAAAAATTCGATATGAAGCTGTGAACGATTCTTAGGATGAGTTGCGTACTAAGTTGCTTTCTTTAAGACATTTCGTTGCTCTGCCCAATTTATGCAAGCAGTTCAGAAAAGGCCACTACGTCTCCATGACAAAACAGCCCAGAATCTCCTCTGTCTAGGTTCTTCCTTGCACTGAGGGAGGACCCGAATACAAATACCTTTCTATGTTGCTCAAAAAACTTAGTTTAGGAAATGAGGGAAAATATGAAGAGGAAGAAGGCAGCAGCTATCATCTGTGTCTTTTTCTCTCATAGTTATATCAGATATATATATATATATATACATCATATACCACAAAAGAGACGTTGGTGGGCTTTAAAGACAGCAGATACATCATTTGAGAAAATCAACCCATATTAATATAAAATAACTCCTATTAATAAAGGTAATTTAAGACAATTATTGAATTATTGAATTAAGGGGCAGTTGTTCCATGAATAATACCAAGAGATTTATACAGATCAACAAACACACCAGATTCATATTGTTGACCTCTGTCATTGCGAAATCTCTTAATTTTCCTATTAAATTGATTTTCAATTTCAATTATGAAAATCTTAAACATATCAATTGCTTCACTTTTATTTTTCATGAGATAAACAAAAGAATAATTAGAGCAATCATCAATAAAAATGATCGTTTCCCTTTTCTAGTTAACACTCCATCATATTCGCAAATGTCAGAATGAATTAGATCAAGTGGTTTAGATACTCTAGTAACAGATTTATGTGGGGTTTTGGTAATTTTAGCTTGGCTACAAAATTCACACTTCTCAAAATCATTTAGCGACATTTCAGGAATAAATCCTAATTTACTCATATTTTTAACAAGCCTTTTGTTAATGTGACAAATTCTAGCATGCCAAGTATTAAAAGAACACAACATATAAGCAGAAGAAGAACTTTTATTAGCATCAACATTCAATTTGAACATCTCATCAGTAGCATAGCCCTTACCAACAAACATACCATTTTTTTTAAGTGTATACAAGTCTGCTCCAATTGTTTGAGTAAAACCAGCCTTGTTGATAAGATAGCCTGAGACCAGATTCTTCCTTATTTCTGGAGTGTGTAGAACATCTTTGAGGATGACTATCTTTCCCAAAAGTAAACTTTAATTCTACTTCCCCAGTTCTAATAACAAGTGTTGTGTGTGAATCACCCAACAACACTCTCTTGTCATCAATCACATAATAGGTCTTGAAAAAAAACACGATTATAGCAAACATGGTGAGAAGCGCCAGTGTCTACCCACATGAGGAGCAGGGCGAGATCTATTCCTGCAGTTCCCGGAAAAGTGCCTTGGCTTGTGACAGTTATGACATAGAAACTTGTCCCGAATCATCATCACGTGAGGGGGGTTGACTCCTATTCTGATTCTGATGAAGATTTCGATTCTGATAGTGTTGAGGATTCCGACTTTGGTTGTGTTGACCATATAGATTCTGGTTGTTGTTCTTGTGGTTCCTATTTTGATTTTTCATATTCTTGCTATTTGTCTTCAGAGTAGCTGGGGTTTGATTCCTGTTGGAGTTGGTGACTTTTCTTGCTGTTGGAGACGAGCAAGACTTCTTCTTTCATGTCATGTTTCCTGGCCTCCTCCTCAATACGCAGAAGAGTAATCAGGCTTTCCAAGGAAAATTCTTTTGGTCTTGTGAAGTAGAGCATTCTTGAAATCTTTCCAGCTAGGAGGCAGCTTGTCAATGATAACAGCCACCTGAAATTGTTCATCTAAATTCATGCCTTCAACAATAATTTCATGTGCAATTTTCTGTAGTTTATGATATTGTGCTTCTACTGATTTTTCATCCACCATTTGAAACTTCAAATAGCGACTGACAACAAATTTCTTTGCACCAGCCTCTTCTGTATCATTTTTTTTTTTTAAGCACATCCCACAATTCTTTAGTAGTATGATAAGAAGAATAATAAGCCTAAAGATAAACCATTCAAAATATAGTTCTTACACAAGAAATCATTTTCAGTCCATATCTGCAAGGCCCAAGTTTGTTCAAGAGTGGGATTGTCAAAGGCATATGGTTTAACATATGTGTAGATAGAAGCGAATTTTTTTTTTTTTTTTTTTTGGTCTGAACCACGAGGTGGTCCTGGATGGGCTCCAACTATGGATGGCACATTTAAGCCTTAACCACAACCCAGACTAATCCCCGCTCACACCGGGTCGGCCCGTAAGGAGTAAAGTGCTGGCCAAAGTGGTGACTCCATACAAGAGCAGGGATCGAACCCCTGACCTCTCTTAAGGAATGAGAGTGCCGAACCACTCACACCAACCACCTTGGTTAGAAGCTAATTTTTTCGTTGTAAGGTAAAACAACATCTTTTGCCTCCGTCGTTTAAAATGAAGACGCTTAAATTTGGAAGGTTTGTTTAGGTCAAGGGTGAATGGTGAAGCTATGAACGATTCTTAGGATGAGTCGTGTACTAAGTCACTCACTTTAAAACGTTTCGCGGCTTTGTCAAATTTGTGCAAGCAATTCAGAAAAGGCCACTACGTCCCCAGGATAAAATAGCTCCATAATCTCCTTTGTATAGGTTCTTCCTTGCACTGAGAAAGAACCCAAATACAAACACCTTTCTATGTTGCTCAAAAAACTTGGTTTAGGAAATAAGAGAAAGATATGAAGAGGAAGAAAGTAGGAGGTATCGTCTGTGCCTTTTTCTCTCCTAGCTATATCATATATATATATATACATAATATACCACAAAAGAGACGTTCGTGGGTTTTAAAGACAGTACATACATCAGTTGAGAAAATCAGCGCATATTAATAGAAAATAACTCCTATTAATAAAGGTAATTTAAGGCAATTATTGAAGGAAAATAGCTCAAAATACCACCCATTTTATAATTTTTTGTGAAAATACCACCCCTCCCCAAAAATTTTAAAACTACCATCTATAAATACATATTTATTGTCCACTGATTGCACCCATATCACATTTTCAGAAATTTGGTTCTCTCTCAGCTCACTCAACCCCCTTTTCTCTCTCTGTTTGTCTCTATGTCTCTCTTTGCTCTCTCTCTCTAACGCAGCTCTCTGTCTCCCTCTTTGCTCTAGTGCATATTTGTCTCTCTCTCTCTCTCTCTCTCTCTCTCTCTCTCTCTCTCTCTCTCTTTCTCTCTCTGACGCAGTGGTCTTCCTCCCTCAGCGATGTCTGTTCATCCAGAAGGTACGGTTCATCATCATTTTCTTTGGGTTTTGAAGTTGGTTTAGGGTGTATGGTTTCTATGAAATTGGTTTAGGGTTTAGGGGTTTCTCTGAAATTGGTATAGGGTTAATGGGTTTCTATGAAATTACTTTAGGGGTTTCTCTGAAATTATTTGATTGTGATGATTCCTTGTTTGAAACAGTGAATGAGTGTGTTCTTTGTTCTTTGTTTGAAACTACTGTTGTTATTGGTATCGTATTGATGTTTTATTGCTATTTTATTATGGTTTTATTCCCGTTCCATTGTGGTTTTAATGGTTTTGGCAATTTATGCAATTGGATTATGAGTTTGTTTGTTGTTTTGTTTCATCCAAAGAAGGGAAATTGTAAGTGTTCGTTTATAGTCTCTACATTAGGCACCCTTCGAAGATCACATATTACTGGCTCAAGCTTGCGATTGAGGCTTTAAGGGGGGAGGCATATACATGAGGTAAATATGATAATGTCAGTGAATTGAGTTCAGTTTTCACTTATCACTTGGGAATTCACTGTGCTCCTTAATTATGTCAGGAAATCATTTATATGAAGATGCAGACATCGAAGCTGTGCTAGAGGTGCTTTATATGGTCATTCATCCATTTTGATAGAGCTATTTGGTTTAGGTATTATGTGTAGTAGGGTGAAATAATTTCCAAGGTCTTCAGCCATGTTGTACATGATGAAATATAATATTGTACAGTCGGTGGCGGTGGCTAATTGCCTTACATGGGACATAAATTGTTTCCATTTTTGGGTTTTTTTTTTGAGTTGCAATTGTGGTTAGCATACTTATTCTTTAGATTGTGAAGTTCAACTATTTCGTACTGCTCGATATATAAACATACTTGTTCTTTATGGAGGTATAACAGTTTACTTGTTTGAAACAACGTGTTCGTTTCCACTGACTTCTACTCTTTTTTGTATCCATTTTTGACATTTGGTCAATGTAGTTTTCTTTATTTTTCTATGCTCAATCCAATCATATATAGAACTTGGTGTAATTATTTATCCTCGCTCTATAGATATAAAAGATATAAATAAATTATTTTAATACGTAATAATTAGAATGCAAATTTTATTTAAGTTTTATTTTATATATCTTAATTTTTTTTTATTAACTGACCCCTTTCAACAGAAAACAAATAAGAACCGGTGAATCAGAAACAATTAATTAAGAAAAATATTTTATTTTTTTTTTATGGAATATACATATCAATATTCATGGATTATACCTTTCATTCCACTTCCAGTTCCAATGTTAAAAAACAGAGGAAGTGCATAATTCGTTTTTGTCTAAAAAGCAATAAAATGGCAATACCTTGGTGATACAGTAGCGATATAGTGGCGATAAAAGGGTACTAGAAATTGTTGTTTGTGTTTATTTTGGGTTTCTTGTTTTGTTTCATTTCATTTACTTATCTTGACTCATTACTAGTTAATAATGGGATGATTACGAGATTAATTTGTGTCAATTGTTAATACAAGAATTACATATATGAAGATTAAGCCGAACAACATCCATTCCAGACTGCATTTTAGACATGCAAAATAAATCGCCACCGAACCCTAACAATACTATCCCGCAAAGGGAAAACCAAGGCTACACTTTTAGATCGCTTCATTAAAAATTTGACATCATCATCGTCCTCAATATTTATGTGCTTCTACTCATTCGAGGCCACCAAAACTGAGAACTTTAAGCAAACCTTATCTTCCCTGTTGTTTGTATTACTAATCTGATGCACATGATCCAACAGTTCAGCAAATGTGATGGTTCGTGGAACTATTAAGCCTTTTGATGCACCCCCTTCATATTTGCATATCTTCTTTGAGGTTACCCATTTTCCATTGTAGCAAACCAGAATAACGATTGTTTCCATTTCTGACCATGAAAAAAATTATTTCATTAACACAATACAACCACAATAATCAGGCAATACAATGGAAATATAACAGCAATATAACATCAATATAATAGCAATATAACAGCAATACTACAGCAAAATAACAGGAACACAACAGCAATACAACACTAACACAACAGTGAACAAGGATTCATCACAATCACACATACAAATCCACTACATCAAATGGAAAATCCAAAGTTTCAAGATTCATATATCCACAGCAATCTAAATGCAATTGGTAAAAACCCAGAAGGATGAGCATGAAGATTCAAAAAACCTAACCCAAAACAATTACAGCCAACACCAATTTCACAGAAACCCAAGCAATCAAAATAAAACCAATTTCACATAATCCAACAGATATTAAGAAAATAACTATCAACACTACCTATTCGAGGTCAGCGATCCAGTAGAACTTCAAGGTTGCAAGCAGCTATTCAGAAGACATACCTAAAATATGGGGTCGAGGGAGGGTTCATGATTCAGAACAGAGAGCAAGACAAAGCTATGAGAGAGAGAGAGAGAGAGAGAGAGAGAGAGAGATGCGCTAGAGAGAGACAGATCTGCGCTAGAGCAAAGAGAGAGACAGAGAGAGAGACAAAAAGAGAAAGGGGTCTGAGCAAGTTGAGAGAGAACCAAATTTCTGAAAATGTGATATGGGTGCAATCAGTCGACAATAAAGATGTATTTATAGGTGGTTGTTTTAAAAATTTTGGGGAGGGGTGGTATTTTCACAAAAAAATTATAAAATGGGTGGCATTTTGAGCTATTTCCCATTATTGAATTACTGAATTATATATATATATATATATATTTAAATAAGCATACCAATTTCAACACCTTTAGTGTGGTACACTCAACCGAAGGTCACCATGCCAACATGAGTATGTTGTCTTTCTTCTCTTATGGCTTTGCAAATTTATGTTTATAGTCAAATCCAACACAATTGTTCTAGAGTCGACCACTTTTGTTGATATCTTCACATCATGCACAAAACTAGCCCTTACTACTTTATCCTTTCTCACGAACCGTTCATGACATTGTCACTACTGTTCCTAAGTCATCACACTGCTGCTTCATTGCCTAAGGGCTTTTTTTTTTTCTTCAGTTTTTCTATGACCTAACTAACCGCACTAAAGAACAATTCTTTGTTATTCATGACCTCCAACATCCAAGTGTTTTAACACATGAAATTTCTAAATTTCTTTATTTATATCCAAATAAGAAAATTGATGTATGTTAATTGAGGAATTGACTTGTATCTGAATTTTGAGTTTATTTCTCTGGTTATGAGGATGAAGATTTTTTTTTTCTGCACATACTATCAAGGTACTACAGAGTTCGAACATGAGCCCAAAGGTTTACAAATTAGAATAATTCTATGGTGAGGGTGCCATATATGGACCATAGATATAGACCTTCATATTAGCCACATGATTCATCTTAATAGTAACTTCACTTAAGTTCAATGAAATGATCATGTGACTAATATAAAAGTCCACATGAGTGGTCTATATATAGTACCCTCACTATAAAATTTCGCTAACAAGTTAATACCATTTTTTATTGGGCTAGACCCAATTGGCAGTGGCATTTGACACATAGCTCAAGTTTGATTGGAAAAATTGGAATGGGAAAAGTTATAAAATTAAAAATTAAAAGAAAAAAAATCAAAAGTAAAGTCTCAATAATTTTGATTTATTGCCTTTCTCGTCTCCGGTCTCCTCCTCTACCATTTTACGAAATCCCGAAACTGTCCCATCTCAAGCTAAAACCAGCAGCAAAGCCCTTTTCTCTAATGTTCTAAATTTTTAATAACTTGCAGGCTCAATATCTCAGTCTCTCTCTCTCTCTCTCTCTCTCTC
>NC_024130.1:6509100-6561953 GCF_000346735.1 Prunus mume
GGAGAGAAGGAAGGGAGAGAGAGAGAGAGAGAGAGAGAGAGAGAGAGCAAAGAGAGAGACAGAGAGAAAAGGGGGCTGAGCGAGCTGAGAGAGAACCAAATTTCTGAAAATGTGATATGGGTGCAATCAGTCGACAATAAAGATGTATTTATAGGTGGTTGTTTTAAAAATTTTGGGGAGGGGTGGTATTTTCACAAAAAAATTATAAAATGGGTGGCATTTTGAGCTATTTCCCATTATTGAATTACTGAATTATATATATATATATATATATTTAAATAAGCATACCAATTTCAACACCTTTAGTGTGGTACACTCAACCGAAGGTCACCATGCCAACATGA
The DNA here is from genome assembly GCF_000346735.1 of Prunus mume. The sequence continues at coordinate 6,509,445 of NC_024130.1, forward strand.
GTATGTTGTCTTTCTTCTCTTATGGCTTTGCAAATTTATGTTTATAGTCAAATCCAACACAATTGTTCTAGAGTCGACCACTTTTGTTGATATCTTCACATCATGCACAAAACTAGCCCTTACTACTTTATCCTTTCTCACGAACCGTTCATGACATTGTCACTACTGTTCCTAAGTCATCACACTGCTGCTTCATTGCCTAAGGGCTTTTTTTTTTTCTTCAGTTTTTCTATGACCTAACTAACCGCACTAAAGAACAATTCTTTGTTATTCATGACCTCCAACATCCAAGTGTTTTAACACATGAAATTTCTAAATTTCTTTATTTATATCCAAATAAGAAAATTGATGTATGTTAATTGAGGAATTGACTTGTATCTGAATTTTGAGTTTATTTCTCTGGTTATGAGGATGAAGATTTTTTTTTTCTGCACATACTATCAAGGTACTACAGAGTTCGAACATGAGCCCAAAGGTTTACAAATTAGAATAATTCTATGGTGAGGGTGCCATATATGGACCATAGATATAGACCTTCATATTAGCCACATGATTCATCTTAATAGTAACTTCACTTAAGTTCAATGAAATGATCATGTGACTAATATAAAAGTCCACATGAGTGGTCTATATATAGTACCCTCACTATAAAATTTCGCTAACAAGTTAATACCATTTTTTATTGGGCTAGACCCAATTGGCAGTGGCATTTGACACATAGCTCAAGTTTGATTGGAAAAATTGGAATGGGAAAAGTTATAAAATTAAAAATTAAAAGAAAAAAAATCAAAAGTAAAGTCTCAATAATTTTGATTTATTGCCTTTCTCGTCTCCGGTCTCCTCCTCTACCATTTTACGAAATCCCGAAACTGTCCCATCTCAAGCTAAAACCAGCAGCAAAGCCCTTTTCTCTAATGTTCTAAATTTTTAATAACTTGCAGGCTCAATATCTCAGTCTCTCTCTCTCTCTCTCTCTCTCTCTCAGCAGCTACACAGGTCTCTCGGATTCGTCGATCAGACGGCCTTCCCGCGTCCATGACTCTGATGACTCCTCCGCCGCTAGATGTAACTACTAAACCCGTCAAAATGCGATCTCAAAACGATTTCGTTTAGGTGTACGAATGTTTTCCTAGGGTTTCAATTAGCAGATCGGAGCTCTCATTTTGACCTTGTTTTTGCAGCAGCAGCAGCAGCAACAGCAGGAGGACGATGAGATGCTGGTCCCGCACTCTGAGTTCCCCGATGGTCCTCAGCCCATGGAGGAAGGTTTTTTTTTTTTTCCCCTCTTTCTATTTGTTTATTTATTTAGTTTTTGCTTATACCCAATTTCTCTCTTTCTTCCTTCCTTTCTGTTTGTTTCCCGAGAAAATTCTGAAAATGTTAAGCAGTGAAGTTTTATGTCAAGGTTCCATCTTGTTTGGCTCTAGGCACAGCAGAAGTAGTTTTTGGGCATAGTTGAGGGTTTTTTTATTTGTTTTTTACTTTCCATTTTTAGTTGTGAACTTTTTGTATTGGTTATAAAGCTGCAAATGCTGATAATTATGCATTACAGAGGTGACTGAGAATTTGTGAGTCCTTTTACCGCTTGGCTGCTGAGAAAACTGAGGAATACAGAATAAGAGTAATACAAATTAGCGAATTAATTATAGAAAGTCAGAATTCACTTCCCCTAAGCCAATTAATTATATGGAATGGGCAAAGTTTTACTACTCACATGAAAAAATGAGGATTATAAGTTCAAGGAGGAGTAATCAAAAAGTTAGGTTACTATATCATTTTCTTTTATGAATTTCTTAGATGAAAAATGGGCCACTAGTGTACTGGGGTTGTGCTCCTTGGGCAGTTTTTAACCAATTTTTTTTTTATTATAGAAAGAAACGAATAGAAAAGGCATAACTAGGACTGCTTACCAGATTGGTTTATTTTGCCTTAAGTTGTGTAGTTTCTTGGGTTTATAATACAAAAGTTGAGATATAACACTTAACTGGTTTTTCTTTTCTTCTGCTGTTCTTGACAATCAAACATTTCTTGGTTAACTACTTTTGGCAGCTCAAGCAGAAACTAACAATACAGTGGATGCTCAGTCAGTGGATGATCCATTGTCAGCTAGATTTACGTGGACAATTGAGAGCTTTTCAAGGCTTAATACCAAGAAGCTATATTCTGATATTTTCCTTGTTGGAGGCTACAAATGGTATTTAAATCTCTTTTGAGTTGGTAATTTTGATATAGGTACTTGATTTGTTATGACCGATCATATTTCACATGCACTGTGCAGGCGGATACTAATTTTCCCAAAAGGGAACAATGTGGATCATCTGTCAATGTATCTAGATGTTGCAGATTCGGGAACTTTGCCTTATGGGTGGAGTAGATATGCCCAGTTTAGCTTGTCTATTGTCAATCAACTTCATAGTAAATATTCAATTAGAAAAGGTACTTTCTCTGCCACTGATGTTCCTATTAGAAATAAATTATAATGTTTTAGTAGTTTTATAAAATTGGACTGCAATGCATCTTTTTCCTTTAGACATCTTCATATCAAGTCCTAATGGTTGAAGTGCAATGAATAAGGGGATAAAACTGTGGTGCATATGATGTGGTAGCTGTATCCATTTTATGCTGTATTTGCTGAACAGTCTGTGGGAGTTATAAACTCTTCAGATGCGCCTCGGTAAATTGTTATGGCATTTCACATATATGTGTAAATTGTGTAAATAGCCGGATTTGTTAGTCTCACATCGTGAGTTTATTCAAGAATACATGTGCATTACTTCAGATTCTCACCAAGTGAACAAAAGGGGCGTGAAAAGAAAGAAAAAATTTAAGACATGCACCTGTTTTGACATGTTCAGCCACACTACTTTCTTTTTTGGAAGAACTTAGAACAAAGAAACTTTCTTTCCAAAGATGAGGCATGGGGAGCTGACCAGAGTCATCATTGTATCATTGAGATGTTGAATAAAATAGCAATTAATGTAGTGTTTGGATCAAACCTGGATCCTTGCCTACCTGTTCTTCCATGACTCTAGTTAGGAAATTAAGGGCAGTTACCTATATATAAAAGATGCAAAACGTAAAGGTATGCTCAGTTAACATGTGAAGAGTAGTTTTCTTGCCTTTTCTGACCAGATCTTGTAAATATGAAACATATATGTTTTGGAGAAAAAAAAGAAAGGAAATAAATAATGTTAGAGTTGTTTAATATGGCAGAATGGGACCAAGATGTGTTGTTATGATGTTGCTTTGATTTGTTTCTTTCAAGATGTGTGTTTGTGTATGTGATCTTTGTTAAGATTATGCATACATTTTATGTTGTGTTTGATATGATATTCCACCTTACTCTTTATTGATTAAATGCCTTTTTGACACTTGTACTGCCACATCTGCATCCAATCTTGTAAGTCCTAGCTAGACAAGGACCAAGAACTTTACGAAGAAGAAAATGACTTGCATTTTTTTGTCATGGAAATTTCTATAATCTGACCCTCTTTTAACTATTTCATTACGTAGAATATTAGATGATTTCAGTATCATAGCTGTTCTCCCAGTGTTACAGGTTTGTTAAGTGATATTAAAAATATCCTTGATTTTTTTGTAACAAGATGGAATATTTCATATTGTTGAATGAGAATCAGTTTTTCATCATGTGGGCCTTAGCCACTGCTTTGTCGTTACCTTTCTGATTGCGTGTGTATTAAATTTTTTTATGTAGTTATTTGTATTTACTTCTTTGTGTTGCGTTATTGCAGAAACACAGCACCAGTTTAATGCACGGGAGAGTGACTGGGGTTTCACTTCGTTCATGCCTCTTGGTGAATTATACGACCCTGGTAGAGGTTATATTGTGAATGATACATGCATAGTTGAAGCTGATGTTGCTGTTCGTAGAGTTATTGATTACTGGTCACATGACTCTAAAAAGGAAACTGGTTATGTTGGACTGAAAAACCAAGGAGCTACTTGTTATATGAACTCTCTCCTTCAGACTTTGTACCATATTCCTTATTTTAGAAAGGTTAGCATAATTTCTGTACATAATTTTTCCCAATAACCTTGTGTACAAGGAAGCCCCATATCTCAAATTGTAATTTTAGGCTGTGTATCATATGCCAACAACGGAGAATGATAATCCATCTGGAAGCATCCCTCTGGCCTTGCAAAGCCTATTCTACAAACTTCAGTACAATGATACTAGTGTAGCGACCAAAGAGCTGACAAAGTCATTCGGATGGGATGCATATGATTCATTTATGCAGCATGATGTCCAAGAACTTAATAGGGTTCTTTCTGAAAAGCTTGAAGACAAAATGAAAGTATGGAGTTCTTACTATATCAGACTTCATGCTTTGCACTTTATTTGTCAATTTTGGAGGTTATTGATTGAACTTTGTTTACTGGAACAGGGAACTGTTGTGGAGGGTACAATACAGCAGTTATTTGAAGGGCACCAGATGAACTATATTGAATGCATCAATGTGGACTATAAATCGACGAGAAAAGAATCATTTTATGGTAAGTGATTGAGGTTGATGTAGATTACTGTGCAATCGAACAAAAATACTGTAGGTCTTCTTATGGAAGATTCCATATATTTATTTGTAGATCTTCAACTGGATGTCAAAGGCTGTCGGGATATTTATGCTTCATTCGATAAGTATGTGGAAGTGGAACGCCTTGAGGGTGATAATAAGTATCATGCTGAACAATATGGTTTACAGGTAAATGACATTGAATTTTCCTGTTGGTTTATCTGTTTCTTTTGGAATGTTGACCAACATTAGTGACTTTACCGGGATCATCATCACCATTCAACCCGTGTTTTTTTTTGGTGGCGGGGCTGTTTATTGTAACTGTAATTGTTATATGTCCCACCTAAATTCATTGGAATATCAATGTTTGTTATTTTCTGAAGGCTTGAAGTTGGTTTCTAATAATATTTTGTATTTTTCTTTTATTACCTTTTTAGGATGCTAAGAAGGGTGTCCTATTCATTGATTTTCCACCTGTCCTTCAACTTCAGCTAAAACGTTTTGAGTATGATTTTATGCGGGACACCATGGTAAAGGTGAGTAGTTGATAGATTAATCTGTCTTCACAAAAACCTTTCATACATATTGTGTAACTATGAGTTGGGGAATGCATGCACGAATAAGGAAGCGCATGTGCGCGCACACACACACACACACATATATATAAAATATATATCAGGGTTTCATATTACACTAGGGTATCTTTGATATTTTATTATAATTGGATATATAAATTTAGGGTTTCTTATTACACTATGGTATCTTTCCTGGACATTAGCATATTGATTGGATAATTTAGAGTTGAGTTCTACTTATTGATACGAAGAATTATGAATGAGGTTATAAATTTTTGTTTGGATTTTTTGAGTTTAGTATCCTCTTCCCTTTTACTTTGGGCAGTTGTGTATTCCAACTACCATCAATGCACATGGCCTTCAAGATCTTGGAATTAAGCCAACTTGATTTCCCTTTATTATAAATACATTGTATATTTTTTCCTATATTGGGGGAAGTGCTATATCAAATATTTTATTCTTGTGGGCATGCTCAGTCTTTGGAAGTAAACTACTCTTCAAGTCATTCAGTAGGAACCGTAGAGTGCTGTTTCAGCACAAATGAGTTGCAAGGCTCTTGATTTTGTGCTGTTTGTTTGAGGGATCCCAATTTACAATAATGAGCATTTCACCAACTCTAGTTTACCTACCTTGGCGGCAAAAAGCCTTTGCCAACCCCTAGCATGCTGTAGCCACTGCTAGAAGATCTTGCTCATTATAAATATTTTCAGGGACATATTAATAAAAAACATTCATAGGTTGGTTTTGGGAACTGTTTGGTTTGAAGAAAGCTATCTAGTTTCTTATAATTGCATATTGCAACTTCCCATTTGTTAGGTCTATTTTAGCTCTTGTAAATAGAAGATTTGTTTAAATAATTAGAACTTTATGCCCTTAATCAAGTTACTTAATGTTTTCAGAAAATCATGTAACCATTGAGCAATATCATTCTGTGAAGATTTTGAAGTCAACCTTAAGATATTGTTTTTCTTTTAAAATTTGATTTTCTTTGCCCATATGAATTAAGACCAACACATTTGATATGTCTCTTATAACGTAATTTCTTAGCTGGTATTTTTTTTGTTTCTCATACTTGTATCATTTATGTTACAATTAATTACTTGGAATCGTATGGTGTGCTGATTGCCAACAGATAAATGATCGCTATGAGTTCCCCTTGCAACTTGATCTTGATAGGGAGAACGGGAAATATCTATCCCCGGATGCTGACAGGAGCGTTCGCAACCTTTACACTCTTCATAGGTATTAGTAATTTAACTTTATTTTTATTTAAGACTGCTATACCTTCTTTTGGTGGAATGTTTTGTTTATATGGTATGTATGTCTAGTTCCCTAGATAGACTGATGTAGATGGTTGCATCATTTCCATGTCTACTTTTGGAGAAAGTGACTGGTTGTACTGCAATCCAATTCTGTGTTAGTTATGCATAAACTAACACATCTTTTTATTTTTTATTATTTTATTCTATTTGCATTGCTGTTTTTCTTTTATTTTTTTATGAGAAACAAAGTTTTGTAAAACATAAATGGGGTACAAACATAATTTATGGATAATTAGGATCACGATGTAACAGGGCTGTATTAATATCTGGACTATCCATGCTTCAAGTGGTTTTACCATGACACCTGCTCCTTGTCTAACCATACTGCAATATAGAATGTTCATGGTTAATGTTTTCTGTGTCAAAATTAGATGTCGGTTATACTATGGCCATTTTTAGTGATTGCTACTGCAACAAGTTCGTATATGCATGGCCATTGCATACTGGCTGTGTATGGAGGTTACTAATGCTTGTTCTTATTTGTTTGCAGTGTTTTGGTGCACAGTGGTGGGGTGCATGGTGGGCACTACTATGCATATATCAGGCCAACCCTTTCTGATCAGTGGTGTGCACATTCTTTCTTTCTGTAGTCACTATGTTTAAATTGTTTGCATCAAGAACTTGTCACATATCTGGTTAATATTTTTCGTTAGGTTTTTTTTTTTTTTTTTTTTGCCCTTTTTCCTTTTAAAAGCTTGTAAACAAAATAATGTAAGTTTGTACCTTAATAGTGCACTTTAAGAACTACCCAGATTAACGTGATATCTACAACATCAACAAAACTGAGTTTTTCCGAAGGATAGCACTATTAATTTTTAATTTTTAATTTTTTTTCAGATTCATTTTTCTAAATGTAGGCCCTTCTTCAATTTACTTGGAGACAAAATGTTAAAGTTCATTGGATCAAATAGTGGGATAATGAACAAAGTTGTTTCGCAAGTAGAAAGGTGAACAAGTTGATGAATAAGTTGAAGGACGAGGAAGGCAATTTAATTGAGAGAGAGAGAGAGAGTTGAATTTTCGGGCGGATGGATCGGACTGGTCCCTTAATAGTGATGAGGGAGCTAGCTGTTTGGATTTGAAAGATTGATATTAAGAGGGCAACACTCAATTGTGGTAAATGACAGACCCAATGACCTTATCTCTTTGGTGGACCTGTATATAATAGATAAAGACGGACCGATTGAAAGAGGGATGAGTGAGATAAGGATAAACAGGGAGAGCTTACCAAGTAATGTTTGAGTTTTGCTGCTCTAGATTAATGTAGCATTTTTCTATTTCATTAATTTGAATATGCTAGAGTGCCATATTGTGATGGCTAGTGGCAAGCAAGAGTCTCTTGATCCCTACAGGTCTTCTGCAATGAAGAAAAGTGTAGTGGGGTTGTGGACCAATGAAAATTGTTTTTGGATACAATTGGTTAATGTTGTGCTTGAATGAATTTATGCTTGTTGGACTTCTAGGGAGTCAAAATTACTGCAAAAGAAAGCAATAACTTTGCACCAAAGTGGCACTGACTAGGCTGAGCAACAATAATCTTTAAAGTTGACCCACAAGAATATAAAAAAGAATAGTATGTGAGACGGTTTTGGAAGTACGCTAATTTAGGAATGGAGCTGCTTCAATTTTTTTTTTTCCTTTCCAAAAATCCATTGTTATCTAGTAGCTGGGAGTGTGTTATGGAATTTTTCTACTGGAAGGGTTGATGTGATATAAAGAAAGTGCTTAACTAGTTTGATTTTACCATTGAGAATCACAAATGAATTATTGCATACCATGCCTTGTCTATTCAATTATGAAGATTTAACGTCCCTTGCAATTTGTTGCTTTCAGGTTTAAATTTGATGATGAACGAGTAACAAAAGAAGATATGAAGAGGGCTCTAGAGGAGCAGTATGGTGGTGAAGAAGAGGTACAATTTTCGGTTATTTATCACGTTTTATTTGTACTTTCTTTGCCTCTACTGATGTTCTCTATGTTTCACTGTTTGCATTTGACAGTTACCACAGACAAATCCTGGGTTCAACAATGCTCCATTTAAATTTACAAAATATTCAAATGCCTACATGCTTGTTTATATACGTGAAATTGACAAGGAGAAGATAATTTGTAATGTGGATGAGAAAGACATTGCGGAACATCTGAGGGTAAGAGGGATTGACAATATTTCTGTCGACTTAGAATTTTATTTATTTTATTTTTACTTTGTCTTGCTGGTAAATCATGCTGTGCTTATGTGTCCTTTGAACACCATATTCCAGATAAGGCTGAAAAAAGAACAGGAAGAAAAGGAACAAAAGAGAAAGGAAAAAGCTGAAGCGCACCTTTATACTATCATAAAGGTTAAAAAATTTACAACCCCTTGTCGATTCTTTTCTGTCCCCCGGTTCTTTTTGTTTGAGATATGTAAACTTTGATTTCTGTAACGTTATTTAATTCAGATTTTGCTATGGGTTTCTAGGTTGCACGAAACGAGGACCTGCTTGAACAGATAGGAAAGAATATCTATTTTGATCTTGTGGATCATGACAAAGTTCATAGTTTCCGTATTCAGAAGCAGATGCCCTTCAACCTCTTTAAGGTACTGCATTTACCCACTTGAACTTTATTGCATTGAAAATGTTGAAAATCTTCAGGTGTAGGTATACACCGTTTACTCCATACTGTCTTACTAGTTTCTGTACTGAAAGTTATCAATATGGATATACATGTCTTGACTTATCTTAAACTAATTTTATATAAGTTGGCTTTGGCATCGTATTCTTCTTGGGGTAAGAATATAATAGATTTTTCAATAGAAGACAAATTATTATTTTTTGCCGTATTGTCTAAATTCTTTCTGTCTCATAATCCATGCATCTAGAGCTAATTTCATCAATTAGATCATCACAAATTTATTAAGTTCAGCAATCAAAATCGTAAAATTTCTCATCAAGTTGAGAGGCTTTTTGATTCCAGTGCAAGCTAGAGATTATAGTTGGTGAGATGCCTTGAATACTCGTTATCGTAAATCCAGAATGTGAAAATACTTAATAGGATGCACAATGTGATGAACAGTATCGAAGAGGAACAGCAAGACCTATAGCATATAAAGAAGTGGGGTTTCAGTTCCAGTATATGATAATCATAATAATTATGGGATATTCCCAGTTGAGCTTAATTAAATGAAATTGGAGCTATAGCCTATACGTAAAATTGTAGTTGTTGGATCCAAATGATCAGTATCATTCTAATTGAAGTCCACCCTCAGGAAGAGGTTGCCAAAGAGTTTGGTATACCAGTTCAATTTCAACGTTTCTGGCTGTGGGCAAAGCGTCAAAACCATACATACCGGCCAAATCGACCACTGACACCTCTTGAGGAAACACAATCTGTAAGTCCTATAGCTTGTTACCTGTTATGTCACTGGTTCTGTTATATGTTCTACGAGTTCGTGGTTCTTATGCTATGTGTAAATGTAATCAAGCGTAATTCCATTCATGGTTCACGAGTAATAAAAAAAACTGGTGTGATCTTGTCCAAAGATGAAGATTGTACATGTATTTGTCTCCACACTGATGTGTTCTATGCAAAATGAGCAAGGAAAGCGTGGATCACCTTTTTTTTACAGTGCCCCTTTTCATTAAGTCTTTGGTGGACCTTGTTGAGGGAGGTTAAGACTGTTTGGGTTATTCCAAAAGGTTGCTATGATCTTATCTGTTCCCATTTTGTCATTTGGGACAGGGGGAAGTGTGCTTCAAGCTTATGCGGTTGCTTGGTAGTCTGTATTTTGGAACATTTGGATAGAGCATTACAGGATGATTTTTTATGAGTATGAGGGAGTGGGTGTTGGTGAATTATGGGATGGAGTTAAATTCTGGGCAGCTTTATGGGCTTCTGTCGCTTCAGATTTCAAAGATTATTCTTACTCCACTATATTGAGGGATATGGCTGTTGTGTGATGTGAAGTGTTTGTTTTGCTTCTTGGTTTGTAGCAGTCTTTGTGTAGTTTGGCTGTTGTCTTTGTCTTTTTAGTCTGTTTTTCTGTTGTTGCTCTTTTGGCTTGTGGATTTCTTATCCACTTGTGTGTTCCTCTTCTTTTTCTTTCAGTAACTTTCATTTCTATTATTAAAAAAAAAAAGCGAGTAATAAAAAAATTTTGGTGGTTGTAAATTCTTTTAGTTAAATTACAGTTGAAATCTTGATTACTATTAGTGGAGGTACTGATTCCAAGCAGTTTTCTATTTCAGTATACAAAAGGGCATTTTGGAAATTAGTGAAAGTAACAAGGTTAATATTGTCCATGTAAAAATTCATTAAACATGAATACTGCTATCAACAAAAAAGCTATTTTAAAGGCTTTCCAGAGAAAATATAGATTGAAGCTTCTCCCCTATTGACCGGCACCCACAAAAGTTTGTAATTCAGTGGTATATTCTAGTTAGCATTTTCTCGTATAATACTCGTATTATACGTGCACTTATGTATTTTTTTAAAATACTTATGCTTTCCATACATGTATGAAAGATTTGTTAAAATACACATTTTTTAAAAATCAAACATACCATACACGTACATACGTATTCTTCACGTTTAAGACACATGTTTTTTACAAAATTTTCAATAATACAAATAAATTTCACATATTATACACGTATTTTTAACATATTATTGAATAAAAATAATACATATTACAAGTTTTAATTAAATTATATTCATATATTACATAGGGTCTGAACTTTTCATGTGTCTTTTTCAAACATTTTGCCGAATTACTCATGTACGTATTTTATTCGTACTTTTCCCGTTCCGTATTTTACGAACTATTTCTCTTCTCTGTATGGTATTTGTAGGTTGGACAGTTGAGGGAAGTTTCCAATAAGTCAAATAATGCAGAGCTAAAGTTGTTTCTTGAAATAGAACTTGGGCCGGTAATGTTACCCTCTAAAGCTCTTTAATTTTTTCCCATCTGAATTGTTGTGTTATTCCTTGACAAACCATAATCATCTTATTTCAATGTTGGTATTCACTGGTTCTATTGCTGATATGCAGGATTTGCTGCCTCTTTCTCCTCCGGAAAAGACCAAAGAAGAGATTCTTCTATTTTTCAAACTCTATGATCCTGTGAAAGAGGAGCTCCGGTATGTTTTCTTCTTTTGTCCATCAAAGTTAGAGCTAAAATTGATTACTTAGGTATTTCTCTTTGAAATCAGGTATGTTGGGAGGCTGTTTGTGAAGGGAAGTGGTAAGCCTGTTGAATTATTCGCAAAACTAAATGAAATGGCTGGTTTCAGTCCTGATGAAAAGATAGAACTTTTTGAGGTAAGTCCTCTGCCATTTGTGTTATAGTATTATAGCTCTGCCACCTGCTTAACCCATTTGTGTTATAGTATTATAGCCATTTGTGTTATAGTATTTTAACTTGACATGCATGCACGCAAACGCTTACTCATGTTTTCAGGAAATAAAGTTTGAACCTAATATCATGTGTGAACACATTGATGAGAAGGCAACCTTTCGTGTTAGTCAGGTATGATTTTCAAAGTCTAATGTTTTCATTTGTAAATTGGTGTGAGCCATACGAAGTTATCCTTTTTCTTTTATTTTTGCTCTTTTTTTTTCCTCTGTTTCTGTGTCTCTCTGACCCCCTACTTTCCCCTTTTTTCTTTAAATGGGTGCGGGGACTGGATTATGTATAATATTATACACGTCTTAAATAAGTACTCATACTATGATTTTAAAATTTGAAATTTCCTATGTTCTTATTCCGTTGTGTAATTTTTTATTTTTTATTTCGTTTTTTCAGCTTGAAGATGGGGACATCATTTGCTATCAGAAATCTCCTCAGGCTGGAAGCAGTGAACAATTCCGTTATCCAGATGTTCCTTCATTCCTTGATTATGTTCGTAACCGTCAGGTATATTTTCTTCTTTTTATTTTTAAAGCTCAGAATCTCCCAGAATGTTAATTCAATGTGGGAGTCTCCATATTTTAGTTTACCTGTCTTATGGGTTAATCTTCTATAAGTCTCTGATTCAGAATATAAAAAGCCAGCTAATAAGGAAAACTTTGCAGATCACCGATGACAAGCAATTAAAGTTGGGATAACTTAGTATTTCTCTAAATGAATATTTAGTTTGCATGATTAGGGAAACTGTTGCTCATGTTACTGGGAATGAGTGGCAAAGAGATGGGGAATGTTGGGATTCCCTCCTGAAGTGGTGGATGATATTTTAACACAATAAATGGAAGCATGGATTAATGAATCACATGTTGCATGTGTTTTAAAGGGGAATGAACCAACATCATGGGATGTACCTAGAAATGTGAAAATGTATTCATTGGCCTTGGGTACAATCTTGTCCCCTCTCTTTTAAACAGCATAAACCCCCTAACCCTTCATTTCTCATCATCCACTAGTTTACACATAAGTGCAAGGGACAGAGTGGGAGCTAGTGAATGGGAAGTAAATCCTCTTGTATACAAGAAAGGGTTCAGAACTTCAGAATAACCACTTTCTTGTAATTTTTGTTTTGTAATCCTTTAGTGCTATCTAGAGATGAACTTCTGGTAGTTCCATTAGGTGTATGGTGGAAGATTTTGCTCCTGCAGCTCAAACACCAAATCTCATAAATAATAGTCTCTTGCTTATTTGTTTACTTGTTGCTTCATATCGTCTGCTTATTTTAATCCCACAAATGTGGAAAGGGTTTGATGTGGGGACTAGTAATTATTTTATGGGCTTTTATTAGGCATCAACCTTCCAACAGGGAGTTGTGGGTCATGAGGGCAGGGGTGGGGTGTTGCAATGGTGCTCTATTGTTTTATTATTTTTGTATTGTGATTTTTTCAATTCCATGACAATTTACAGGTTGTTCGTTTTCGTTCTTTGGACAAACCGAAGGAAGATGAATTCTGTCTTGAGTTGTAAGTTTGTCATATGATGTATTATATTCTTCTGGAAGGGGTGAATCAGTTAAAATGCTTTATTATTGATATTCTTTTCCTGTATCTTATAGGTCAAAGTTCCACACCTATGATGATGTTGTGGAAAGAGTTGCTCAACATCTTGGCTTGGATGATCCAACTAAAATTAGGCTCACATCTCATAATTGTTATTCACAGCAACCTAAACCCCAACCAATCAAGTTTCGAGGAGTAGAACATTTGTCTGACATGCTGGTACACTACAATCAGGTTGTTTATTACAAGATTCTTAACTCTGTTTGAGAAGTGTTTTCTCCCTCTTAACCATGTTCTGACTGTAGAAAAACATTCATTTTTTCTCTTTTAGACTACGGATGTACTGTATTATGAAGTATTGGATATCCCTCTCCCAGAGCTGCAAGGCCTCAAAACTCTGAAAGTTGCTTTTCATCATGCTACCAAGGATGAAGTGAGTACAGATAACGATCAAACCATAAATTATTTTAGTATGTCAAGAATTTTCTCTTACTTGGAAACCTTTTTATGTTGACAGGTTGTGGTTCATACTATTAGATTACCAAAACAGAGTAGTGTAGGAGATGTGATTGATGACCTTAAGACAAAGGTAATTCTTTGCAGATTCCGAATTTATATATCTGTTGTACAGTTTGTATAATATTCTCATGGAAGTATTTCAGAGAACTTTACATAGATGAATTATGAAAAGACTTATATTTCCCTTCCTCCATCTGAACAGGTGGAGTTGTCTCACCCTGATGCTGAACTCAGATTGCTAGAAGTTTTCTATCACAAGATCTACAAGGTATTGGATAACGTACATGTAAATGCTTTCTATGAAGAGAATTATGTGTTACGTTCCTTAAATGTCCTAAAGAATAAATTTGTGTTATCTGTCAAGAGGAACCCGCCATCCAGAATCTCTACGTTCTCAATATGTTGAAATTCTTATTATTATTTTATTTTCAAATTCCTGGCAAGTCTGTTACAGTTGAGTATTGATATATATAGTTTATTTTATAAGAGAGAATTGTATTAAATTCTCAACAAATTAAACTGAAAAAGCCTAAATATTCAATTCCACCCAATGACAAAACAGAATACATGTAACTTAAAGTGTTCACTGTTCTTGATAATTTATTAATCATTTAATTGTTAAATTGTTAAATTTGTAGCTGAACTATTCTTATTTGTAATATTGCAATTTCAGTAAGAATTCAGTATCAGGGTATGGTTTGTGATAATGTTTGTTGGTTTGCATTGTTTTAGAAGCTCAAACCATTAGGACGTGGACCAAAAATTAGTTATATCCTGACACTTCTGCCCCTATGTTGGCCTCATAAAACTACTAGAGCCCAAAACATGGAATTCAACTTAATATTACAACGTTGCAATTGCAGGGATATGAATTTGGGATCTCCTACCCTGATACTATGTTAAAGTTAGTCAGTTTCACATCTTTCCCAAAATCTTCTGTTATGACGCAAGTCACAATTATTTTATATTCTAAGCGATTTATTATTAAGAATTTTGAAATCTTATTTTGATAATCCCTGTGGTAAAGGCTTGGTGAGAGGTTGAAGTATCAGAATGAATGTTCATATAAGTGCTCAAATAGTTTTGACCCTTGTAAGGGGCTACATGTCATTGTTTGATTACAGGCTTGTTATAAGGTTTTAATTTTGGTCTGAAAGGCTTGTTATAATGTTTAATCATATGTCGTTCATGTTTTCTAGAATGTCAAGTGCTTAAGGCATCATCATGTGTTTTACTACTAAGGAGCTGCCTTTTTGTTTTTTAATATTCTTGTTTAGAGATAGAGTTTGAGAAAGAAAAAAAATGTGGTGTCTCCTTTGGGGAACCATAATATTTGCATGTGGTATGATGCTTTCCTTTTGTTTTATTCTTTCTGTTTTCTTCAGAAGGAAATTAGTAGACTTCCTGTTTGTGTAATACGGAAAACATGAAATTGTGTTATCTCTACCTGTGTTAGGCAGAAACAGGACTTGCTCATTGCTTCTTGCATATTTTGATCGGGGGCCTTGCTGCGGCTGCAGGCCTCTATTTTTGTTTCTTCTATCTGCAACCTTTTAGAATTTTCATTCATTTCTTTCATTCATTAATTGTTTCCATGCAGATTTTCCCACCAAATGAAAAGATTGAGAACATAAATGATCAGTACTGGACATTACGTGCAGAAGAGGTTAGTCTGCACAGCATTGGGGTCATAGTTAATCTATGTTTAGTCTTTTATTTTTAAGAAAAAAGGAAATCTGTCTTTTACACCTTTTCTGCAAAATCTTTATTGTCTCTTGCTCAGATCCCTGAAGAAGAGAAAAACTTTGGGCCACATGATCGCCTGATCCATGTTTATCATTTTATGAAGGACACAGCTCAGAACCAGGTAGGATATTTCTTGTTTTTCTTTTTCTTTCATCTTTCTTTCACTTCTGTCACTTTCTCACATCTTTTTTGCTACAACACTAACACGTACACAGATACGTGAATACATGCATATATAGTCAACAAGTTCTTTTAGTATTTATTGTTATTATTATTTATTAACATCCTTTTGAAAAAAAAAAATTTATCATCATCGTGGTAATCATCTTAATTTTTATTTGTGAATTTGCAGGTTCAGAATTTTGGAGAACCATTTTTCTTGGTCATTCGTGAGGATGAGACATTAGCGGAAGTGAAAGTGCGTGTACAGAAAAAGTTACAAGTCCCAGATGAGGAGTATTCAAAGGTATTCTCTTTATTGAAGAGGACATTATACCGAGGCTGATGCAGTTTCAGACCAGTGGCCATTCGTGAAATACCATAAGATTTGTTTGCTTTGAAGTGTAATATATCCTTTTCTTTTTGTTTGGCTCAGTGGAAATTTGCATTTTTGTCCATGGGTCGTCCTGAGTACCTCCAGGACGATGACATTGTGGCCAGCCGATTTCAGGTCTCTCTCTCTCTCTCTCTCCCTCTCCCTCTCATTTATATGGAATGCTTAGTTCTATTCTGAAATTTCATTTTCAGAGAAGGGATGTGTATGGAGCATGGGAACAGTACCTTGGTTTGGAACACACTGATCATGCTCCTAAAAGGTCACATACAACAAATCAGGTATTTCTTGCGAACTTCCTTCACTATATTAGCTTACCAAATTATACTGTTGAGAATCCAGGAGGTAAGCTATTAGGAAAATGAGGTAAATCCAAGATTGCTTGAATTTTGGATTTCTTATTCATTATACCAGTAGACAAGTCCAAGATATTAGGCAAAGTAGGCCAATGATGATGATGATTTATAGACAAGTCCGAGTCAAAAGCTTTAGATGGTTATTCATTACACCATTAGTTTTATTAGGATCTGAACCTATGGATAGATTTTGTTTGTTGAGTTGAGGGAGGAGGAGCAAGTTAAAGAGTGGTGGGAATGGTGGGTTTGGGTTGCTTAGGTTTAATGAATTTGCATTATGCTTGAATGTCAGAAATCTATAAGTGGTCTTATTATTGTCAGTGATAATCTTATGGTTGCTTCCTTCATTCTATTGCTAAATAATGAGCTAATTCTTTGACAGTAGACGTCCTTCAATGTGGTACTTTATCTGTTGAAGTTTAAGACCTTTCATAATGTTTAATATTTTCAAAGTTTTTGTAGGAGTTAAATTGAGTTATTGTCGGGAAGACTAAGTTCCTCTCATTTCCATGTTTAAGACATGACCATTGTGTGAGGTGTATTCCCTACATGTAATGTAGAATTACCAACCTCTATTTTTCACACCGTTGTTACGGCTGTGGTGACCACTACAACCACTGTGTTACCTGATCGCTGCCACCTTCACAATGCCCAATTGGTCTGATACACAGCCTCTGCCAATCATGTATCCGCTTGGTTTTTTGCTAACTAGCCAAATAGAAAAATTACAGTGACAATAGTGGCAATTTTAAAGTCGCAAATTGCTATTGTGCAATAGAAATTTAGTATAAGTATTTGTCAATCCTCTGCTTACTCTGTTTGAACCATGCAGAATCGGCACACATTTGAGAAGCCAGTGAAAATCTACAACTAAAACTACTGCAATGACTTTGTCAGCTCATTTCACAGATTCAACCTCCTATACATATGCAGAATCTTGTGAAGAGCCCGAGATGCACAAAGGAAGCTTTGTTACAGTTTGCCATAGTTATTGACCTTACTGGGCATAAAATTCTTTAGTAGAGTGACGGGGCAATTTTTAGCCTGAACTTTTGTATCCTCGATGGTTCGGACACTTCTCCCTTTCAGGCACCTGTCGTTGAGGTGTGAGGTAGGAGGCATCTCATTTTGAATCCATGTAATTCCGTATATAAGATTTTGGGGTGAGCAATGTACAGAGGGTATAGGTGCAGGTTTAAATGCAGTTTCTTGTCCAGTTATATTGTGTTGATCTTTTTGAATCCTTGATGGAAAAAGCTCTGTATAATATTGGATCGTTGGCTTCCCTGGTGTTTTATTTGTTTCTGTATGTTTGGAGTGCATTGGTAGGCTGCTGTTGCTGTGACCTGTGGAGGTTGAAATGACACTATTATTTTGCCAATATGAAACTAGTTAGCTGCCGTTACATTTGGCACAACCAGTCTTACCAGTTTTTACTCATCCTTCGTGAGTTTTCGAGTTTTTTTGTGTTCGATTCGTATGGGTCTCTCTATTGGGTTTGTGGGCTTTGTTTGGGCTTATAGTTAATTGTGGTGATGTTGACTACTAGTTTTATTTTTAACATGTTAGTTTGTTGCCCTCTTGGAATTGTTATTTTAGATGCCATGTTGATGTCTTTGATTATACCTTTGATTTTTTTTTTTTTAAATGGTCGGAGTGAATTCAATTGGGAAAGTTCTATATGCACCCATGAATCTAACTAGTGCACCAAATTTGGTACAACAGCCTTGTCTACACATTTAAAATACAATTGGCTACTCATTTGTTACAATAGACACAACCTTGTATCTCACAAAATACCTTGAAAATAATTCTAAAATTTTTATGAATTTAAATACTGAAATGATTTTCTCAAGGGAAAACTCGATACCAGGAAATTATAAATTGTTTTGCCTTTGATTTTGGTAAGAGGAATTGAGCAAGTTTCAAACGAACAATTTTTTCTTATACAAGTGGTATCGAGGGGAGTGGGGAGTTCGAACTGAGGATTTTGGGGATGTAAGAGTAAATGCTCTTAACTATTTATTACAATGAGCAATTTTAATGGTTCAAACCAAACCTCTTAAACATAATTTCCTTTTTCACCAAAAAGAAATTAAAAGAAGAGGACCACACGAAAGAAGAGGAGGTAGGCACTTGGACTAAGACCTTTGGTGGCTTGTCTGGTAGCCATTCAAATTTGATGCATGGCAGAAAAACTGGTGGCCTGGAAAGCAGTCTTTTCATTCGTTGATTTTGGTTGTGGTGGTCGTTTAACAAGCGTTTAGCCACCCATCTCCACTAGAACCAACAACAAACACTAGATTCAACAAGAGAGCTACAAAATTTTGTAAGCCAAAACCACCCAAGAACTAATTACTTTTTTACTCTTCTAGTCCTGGATTAAAATCAGACTTAGAATGTTATTAGACCCTTTTCATAATGTTGTTGACATTAATTTTCCCACCACCTCCTTCGATTTTCATGGCAGCAATGTCAGTGATTAGCTTCACATCATTAGCTAATGCTGGGTTCTCAGAGCTGGGAGGAAAGCACATGCAATATTCCAAGTTCTGGAATTTCAATTCTTCTCAAAAATCAGCAGAAAAAAAGCAGCAAATTCCACAACTATCTGGTAGAACAGGCATGCTGATTTTGTATGCTCCTGCGTTTCTAGCCGCTCTCTCATGCTTGCTGTGTTTTCCCCATCACAGTACCAGGCATCT
Organism: Prunus mume; assembly: GCF_000346735.1. Next base: position 6,528,695 of record NC_024130.1, read on the forward strand.
GTTGCTCTCCTCAGCTCTAACCCTTCATTTTCTTAAAAGGCTTCTTGAGGTACTAATTTAATTTAATTTAATTCCCTCCCCTCATTACAATTTCTTGAGTATTTGTTTAATAGTCTTAAAGTCATTTTAAATACATGCATGTATGCATGGGATGGGAAGTTCTAATTTTATAATCTTCTTTATAATTTGTCTGGAATTATAAATTGGGGTTGGGGTGCATCAAACCAAATGCCTATACTTTTCTTAGGGTGTTCATATTTGAACCCCAATTTCTTCACTTCTTCTTCCCCCTATTTATTTATTAATTAATTAATATATATGGTACAACCCAACTTTCTTTTTTTGATCAAATTAAGTTCCATTAGCAATCACAATAAACATTTCAAATATTAAATTAATCAAATTATAATTCTTCACAATATGGTTTCTACCTTGTTTTCTAGGTTCAGTTTGTGCACAGCTACAGTGGAGGAATGAGTATTGACACTGCAATCCCTATCTCTCTCAGTTACTTCCTGTCAACAGCAACCATGATTTATGGTCAAAACCTAACCCAAGGGCTTCCAGAGCCCCTAATTGATTTGAAGGAGACTGGGATTCTCTTGTTTCTGATAGGAATTTCTGGCAACTTCTATCATCACTACATTCTTTCAAAAATGAGGTCAAAGGGTGACAAGGAGTATAAGATTCCAAAGGGTGGTTTGTTTGAACTTGTGATATGCCCCCACTATTTCTTTGAGATCATGGGATTTGTTGGGGTTTCTTGCATTTCTCAGACTCTCTATGCATTCTCCTTCGCCATGGGAACCGCACTCTACTTGACGGGAAGGAGCTGCGCCACCAGGAAATGGTATCTTTCCAAGTTTAAAGAGTTTCCCCAAACTGTCAAGGCTCTCATTCCATATGTTTTGTAGATGTCTTGGATTGGAAGTGTGTTGTTAGAAGAAATTTTAGAGTTCATGTCATTTCTAAAGTATGAATAATGTTTGAAACTTTAGGTTAATTGTATGAAGGTAGGAGTTTACAAGGGTACTTTACAAGGAAATGATACAATAATTATTTAGGAGAATATCTCCTAATTATACAAGGATGTGTTAACTATATGAAACAAAGAAGTAAATCACTTAATTAACTTAGGAAATAAATCTCCTTGATTTAGGTTAACTCACATCAACACTCCTCCTCAAGTTGGAGCATACACGTCACCAAGACCCAACTTTGGTAAGTGAGTCATAAAACACTCGTCCACAGACAACTTTTGTCAAGGCATCTGCTAACTAATCTTCTGGTTTTACAAATGGTAGTCAGATGATCTTGTTCTCAATTTTTTCTTTGATGAAATGTCTATCCACCTCAACATGTTTTGTTCGATCATGTTGAACTGGATTATGAGCAATATCATTCGCTAACTTGTTATCACAATGTAACTGCATGGGCTTCTCTAGTTTAAAACCCAATTATGTCAAGAGTCCTTTGATCCTCAATAATTCACAAACTCCTTGAGCCATATCTCGATACTTTGCTTCTGTGCTAGACCGAGCAACCACATTTTATTTTTTACTCCACCAAGTGACTAGGTTACCTCCAACAAAAGTAAAGTAACCCGATGTAGAACGTCTATCTGTAATGGAACTAGCCCAATCAACATCTATATATATCCCACAACTTCAAGATTTCCATTCTTTGAGAACATTGATCCCCTTCTAGAGGCTGACTTTAAGTATTTTAAGATCCGATCAACCGCATTCCTATGAGAAATACTATGTGAATTCATATACTGACTAACCACACTCACAACATATGCAATATTTGGTCTTGTGTGTGCCAAGCAAACGGTATATGTCTTCACACAACTTATGATTCATCTCAATGGGTATGCCAACAAGCTTACATCCTAGCATTCCTATTTTAGTGAATAGATCCATCACATACTTCCTTTGAGATAGAAAAATACCATCTTTTGACCTTACTACTTCAATTCCAAGGAAGTATTTCTGAGCACCTAAATCCTTCATTTCAAATTTCTGAGACAAATACTTTTGTAGCTTCTCTTGCTCTCCCGCGTCATTCCCAATTACGACCATGTCATCCACATAAATAATTAATGCAGTGATTTTCCCTCCATCAAGCTTCAAGAACAGGGTGTGGCCTGAATTACTTTGAGTGTATACAAAATTCTTCATGGACTTAGTAAATCTTCCAAACCATGCCCTAGGAGATTGTTTTAACCCATATAATGACTTTCTGAGCTTGCAAACTTAATTCTTCTTGTCGTGAGCTAAATTACATCTTGATGGTAAATCCATGTATACCTCTTCTTCCAAGTCTCCATGTAAGAAGGCATTTTTAACATCGAATTGATTTAGTGTCCGATCTAGATTTGCTGCTACAGATAGTAGGACTCTGATAGTGTTGATCTTGGTTATTGGGGCAAAGATCTCCTGGTAATCCACCCTATACCTTTGTGTATACCCCTCGCCACCAATCTAGCTTTATATCTTTCAATGGATCCATCTACTTTGAGTTTCACAGTATAGATCCACCTACATCCCATCATCTTCTTTCCATGAGATAAATGCACGAGCTCCTATGTGGCATTCTTCTAGAGAGTTCGCATTTCTTCATTCATGGCTTCTTTCCATTTTGAGTCCTCTATTACTTCATTCACACTATTTGGGACTGATATATTGGCTAATTGCTTCACAAAGTGTACATGTGACTATGATAATATGCTTATAGATATATAATTATTGATGGGGTGTTTTCCTTTGGCTTTAAGATCTGCTTCGTACTGTACTCAAGGTTTACAACAATTCTTCCTTTCTGGAAGTTGGTATATAGGGGTATCTGTATCTTCTATGCTTTCTGAAATTAAATCATCATGATATATTTCATTAGTCTTATCAGTTTCAAGGGGAGATGTTACTTGAATGACATCCTCAGCAGGCAATTGGTGTGGTACTATAGCTGAAGATGGGTTCGAAGCGTGCAAAATCTCATAAAACATGTCAACTTCCTCCTCTTGATTTTGGCAGAGTAGACGCTACCGGTCATTTGGCACTAGCGACAAGTCATTTTGAAGCAGAGGAGTAGGATGTGCAAATCCAAGTGACGGCGATTGGTCTCGTAGGGAGGGTGACCAGTCATTTTGAGTCAAATTCTCATCCTGTGTACAAAAAAGGGAAAGCGACCGGTCGTGTGAGAGAAGCGACCGATCGCTTAGACTCTGAGACGCGTCCACTTTGAAAAAATCCAGAAATTATGAGGTGTTTGGTTTGAGATTCTCCTCTTGTGCTTTTGAAAAGTATATGTCATGTTCCTAGAACACTACATCCATGGAGTTATATACCTTCTAACTTGGAGGGTGATAACATCGGAAACCTTTCAAATAAGGGGCATAGCCAATGAAAACACACTTTTTTGCACGATGATCCAATTTGTTTCGTTGGTGATCATGTAAGTGTATGAATACAACACAACTGAAAATCTGTGATTCAAGGTTTGGGGTAGGAGGTATATGGAGTTAGCGGTGAAGTGTTTGAAGAGGAGTTTGGAAATTCAAGATTCTTGAGGGAATCCTATTGATAAGGTAAGCTACAGAGAGTACGACCTCACCCCAAAAAGATCGAGGCATGTTGACACCAAATAGAGAGGTACAAACGACTTCCAGTAAATGCCGGTTCTTTCTCTCAGCCACCCCATTTTGTTGATGAGTATATGGACACGAGCGTTGATGTATGCCATAATCTTGTAAAAATTTGTTGAGATCATGATTAAGAAATTCTCCGCCATTGTTGGGCATGAAACTGAGTCGCCACCATTTTATGGAACTGTTGAAACGTTAAACTAACTTCCCCTTTGGTTTTGAGAAAGGAAACCCAGGTTATTAGGGTGCAGTCATCAATGAAAGTGACAAACCATCGAGATCAGCTGAAAGTAGGGATTTGTTCAGGCCCTTAAACATCAGAATGAATAAGGAAGAGGAGAAGCAAACTTTTATTTGTACTTAATGGGAACAAAACACAATGGCTCTTAACCAATTCACACATATCACACGGGAAGCTGGAAACATCAAAATTGAAAAACAATGGAAACAACTTCTTCAAATAACCAAACGAGGCATGCCCAAGACGTTTATGCCATAACTAAACTTTGTCTCTCTACCTCTCAGAACTAGCTCCACTTGTTGTAAAAGCTTGACCAACCTTGGTCTCATTATCCGGTGCCTAGTCCAAGTAGTGGAGTTTGTCCCGCCTAGTACCATAACAAATTGTCTTTCAAGTGAGGATGTCTTGAAAAACACAATAATTCTACCAAAATGTTACAGTACACCCTAAAGTAGTAGTAAGTTGTGCAACAAACAACAAGTTATGGTCCAAGGATGGAACAACCAATACAAAATCAAGATTGATGAAGTTAGAGAGAGATAAAGAGCCCAACCCAACCACAGGGGAAGGGATACCATTAGCATTAGACACCACCAAATACGTGGATGGTTTGTGAGTAATAAGTTGGCCGTGATCAATAGTCATGTGATTCGTAGCACCCGAGTCAATAATCCATATGTGCTTTGGAGATGACGTATGGAAAGCAGAACCTTTGGTGGTGGCTATAGAAGCATGAGCCCGTGTAGCCTATTTAGTAGGATTGACAGCATGCTTCTGTGAGTCTGCAAGGAGGGAGAGAATCGTAGGTGGGTTTGACATCGCAGTGGAAGGAAGATTTGATATGAGTGTATGTTTGTGGTTAAGGAGTTGATTTGAGAATTTGAGGAATTTTAATTTAAGAAATTTGATTTAGGAATTTGATTTGAGGGGTATGCGTTTAAGGAGTTTGATAAGAGGATTTGAGGGAAGGAATTTGATTTAAGGTTTAGGTTTGAATTTGAGGATATGATTTGAGAGCTTAGAGACCACCTAGGATTGGCCGCTCTGATACCATACTAAATTATGAATATGGTTTGAATACTTTAGGTTAATTGTATTCTTCTCCATAAGAAGGTATATATAGGAGTTTACAATGGTGCTCTATAAGGAAATAGATTCAGTAATTAATTAGGAGAATAGTTATACAAGGATGTATCAACTATATGAAACAAGGCAGTAAATCACCTAATTAACTTAAGAAATAAATCTCCTCGATTTAGTAGGTTAACTCACGTCAATAGTTATTAGAGGTGTTCATATATGTTGTAACTTGTATCTAAGTTATTTCATATTTACACTTACATCTCATCTTTTTATGCAAATATAGATTGTCTGCAGTATTTGGCAATTACTAATTTGTAAGAATTACTTCAATTGAGCTTAAAGGCTCAGTTAAAGGTCTAGGACACTTCATTCCTTTCCTTCCTTGGTTACCCTTTACATTAAAGGTGTATTGTAATGAAAGGAAAAAGTTAACTGAGCCTTGCACCTGAGTTCAGTCCCTTTCCCTGTACATAGCTTAGAATATCATCTTGTTCGTGATGGACTTACAGTTGAAGTGGTTAAGAGCAGTTACCCCTGTAAATATAGTTCTGTGTTTGAAACTCTCCTTCACCACTATCATTTATACGAAATAAAAAAAAAGTCACCTTGTAAAAATAAATAAAAAAAGTTAATTGGCTACTTAATTATCATTTTAAGTTGAAAAAAATACGACAAAAGATAGGATAACATTTTGTAATTTTTTTTTTCTTTCATTATATAAATTTCAGAATAGTTAGTAAGACTCATGTCATGTGGATGATAGTGGACCTCAAAAATGATAAAATAATCTCCAACAAGTGTTAATTACATTTTGCATCCTGAAGTATGCACCAAATTTCATAATACACCCTAGTATATAAAATGTTACAATGCTATCTTAAAGTTTGTAATTAATTTCAAATATGGCAAGACTGTAAACTCATTCGTTCATTTTACGGGTTTTGATGAAGCATTGCACGAGGGCACAATTTGTAGCTGTATAGCAAATAAGGCAAAACGACACTTGTAGTCCCTATGATTTCCAACTTTTACCACTAAAGTCCCTGTGGTTTCAATTTCGTCACTTTTGCCATTGTGGTTTAAGATTCCAAGCAATTTGAGGACACTTCTCAATTTCCGTCAGATTCCTTGTAGTTCTATTAGGGCCTGAGCACGTGCCCTTCACATGGAGGGGCATTATGGTCAAATCAAGCCATGTTATAAACCTAAAATACTGGCTTAGCCTTACCCATTCGAATTGGGCGATTTCAGAATAGTTAAAAAGACTCATGTCATGTGGGTGATAGTGGATAGGCCTGGGCACAATTCGGGTCGGGTCAAATTTTGGCCGACCCGCAGGCCAAACCGAAGAAAGCTCGGCTCTCGGGTCGGGTCCGGTCTTGGGTGAAACCAGAAAATGGGCCAAACCAAAAATGGGCTCGATTCTCGAGTCGGTTCAGTGTTCTGATCGGTTTGGGCTTGAGCCTATTTTAACCATTTTCAAAAGCCCAAATCTTATTTATTTTCAGCAAAAAAAAGCTCAAATCATATTTTTTTAGCAAAACAAAGCCCAAATCATATTTACTTTCAGCCAAAACCCTTTTTTTGTTGCCAAATTGCCAAAATCTATTAAATTCTTATGAACAAGCCCAAAACACTTTTTACTTCTCTTTCAAAACCTGAAATTATGTAAATTCAACCTATAAAAATCCATCATTCCAATCCAAGTTTCTAAACTAAATAAATCTCACAAACACACATTCAACCAACAAACCAGGGAAAGGAAATATAATCTCTTACAAACCATTACAAAAAATAATACCCAAACCAAATTAAACTTATGAAATTAAAGATTACAACTCATCACAAAAATACACATAAAGATAATATCCTTGCAAAAAAATCAGCTTCATCCATTCTTCCAAAATCCTTAACAAAGCAACATACACAACACTTAAAAGCATTAACACAAAGTTTCACAATCAACAAATCATAATTAAAATAAGATGCAAGAAAAATACCTTCCAACATATCTTAATCACACTAAGAAGGGAGAGTCTTTTTCAAATTTTTCGTGGATGTTTTACTCTCCATTTCTACAAAATATAATAAAATAAATCAAACCAATTTGAGTTAGAACACATAAAAATAAGAAAATAATCGGATTCAAATATACTTATAGAAATGAAAATATTACCCATTTCAATTGATTCATAGAACTCTATCTCCTCAATGCTTGGCACATATTGCATTGAAGATATATCTTCGGACCTTATCCAATTTTGAGAGCAAATCAAAGCCTCAACCATCCTAGGAGACAATGAGCTTCGAAACGAGTCAATCACTCTCCCACTTGTGCTAAAACAAGACTCCGAAGCTATTGTGGAAGTAGGGATTGCAAACACATCCTTTGCAATTGATGCCAAAGTAGGATACTTGAGCCCATTTATTCTCCACCACCCTAGTATATCAAACTCCTCATCAATGGATTCAAGTGGATCCAACAAGTACCTATCCACTTCATGTGTTATAACCACATTCTCACTCTCTTGTTGAATTTTTTTCCACCTTTCCATCATGATTTTTCGCTTACGACCTCCAAAAACCAAAGAAGAGTCGATTTCATTGTTAGTACTACCACCACTCTCATTGGTAGTACTAGTAGCACCCATATTGTTACCACTAGGCTTATACACTTCATACATATTCATAAGAAGTTGTTTCACCTCATTTGTCTTTTGAGCCACCAATCTATCACAAGTAGGATCATTTTCAAATATTTCTTCAAAGATGTGCTTCAAATTGCGAAGCTTGAATCGGGGGTCAATCACAACTCCTATCATCAAGAACGGGTTCACTTTATGAAGTTCACCCCAATATTTATCATATTTCTTCTTCATTGATGCTGCCATATCATTTAAAAGAGTATCCATGGCTGTCCGTTCTTCATCAATAGGAATTGTAACATCATATCTATATAACTCCCAAATCTCCCCATCTATGGCAAGCAAGTCATGGAAGGTTGAGTGTGATGATGGATGCAAAGAAGCTGAAATTTTCAAAGTAACATCATAAAAGGTCTTCAAAAACATCACAAATGCCATGCTTTTTCCCAATCTTCATTTTGAACCGATGTCCAAGTATCGGTTGTAAGGCATATTCTATGTGAACGAAGGTCAACTTTCAACTTCTCCTTCATTTTTATGTACATTTCTAGAAATCTTCTTCCAAGAGTTCTACGAGAGGGTGGATTAAATTGTGGGCATGCAACAGCTTTTCGAAATTTCAATGCCGCATCAAGCATCAAATAAGTGGAGTTCCACCTAGTGGGCACATCCATCACCACTAACCCCTTGCACTCAATTTTTTCCGTCTCAACACACATTTTGAAGTAACTCAACCGAGAAGGTGAGGACATCACAAACTTGACCGCATTACGGATTGCCACAATTGAGCTTTCTAATCTCTTCAAACCCTCCTTAACTACTATCAAGTTGATTATATGAGCACTACACCTCATATGCATGTGAACTCCTCCTAACATACTTGTGCCTATAAGGATATTGCAAGCATTGTTTGTTTAGATGCTTCCACATGTTGCTAGTCCCATTTTTCTTGGTATCACTAGCATAAGTAACCTCAAAAACGATAAAATAATCTCCAACAAGTGTTAATTACATTTTGCATCCTGAAGTATGCACCAAATTTCATAATACACCCGTATATAAAATGTTACAATTCTATCTTAAAGTTTGTAATTAATTTCAAATATGGCCGGACTGTAAACTCATTCGTTCATTTTACGGGTTTTGATGAAGCGTTGCACAAGAGCACAATTTGTAGCTGTATAGCAAATAAGGCAAAACGATACTTGTAGTCCCTGTGGTTTCCAACTTTTACCACTAAAGTCCCTGTGGTTTCAATTTCGTCACTTTTGCCATTGTGGTTTAAGATTCTAAGCAATTTGAGGACACTTCTCAATTTCCGTCAGATTCCTTGTAGTTCTATTAGGGCCTGAGCACGTGCCCTTCACATGGAGGGGCATTATGGTCAAATCGAGCCATGTTATAAACCTAAAATACTGGCTTAGCCTTACCCATTCGAATTGGGCGATTTCAAAATAGTTAAAAAGACTCATGTCATGTGGATGATAGTGGACCTCAAAAACGATAAAATAATCTCCAACAAGTGTTAATTACATTTTGCATCCTGAAGTATGCACCAACTTTCATAATACATCCTAGTATATAAAATGTTACAATGCTATCTAAACTCATTCGTTCATTTTACGGATTTTGGTGAAGTGTTGCACGAGAGCACAGTTTGTAGCTGTATGGCAAATAAATAATAATGAAAACAAAACATTGGAAAAGAAAAGAATAGTTTTGTTTCTTTCTATTTTTTCATTCGAGGGAATATATACATGCAGTGCATTGCCGCTTCTGTCTGTTGCACGTCACACCCTCTTAAGTTGTTCAACGCATCTTCTAACGCATGTGTTTGAAAATACAATTAGAACACATTAGTCAGAAGAAATGAAGCATAATCAGTCATGCTATTCAAAAACATCAAAAAATTAATTAATGTCAGTTCCTTGTCTCTGCTGTTTCTTACTACTAACCCTTGTGCGACTTGCTAGGTGTGGAAAATTCCACTCTGCTCAATACATTGCATAGGATTCATCTCCAACCTGCATTCAACTGAAAGAAACGTCCTCAGTCGGAGAAATGTTTGATATGGATGATATCTTAAAAAAAAACTTGTTCGGTCAATTTTAAGAGCAATTGGGTTTAAAGATCCCCCTGACCTGTGTAACGTAAACTGTCAAGCTAAAATGCACTACAAAGCCCAAATTGTACGCTTAACAGAAGCAAGAGCTGAACATGATCAAAGCAATTCTGGTGTATGATGTTCCAGAATCTATTTGAGGACTCATAATCCCACCAGCTCAAAAAGCTTCAAAACTATCACGAGTGTCTGCCGACTGGTTTGAAAGTAGGAGATGCCTTTTGCATTTTCTGGCATTCCTACTTTGTATATTTGTTCCCTTACATTAGCACTGATTCCAGTGACCTCCATGGTAACCACCTCTTTTTCCCCACTCCCCATTACCCTGCAGCCAAAAAAGAAACAATGATAAATTATTTCAAATTCATTGATTTCCTTAAGCTACTTTTTCCTTCGTGACAAACATAAAAATCCACCAAATTACCTTTAGAAGCTGATTGAAACGATAACAGAGAAATATCCTATTCTAACAAAGATTTCCACAGGCATTATAACTTACGAGTCATTACCTAGTTCTTTTCTCATTTTTGGAGCCCATAAATTCAGCACGTGCCAAATGCAAGTCTGGAACAGCCATCAGATAAATCAGCAATCTTGCCATTAGCCAATCCCAATTTTCATTCAAAATAAGCAAGCAGGAATTTCCAGATCTTGATAAAGGCAAGCCGCCATTAAGCTTCCACTAAGTTAAGAATTGTGGCTTTAAACATTAATTTCAACAAAGTGCCATCAACCCTGGCATGTATTTAATTCTCGATAACACAGTGTACCAAGTTATTTACATCCAATATACTTTTGCCCTTCAACCATACAGTCTCTTGACTTAAACAAATAAGCAACGAGTTCCATGTAAAATAATCTGGAATGATACCCTTCTCTACCATTTGCAAAACAAGTCTCAAAGCTTTCTGAAAATCCCCCATATGACAAAGAGCGGCCACCAAAGGACTATAACTTCTAGCATCGGGTGAACAACCTCTCCCAACCATGTCTTCCAGGAGCTTCAGTGCACTACCAACTTTTCCTTGCTCGCAAAACCCACTTATCAGAGAATTAAATGTCAATGCAAGAGGAAAGTAACCATGAGCAATCATCTCATTCAATAGCTCAAAGGCTTCACGAATACACCCTTCTTGGCAATATCTATGGATTAGACAGTCGTAAATAAAAACACTTGGAACTCCCCTTTCCATAATCATCTGATTATAAACCCTCTTGGCATTCTCTGTGGCGCCCTCCTCACAGAAACCTAAAATTCTCAAGCTTCTATCAACAGCTCTAGGAAATAGTTTCCCCATATTGGTTAGAAACTCAAGTGCTTTGTCCAAACGATGTTCCTTATACAGGCCATATAACACACTATTATAAGGAGAAATTTGGCCAAGGGAACCACCTTTTCTTTCATTCATTAATTCCAAAATTTCAAACCCTTCTTTCGTCCTTCCTCCTGAACACAAATATCTAATTAATGTATCATACGTAACAAAATTCCAGTTGATGCCATCTGTTTTCATATCATTAAACAGATCAAGCGCCATATCCAACATCCCAGACTCACAAAAACCAGAGATCAATACATTGTAAGTATCAACATTTGGAAGGCATCCCTTTCTCTCCATCTCCTTCACAATGCGAAGACCGAGTTTCGCTTTCCCTAATCTACAGAAACCCTTAATTAAGGTGTTATAAGCTACAACATCCACCAATCCTCCCTTGCTCTCCACTCTCTCTATAACCTTGACAGCCTCCATTACACGGCCATCACCGCAAAGAATTTCCAACACCTTAGTTACAGTAACAACATCAGGCACAAACCCCAAACCAAAGCACTTCTCTAGCAAAACAAGAGCTTGCACTAAATTCTCTTCTCCACAATAACCAGATATCAAAACATTAAAAGTCACATCATTGGGCGCTTCCATCTCATTCATCAAGCTTCTTGCTCTCCCAACTTTCTTGTTCTTGCAAAGTGCATGAAGCAACGTGTTATAGACCACAGTATTTGGGGTAATTCCCCGAGACTTCATTGCTTGCAAAAGCTTAAAACCATCACCAATTCGATTCGTCAAGCAAAGTCCTTTCATCAAGATACCGAAAGTATAGTCATCGCCTTGAACGCCACTTTCCATCATCTTCTTCCTATAAAACTCCCTAGCTATATCTATATCTTCCTTCACAAGAACATCAAGTATGGAATTGAATACCTTCAAAGAAGGCATTTTTTCATACTTGTAAATCAAGTCAAGCACGTTGATCGCTTGTTTTACCATGTGGGCACGGCCGAGGCCTCGAATGATGGTGACAAAGATGTCTTCATCTGGGGGTTGCCCAATTGAGGTTGGCATTTCGTCGAGCAATTGGTGAACAGTGTCAAAGTGGTGGAATGTGCATAGCTTATGGATGAGAGCACGGTAAGTGGAGGGAGAGTGGATGAAGTTGGGGAGTTTGGAGGCCCATTTGAAGGTTTGGAGGGCTTGGGATGCTGATTTTTGGTCTAAAAGAAGATGGGCTATGTGCTTATGGGAAGGAGTTGCAATGGATGATGATGATGCCGACGATGACGACAATGAAGAAGATGACGATGACATGGTTCTAAGAAAACGTCTGAAACACAAAATTTGAAGCTTCAAAGGATTATAAATTGCTGGCATTGGACATCCACTTGTGTTGCTTTTGAAGGAGTTTGTTACCCTTGCTCTGTTTTCTGCACATCAAACAATACACAATAGCCTAAACTCAATTAAAACAACTCTGGGTTGAAATGTGACAATTAACAGAAGATTAGGAGAATCCTAAATTATCAAGAAGAAGAAAATTACAAAGGTTGGGGGTGGGCCAGAAGTGCTACTGAAAATAACTGTTAAATTACAAAACAACACTGCAAAGAAACAATGCAGAGTATCCTAACTACAATTAACACACAGCTGCCCTCCCATCTAAATAAATATCAGGAAAAAAAAGATCCTTGAATTCTGCCCCAAATTTGACATTGCCCGGAGCTCGTCCACTCCAAGTGCCATATAATCTTTGAAGCATATGTTCCCTTTAGCAGAATTATGAGTTAAGAATCCAAAATGAAAATTGGTTATTACATAGCTAGTTTTCAGAAATACAATAAAAGTACTAAATAAAACAGAAAAATTAAGTGGTTATCAAGAAAAAGCCAGAGTTAAACCTGCCATGCAATCCTATAAATACTCAGTGTCAGTATAAGAGTTTTGCCCCTAAACGAGCAGATGCTATTAGTTTGTAGCTTAATGAAAGGTATGTTATTCTGATTCATTGAGATACAATAGCTCGCAATATATAAATATTCCGATTCATTGAAAGATAAAATAGCTCATAATATATAAATAGTTAGAAAAGTTAGATCAGATGAAGATAGATAAGAAAGGTTGGTAGATTGGAAAGGAAAAATAAAGACAATAAGATGCTAGGTAAAAATATGATCAACTCTCCTTTCAATTTTATTATGGAAAAGCATATGTTCAATTACTTCTAAAAATCCAGAACAAATAAATAGAGGCAAAACAAAGACTGCTCACACACATAAAAATTCCTTAAAACCATATGTTCCCAAACCACTTCATGCTGTTTGTTTAAAACATCTTACTGCTTACTGGGAAGGCTTACTGGTACTGCACAGAGGCTTAAGGAGAAAAGTTAGCAAAATTTCAAATTGGCTCAAATGATAACCAGAATCCTTCCTCTAATTTTCATCACATCACTCTTCCTTTTTTCAAAAAATTTGTACAGTCCACACTATAATACTTCCATCGCAACGAAGGAAGTTCCTGATTGGTGGTTTGCAGATGCAGGATTGTGATGACATAACCAGCTTCTCTGGATTATGCAGTCCAAGCTAGCCCAAATTAACACACTACAAAGAAACAATACAGAGTATCCTAACTGCAATTAACACACAGCTGCCCTCCCATCTAAATAAATATCAGAAAAGGAAAGATCCTTGAATTCTGCCATAACTGAAGTACAAAGAGCTGCCCCAATTTCATATACGTATGTGTATTTACATCTCTACAACGTAATGGAGGACTCGTCATACACATTCCACTGCGCAATTGATCACTGAACATGAACCCGGCATTATAGTCCTGTCCGTACCCTTACATTTAATCCAAAAAAACATCAACACTAGAGGAAAGATCCAAACTTATATAAGAAGCACATCATTCAAGTCCAGCAGACCGATGGCTTGAAAGCTATAGTAGTGCTATCTGGATAACCTATTAGAATAAGATTCAAGGTGTTCATGACAACAGTAAGCATATTTTTCTGCTTTACAAAGGTCCCCAATAACAAAAAATAGTACAAATCCACAAATTTAAAAATAATAATAATAACCCTTTGGAGAACTTAAACTCCACTTTCCACTGTTTCCTGCCTTTTTGTTCAGCAACCAAACAGAGCATATCACACAATCTTCAACGAAACCAAATTCATGAAGGTGCTATACTTTGCAACTAAATGTCACTAATTCTACAACTTGGACAATATTTCCATTGGAAAGAGAATGTAGCACGTAAAACAAAACACTCCACAACAACACATATGACCTGTTCGACAAAATTCCTAACAGACATTGAGAAAGAAGCGAGAAATGATTAGAGCTGTACCTACAGAGGTTGAGGCGGCAACAGAGAATCGGCGGGAGAGGTAGAGACCGAAAATCTAGAAAAGCAAATATGAGAAGGATTGAGGATTGTGAGCCGTTGGTTACGAGCCAAGGACGGTTTCTTTCTGTTACTGCCGTTATGAAGTCTCAAATCTTTACCGATAAATTTCACTATGTTATTTCTTTTCTTTTTTCCAATAATCCTAGGAGCATGTCCAGTCCATCGTATTCAGGGAAGGGGTACCGTACATCCATGGGGTATCTCCAAACCTTCCCTATAAATTTCTGAAATTTGTCTCCCCACCCCGCCCCCAAACCCCAATCCCCCATAAAAAATAAATTTATAAATTTTTGTAAGAGCATTTCCACCCATTTGTCGTGACAAAGGGTAAGAGGAGGCAAGGGCTGTTACTATTTGCATGAATAGTGTCAACTCTTGTATTTCCACTCATTGCAATGGCAAATGGCAAATATTCACTTTAATTTTTTTTTACTTGAATGATTAATTTGGATAAGATTTTCAGTTGTCACGTGTCAATATTTATAATAAAATTCACATCTCATATTTCGGACCCATTTGTCATAGCAAATGGTAAAGGGATGCAAGGGTTGTTACTATTTATGTGAATAGTGTCAACTCTTATGTTTCCACTCATTGCCATGGCAAAGGGCAAATATTCACTTTAATTTTTTTTTACTTAAACGATTAATTTGGATAAGATTTTCAGTTGTCACGTGTCAATATTTATAATAAAATTCACATCTCATATTTCGGATAAAATTTTTGGATAAGATTTTCGGTTACCACGCGTCTATATTTATTATAAATTCACATCTCAAATTTTAGATTAGATTTTCGGATAAAATTCTTGGTTACCACGTGTCGATATTTATTATCAAATACAAATCTTAGATTTCATATAAGATTTTCACTCTCTAAAATTGTGTCACATGTCATCTCTATCTTCTAAATCCATCTGTAAAACCCCAGCCTCAACTCAGACGTCTCACAGCATATCCTCTCTATCCTTTCATTTCTTAGATTTTAGAAAATACATTCTTCTCTCAATTTCTTACACGAGGAGGTTGATGGAGAGCCAAGAGTGAGAAATTGAAGAAAGAAAGTGCAAACAAACTGAAGAAGAAAAGGAGGAGGAAGACGATGATGATCAAGTTGACATGGTAGTGGGTATGCTCTATCAATCAAGTCAAGGCCATCATGGTTTACAAGTTGGTCATGGCCCGAATGTGGACAAACGTAGGCATTCTCAGGGTAAGAATATCTTGGAAGATTAATTTATCCCAAATCCATTGTACTCTAGTTTTGATTTTCAAGGTCAATATAGAATGTACCATTTGTTCAATAAAATCATGCATGATGTTTGCAATTACGACGCATACTTCGTTTAGAAGTATGATGCTACTGGGGTTTTGGGGCTTCTCCTAGAGCAAAAATTTACAGCTTCTTTACAGATGGGGAGATCAGGTGGATGAGATTGCTAGGATGGGGAGATCCACTATCCTAGAGAGCTTGGTCAGATTCTGTGATGCAATTAAAACTCTCTACACTAGGGATTACCTCTGCAAACCTACGCCTAGAGACCTCCAAAGGCTTCTACAAAAAGTCGAGGCTCGACTTTCCCATGCAAGATTGGAAGCATCAACTGTATGCACTGGCAATGGAAGAATTACAACTGCCTGGCAAGGAGATTATAGGAATAGGAAGGGCCAAAAAACTATCATTCTGGAAGCCATTGCATCATTTGATACATGGGTTTGGCATGCCTTTTTCTGAGTTGCTGCATCTCAAAACGACTTCAACACGCTCAGTTAATCCCCTATATTCAATGAACTGTTGAGAGGTCAAGTCTCTCAGATCACCTATGAAATCAACAATATCATCTACTCCGGTGGGTACTACCTAACTGGCGGAATTTACTCGAGGTGGATGACATTCTTCAAAAAAATTCTGCAACCCTAATCAGAGAAGGAAAAATCATTTGTTGCCTACCAAGAGGATTATAGGAAAGATGTGCAAAGGTGTTTTGGTATCCTCCAAGATCAGTGGGCAATCATTCAGGGGGCTGCTCGTATTTTTTATGAAGAGGTGCTTCAGAATACTATGATAACATGCACTATCCCCATAACATGATTGTGGAGGATAAGTATGATTATGATGAACTAAAGGTGTTCGAACCCAATCCTATGAACACGACATTGACAAGAATTTAAGAACAGCTTGTGGGAGCAAATGGACAACCACTGCAGCACGAACCGTTGATTAGGACAATCGCTACAACAACCGTATGATTGCGGAAATGCAATCTTCTTATGTTCACGAATGATGTCCAATTGACTTGATGGAACACTTATAGGCACTGAGAGACAATCACAGTCAATGAATAGCTATATTATTGAAAGAGAAGAAAATGTATGAAGATTTAGTGTGGAAAGTGAAGAATATTGGTAGGTATTTATAGAAAGAAAAATTCAAAAAATTTTGGTATTTTGAAAAAAAAAATTCGAATTTTTATTACAGACAAAATGGCAGCCGTTGGATTGGAGGAAAGATTAGGATCAGAGACACCAAGACGCGAGACATGGCTTGTAGTCGTTGGTGGAAAGTAGGGCTGACTCCAGGTTGGTGTCAACGCACAGGATTTTGATTTTTTTTTTTTTTTTTTTTACCGTTGACTTCACTAGCCCTCGGGCTCAATCTGCCTTAGGGCTTGCCCAGTTTGGTGACGCCCACCATTTATCCGGGCTGCTGAAGCCCGTTGGAAATAAGCACAGGGCCTCGGGCCCCCTCCTGCCCATGCCAACCCTCATCGTTGGAATTGCTCTAATAAGAAGTTTAAAATGAGGAGGCTTTTTGAAGAAGTCAATCTCACCATCAACAAATGTAAAGAAATCATGGGACTTAAACATTTTAAATGTTTTGATTTTAATTATTTTTAGATCTTAAAATCACTATTTGAAAATTCATGTTTTTAAAAAGAATCATAATTTTTTAGTAGGATATCAAACAGGCCTCACTTCCCTCCATAACCTTTTTTTTTTTTTTAAAAAAAGAAAGTTCATTGACATGTGTACCTACTAGCCATAAGGCCTTCTCCAACCCATTTGGAGCTAAACTCAAATTTTCCTCCTCCAAAAAGTAACTATTTGAGTTTTGCCCGGACTCAAACCGTTTTTCCCCCAACCCTTCAAACTCAAATTTTAAGTTTTCAACTTTATTAAATTGTTTACGAATGGTTTAAGTCTATTTTTTTTTAAAAAAAAATAGGGATAAGTTTTTTTCATTTAAACTATTTAAATAACTTCATAATTTAATTTTTAAAATAATTTGACTAAAAAAAAAATTTGAAATTTCACAAATATAATTTTGGAGCTTCACTAATATACCCAAAATTTGGCTTGGGTGCGGATTGGTTCGGAATGGTAGAGGGCTCTTCCGTTAACCAAACGAAAGATTTCGGCATACCATTTTCTCTTCCATTAACCAAACCAAGGACTTCGGTAAACTTCGGATTGGTTAATCTAATATTCAGTTCGGATTGGTTCGGTACGCCAGTAGTGCCGTAATAAAAACGTACTAATAAAAATTTAATTTATAATACTTTCACATAACATAAGTTCTTGAACAAATACACCAAATTATCCTTGTAAAATATAAAAATCCAATAGTTTAATTCATCCAAGTATGAAATCAAATAACTTAGTCACTATATCATTCAATATGTACTCAAGATGTACCAGGAGCCATTTGTGTTTGTTGTTTGAACCTTTGAGTGCTCTTTTTACTAAATTCTCTATATTTATGTAAATGATTTTGAATTTGTTCCACGTTGGGTTCTTTAGTTTTTCATGTTGAATCCAACCATAAAAAGAACATAAAATTTGGATCAACGGTTGGAAAGTTACAAGTAAAAAACGGGACAAAGGTTGAAACTAGAAAACATAGGAAGTTCATAAATTCCTCGCTGACCAAAAGTGCTACAGTACTCGAGTGATAAAGAAGTGATACAATGGGGATAAAGAATTGATACAACAGTGATAAGGGAGTGATACAAAATGCTGATTGTATTTAACTTTGGTTTCTTATTTTGTATTTAAATAATAAAATAAGTATAAATATCGGATCGTTACGGGTTTCCGTCGGATTAGGGATATTGTTTTCGTTAACCAAACCAAACATTTCGGTACTGATCGGATCGTAATAATTAAAATTAAAAATAATTATTTAACCAAACCAAACCAAGCCGTCGGTACAATACGGTCGGTACACGGATAATTTGGATGAGATGTCTACCCTACCCAAAATAAAGGTTGAAATTATTATAAATAAAAGAAAAACCTCACATGGAATGCACTTTAGAAACACACCCAAAACTCATTTACTACATAAGAAATTGGTGTTGAAGTTCCTATAAATTACATGACTGCCACTGATCAACTTAAAAGAAGCCCAACACTAAAAACTTAAAAAACACCCAAAACAAGCCCAGCCCAATTTTATAAAAAAAAAACCCCAAAATTACAAACAAAACCATAGCTTCATTATTGCATCATGTTGATTAATGGCTGTAATGTTCCACACTTTTATTGTCATGTTGATTAATGGATGTAATGTTCCAGTCTAGGGTAATAACACTGCTAGTTTCCGATTGTTGAGACCCAAAAAAGTCCATGGTTAGGCCCAAATAAGTTTTCTGTCTAATACGATACTGTATTAAGAAAAGTCACATATCGGAGTACACGAAGGCTTATCATATACAAGTCATAGTCCACGTGTCATGCTAAATAAATAATTTGTCATGCCAATGACTGAAATAATATTATAAAATACAAGCCCATGCTAAACTAAGCACCGTGTCCCTCTTCAAGGACGACAAAATTGAAGAACGCCAAGCGACATACCACGCCAAGCAAGGAATTATTATTCTGCATCCAATCACGCCACAAGCTTAAGTGGGCCCTAAGCCACTCAAATATCCAGGGCTTGCTTGAGTGGGTTGTGGTATGGATGGTAATAAGTCGTCATGAGGCCTATTGATGGGCTGAGAAATGGAAGTTTCGGGTTGCTTGGGAGCCTCAGAACTCAGGCCCATTTCTTAGGCCCAAACATATGGGTGAGCACAAGAGAGAAAATGTCCCAACCAAAATAGTCTATTACCTTAGTCAAAATAGCCCAATAGCTTAACCAAATTAGCCCAACACCTCAACAAAATAGGCCAAAACTTGGTGAAGTTGGCCCATTTATTTGATAAGTCAACCCAGTGTTCTAGAAGGCCCATATAAATAAAATAAAGATATGCAAAACCATCAGCAGCTGGATAGAAAACAAAGCCACGGGTGAAGATTGAAAGGTCATGTGTGCAGAGCTGCTAGGAGGCTCCAGCACATGGGAAGGAACAAGTTTCAAGCAAGAAACACCCAGCGAACCATGGGATGTTGGCGTGCAAAGTGGGAATCATCTTTCGAACCAGCATGTATACCCATTTCTTTCCTTCATCAGATCTAACCATGAAAGAGGGGAGAAAAGAGAGGAATGGGGATATCTAAAAATAGGAATTCTTTACTGGGGCAGGGACCTTGAGCCCCCAAAATCCCTGATTTTGTGCAAAGGAGCAGAGTAGATTTTACCAAAATAGGATGATTGAAGGGATAAGGGGAGAAAGGAAGGGAAAAACTTGGAAAAATGGGATAGAAGCCATTAGGGTTTCTTGGAAAAAGAATGGCTTCCAGCTGCTATAAATAGGGTCTCTTCTACCCAACAAAAATCATCCACAACTAGAGAGCAAGCTTCCTCTTTTACTTGCAAAACCCAGCAATTTTGTGCACTATTTACCCTTATTCCCCATTTTCCCTCTTCTGGCAGATTGCTCTAACATTTGACAGAGTCACTGTCAAGTTGCTAGAAGAAACACTCAAGCTACCATTTCCGTTCTCTCCCTTCCCTCTTAGCCAAATCCTCTTGCAAACCTTTCCTCTCTTACCTAGACACCCTTTCTTCCTCCCAAGAACACATAATTTTCTCTTTAGTGCTAAACTCATGGCAACTTTGCTCCCATGCCACAAGTCTCTCAAGCCAAGCTAAGATTTTACCTGTAAGCACTAATAAATTATCTGTAAGCTGGTGTTATTTTTGTTGGTGAAGGTAACCAAGGTGTTTCCTAAGGCCCTACTGTCCTTTCGAAGCATCATTGGGGCTCGATCTTCGAACTCAGGCACATGGGATACTTTCAGCAATCTGCTCCTTACAACAGCCCAGCCCATTTTTAGCTGCCGGAAGAAAAAAAAAACCCTACATAAATTGGCGACTTCACTGGGGATCAGGCCGTTATCTTCACCAATGCCTTCAAGGAAGAAGGCCATAAGCAATAAACCAGAGAAAATAATGACATAAGAATATTCCCTCTTTTCTTTACCTTTTTTCCTTTTGTTGGCAGTCTACTTTGCAGAACAAACATGATATAGATTGCTCACATGCTCCCTTTGGTTGTGCCTTAGATCTTCGTTCTCAAGCAAAACAAGATCTTGTAAGAGGACTGGGGGCTTTGGCAAATCCATCATTCATGCCTTTGAGAAAAGTACACATGCAAACCCCAAAATACTTGGGGGCTTCGTGCCAAACAAATTTTTTCAAAACAAAGAAGAAGCCAAACACAATCCAAGCATCTGATACGGAGAGGCCATCTTTTCTGGCCAATAGAGGAGACTTGACTAACTCTAAAACAATATAGCCATATCTTGCACAAAACTACGCATGTGCTTCAACTCAAAATTGAACAAGTCCTCTCTGAAACACTACTTGCATCGCCTCCATCTTTGGCACTGCCCACAGGATGCCCTGACTTTCTATGCCAATGTCGGTTCCACAATCCACATGCTCTCTATTGGAGACCAAAGATAAGAAAATCTTTTTTTTTTACCTTTCCTACCTCTTTAGATTTCACAATAAAATATATATTATCATGCCATATGCCATACTTGTAAAAGCAGCACGAGCATGTCATCTATTCAAATTTAAACATGTACTGATAAATTTTCTTTCTTATATATATATATATATAAATCATGTTTTAGGCCAATACCAATAGAGTGAAGTTCAACTATTCAGCTTCCTTTATTTCTTATCTTTCACTTTGAAAGGAATACAAACACTAGGCATTTACACACTACCAAAAGCACGAGTATCATCACGTGCTTTAATAATTGCCAAAGCATCACATGCTTGCATATTACTAAAAGCTACCTATATTGGTTTTAATATTGATGTATGATTCATTCGTTAGTTAATGCTGTTGGATGGCATCCATTTAAAATCAACAAATATTAATTATATTCATTCACAAGCTGCAACACATGTATTATTTTAACCACCATCTGCTTCGGTCATGCAGAAATTATATATCTATCAAGCACTCTATTCTTCTAAAGACGATGAGTGCATTCCTCTACACCTTAAGCCTCAAGGATAATGGGACCCTATGTTCCTGTACCAATCAGCATCTCAACACGCTCAATGGCTCCAAGCCAAGCCAACAACAAAATTGTGCCATAGGAGGTGGTCTCAAGAGGAATCATGCCAAGAAGAAACAATCCATCTCCAAAATCATGCAACTCAAGCATTTCACATGATGCAATCATTTCAAGCAAGCCAAACTAGATATCACAAGATCAAGCTTTTCAAGTAGCACAGTCACCGTAAAAATGAGAACTTGGAATCTGTTGCTGCCAGAAAGGGTTCTGAACAAAAGAAGCCATCTTTTGTCACTCACGAAGATGTCATTGCCATGCTGGAGAAGAAACTAAGTCAAACCAAGAGGATTGGAAGTATGTCCCTCAGCCGCCGTATCCATCAAGCTTACTCCAACAGTCATATCCTAAAGGCTACGAAGCACCAAGCGTTGTCCTTTTCGACGGAAGAAAAAGGAGCCCAAAGGAGCACGTCAATAGTTTCATTGATGCCTCGGGATCAAATGCTGGTGATTATAATCTCCGGCTTCAAGAATTTTCGAAAAGCCTTATCGACCATGCCTATACGTGGTATACAACTTTGGCACCAGTCTATGTCTGCTCTTGGGAGGATTTGGCAAGCAGGTTCTGTAAAAAAAAAAAATTCCAGCATGAGGAAAGAGTTACTACCACTCAGCTTAACAACACTCGCCAAAAACATGGAGAGGATCTCGTGGACTTTGTGCGCAGGTTCCGAGACCTAGTGTTAGATTGCTACGATGAGAAAGATGAGGAGGCGCTTGTCGAAATTTGCATCAGCAATATCATGGAAGAGTATAGAGTTTATTTAGAGAATATTGGCATCAATCAATTTTCTCGGCTGCTGGAAGCAGTAAGGAAAACGAGCATGTTTGTCAAACTAAATGGGCAAGAAGCTTGGAAGAGTGAAGAGGAAAAGGTACACCAGACATTAGATGAGGATGAATCATTTAGTGACTACAATTCATGCAAAAGAAAAGACAGGGAAACGTACCTGCCACTGCCGTTCAATGATGAAGAATTCCATGCCATTCCTGACACAATGTTTGCTAATGGTGCAATCAAACTCCCCAAGCCTTATAAAGTCCCTACCAGAGAAGAAAAGGGTGATCCTAGGTACTGCCGTTATCATCAGTGTGTGGGTCATCCAACCATTGCTTGTCAAACTTCGAAGAAGATCATGCACGCCAGGGTACATGACGGAACTCTTGAGCTACCCTATAGGAAGCAAGCTTGTGATGAAGACCCCTTACCAAAATGAAGGGGAAAGGAGATGGTTACTGTCATTACATGCTATGATGACTTGCTCGACGATGACATATTGCGTCACCCGTGGAAGAATAACCCAAAGCCATTGGAGACTATTTGGGAGCCTTACGAAAACATGGAGAAAGCCTACTGGCATAAATATTCAAAATCCTTGAGCTATAACACCTCATGGCTGTTTGCTAATGGATGGGAGAATGGTTCCTGCAACGAAGTATTCACATTGGACATGCTGGAAGAACACCACTTGGGGGCTTCATTTGGTCAGCAAAATTATCAAGAGATAGCTGTCGTAACCTCTCATAACCTCACAGAGGTTGAAGAAAGTACAATGGGTTATGAGCTGCAAATCACTCTTTGATTACTTGGGTATGAGCCGCATGCAAGTAAAGCAGCAGCTGTGGCTCTGTTAAATATCTCTACAGAGCATGGCAGCCTTGTACAACACATGTCAAATACATGCCAACCTAATCCACAAGCTTTCATGCTATTGCAAATCATGCACACTCCTTGGCCCTTTCATACTTGGGGGCTTAATTTGATTGGAATATTCATCAATGCAAAGTGGCTCAAGCCTTACTACTGCTAAGTTAATCTTATGTCAAGCACTTTCATTTATTGCATTTCCTTTGGTTTTAGACATGAACTCCTTCCGTCTTATCTTCATATTTTGAAAAAAGACTCTTTTGCATGGTACACCATCATGGTAGCAAGGGCATTGCAATGAGAATGAAGGATTATTCTGAAAAAAAAAAAAAAAAAAACTATATATATGTCTCTGGAATTTTATTTTTATACATTTTAAACCTCTTTTACATCGAAACCAAAAAAAAAACAAAAAAAAAAAACACGCTACTTAGCAGTAAGACATGTCAAGCGAAGTCACCTGGATGAGGTCCCAGACCATCAACAAGCACCATACCTGAGCAAAATAATATGGGGCATGCATTCTTGAGTTGCTGGAACAACGAAACCATTGTCCCCTTTTGATAAGCAACCTGAATATTCAAGACATCTTGGAATTTTACAAAACCTTGGCAAAAACCATGCACATACTAGTCTAGCCCTTTTTAGGTATGCCAAGAAGGTGTTTTTCAGGCCCAGTGGTTATACAAAATTTTGGCAGCATGTACCTTGTTTTTAAGGATATCCAACCTGTCAGAAAATCTCAAGCAGTGCACAAAAAAATAGATTTTGCCAACCAAGCAATATATGAGACATGCGGATTACAACCTGCCTCAAGCATTCAGAAATTAATACAAGCTCCGATGGTTCAATACTACATTACAAAGTCATAACGACATAGTGGTTAGAGTGGCAAAAAAAAAACTACAGTTAAAGCAAGATAAAACTACACATGCAAAAGACCCATGCATCCTATGGTCTCAAAGGGAATAGAACCATGTGCCTAGATAATCAATCTCCAAGCCAAGGAAAGACAACCTGCAAGAAGAAAGAAGGCATATGTCAAGACTAAGTAATGCTAGAAGAAGTAGCCCGATAAAAGAAAAAAAACGGAAAAGAAGAATTATATGTACCTGGAGGTTATGAAGAATGCCCAAAAAGAACAGAGGAAGCCTTAGGAGATGATCTGGCTGCTTCCTCCATCACACACTCAGCATTGTCAGTAGAAATACCCTTAGCAAGGAGGAGGGCATGCACTTCCTGGCGCTGGCTCTCCAATTCCCGCAGCTAAATGTTCAAGGTATCGGCAACAGCTTTTACCTCATTAGAACCCTGTGATAATTTCATGCTACGGATGGCCCGTGCTCCCAGAGTTATGGCCTCGCATATCGCGTTCCGCCAACAAAGTAGTCTGTGATCGATGATATCAAGGAACTCCATGGTATCTACCCCATGAAGCACCAAGCCAAGAGCTCGGAAGGCGGCACTTCTCGAGAAACTGGGGGTGATCCCGGTGACCTCCATTAAACTCCCATATTGATCCATAAATTTCCTCAAAACCGCAACTGTCTTTGGATACATAAAGGCACCTTGAAAGGGTGCGTAACCATCGAACCTGTAACAAACGGAAACAACTCATCCATAGATCGGAGGATCTTAGCACTACCATCAAAGAAGGCTTTGAATGCCATGAATGAATTCTCCAAATCTTGCCAAGACATGTTTTTCTCCGATAAATGCCCCACAGAGGTGGAAGCATCACCGTCCTTATGGCTGTCAACAATAATCTCACCACGAGGCGACACTGCTGGAAGCTGTGGAGAGGTGCTGGCAGCTGTGTCGGATGTGACTAGGAAAGGAGGAGTAGGAGGCAGCACTGCTGGAAGCTGTGGAGAGGTGTCGGTAGTTGTGTCGGATGTACTTAGGAAAGGAGGAGCAGGAGGATGCGTTGCTGGAAGGCACAGGGCAGTGTCGGTAGCTACGCTGGACGTCCTAAGACGATGAGTAGGAAGTGTATCCTTCGCGACTTGTGAGATGCTCTCAACCTGGAAAAAAAAGAAAAAAAAGGGAAGGTCGTGCTATGAAGGAAAATCATCCCAGCCCTTGCAATATTTGAAGAGAGTGTATGTGTTGGGGTGCTGTGAAAGAAAAATCAGATCACATAAGAAAGGCCTTGTGGAGGTAGAAAAAATGCAGAGGCAATGGGCCAAACACTTCTCTGATCTTGTAAAAAAATTGGCAACGTGTACCTTGCACCTACCACAACCCAACATGTTAAAATCTAAGCAACTCATGCATTTCAACCAAGCAATGTGTACATAACAAGCTGGAAATCATTATCTCAATGCATTCCAAACCTCAACAATTCATGCATTTCATTATTTCCAACCAAACAAAGAGTACAAAACAAGATGAAGCTTAATATCTCAAGCATTCTACATCAAAAGTTTTGACATAAAGTATTGCAACAATGTTGTGTTTCAAGTTTCCAATAACATGAGATTTAGGCTCTCCCCAAAAAAAAAAAAAAAGGTACAACTCAAGCCCAAATGCAGCCAACTGTGCTACAGATCAATACACCCTGCATTTTCAAAAGCAAAAGCTACTACGCACTGAGCCAGCCAGCCCCTACAACAAAGAAATGCAACTTGCAAAGCGAAATAAGGACAGGTGTTAGAGAAAGATGGTGCCAGAAGATATGACATTTCTATTAAAAGAAAAAAAAATTATATATATATTACGGTGCGAAGAAGGAGAATCAGGTACCTTAACTAAATCACGGTGCATGACTAAAACAGAATAGAAGAAGCGCTATGAGATGATCCTTTCGATGTTTCCACTATGCACCAAGCGCCATTACCAGTAGCTCATTTGTCAAGGAAAAGGTCTCGTAGCTTACGGCACTGGCTCTCCAATTCTTGTTCCTTAAGGCTTAACGCATTAATGACAACTCTTGCTTAAGGGGATCAGGCATACATCTTTATGCTACAAGCAGCTTGTGCTCTAAAAATAGCGTATACTATAACTTCTTCTAAGTATCAAGCGGGAAGTCCACGCGAGGTCCTAATAAGACACATGCTCAAGCCCTTTCAGCATACTGCTATAAGGTCAAAACGATGTTTCCTTTACAAGCTTCAATCATTCGCAGAACATCTTTGGTAGTTGGGTCTGCCAACTCGCGATCGAACCACTCTGGCAAGCCCTTAGTGATGTTGCAAGGGTATTGAAAAAATCAAAGGGGTTGCCGGAAACATGCATTTTTTCTATACAGCACCTGGAAATGAGAGTAGCCTCCAAAGCTTACCTAGTGCCTATGATCAAGTGTTGGCAAGTGTTTCTAAGCGATGAAGGTAGTCGTCTCTTCTTTAGCCCATCGTGTGTAAGGGGAAATAGGCCGTCACTCATCACAGAGGTCAATATGACTTATAACGTGAGTCCCTATAAGAATTGCCAACAAAGAATATGCTGTAAAAGGGCAAAGTAAGTTCTCTGTGTTAAAGCCAAGCAATCTCCACACTAGCATGCAAGCAATATGAATTTCACAAGCCAAGCCAAGCGAGCTATCTCATGCCAAGTGAAATGCATAAACAAAAAATATTTTCGAAGCATCATGCAATCCATTACTCGAGCTTATGATAAGCAAAGTTCTCATTCCATGCTCAATCAATCATTCTAGCAAACCTTTTTTTTTCACAAAGCAAGTGTTACAAATTGAATACTACTTACCTCCTAGTAACCTTTTTCACAAAAACAAAAAAATCCCTATGAGTTACACGGCATTCTTGCAAACCCATCATACACATGTTTATATCTATCCCTATAAAGCCAAAACATAAATAGTTATCCATGTCCAAGCTCTAAGCTCGTAAAAAGAAACCAATGGTGTTTTCCTCAAGCTTTCAACAGCCTCTAATCCTATGTATTAATCATGCGGTTACAAGCATACGTTAGTGATGCATATAATTCAACGACAATTAGAAAGGTGGTCAAGAATGTAGCACACACAAAATATACGCCAAGCATAGCAAGTCAAGCTCACGCCAAAGAAAACGCTTAAGCAAATATCAAAGCAACATGCAATTTATCCATGGCAAGCAAAATTCTCAAGCAATTCCCATGACAAGCAAATTCTCCCTCAAAATGCAAAAGGATTCAAGCATTGCAGAGCATGCATTCTATCAATTTCTATTTCCACAAGATCGGAGAAAAGTCCAGATTTAATCAAGCATGTGTTCACAAGAAAAACAAGCCTAGGCCAAGATATCAGTTTATATCTATTCCTACAGAGTTAAAAAGAAGGATATGAGATATCAGCAAACGAGCAGAGCTACTTACCAAGAGAATGAGATGGAAGTCTAAATGCTCAAGTTATGAAGATGCGCTCAAAGCTTCCAACAGCAGGGAATGCGACGCAGGCTTTCGACACCTTTTCCTGCCTATGCCGGAGGCGTATACACCTACATAGAAAAAACGCATCATGCAAAATTTAGCCTTTTCACCAGCTCAAAAAAGGGCCACCACATGATAAAAAGAGGGAAGAAAAATGGAGAAAAGAAAAGGATGCAATCCATACCAACAATTTCTTCTTACAAAGATCGCACTCTTCCAGCAGCTTGCCAAAAAGAAAGAAATTAAAAAGGGGATAACCCCAAAAACTGACGCAAACCCTTCCTTGCTAACGATTACTCCAACAAAAGATATATGGATCAAAAGGTGTGGGTGCTTGGCTGCCAAAATAAAGAGCAAAACTCATGGGCATGAAGAACCCAACAAACCCCTCAATAGATTCAAGAAATTGCAAGAAAAAAAGGGCATACCTTGTTAATCCCTCAAAGGATAGCATCAGATGCACCAAAAAAATAGAAGGAATTGGGAATTTTGGAAGAAAATTCTGCACAGAGACAATCTCTTCCAGCAACGACAAGTGGGTTTCTTTGTATAGGAGGATGAAGGAGTCAGATTCGGCTCGAACTCCCTTCCAACGGCTGCAGACAGGAGGTTCTTCTTGATCTTGCACTCTCTCTCTCTCGCTCTGAGTTGGTTGGAGGAAGAAAAGAAAAAAGAAGATGAAGGTGATGGGGAGAGGGTTACTTTGGTGCGCGTAAAGAGGAAGGAGAAGAAGGAAGAAATAATAAATGAAAAAGAAGGAGGAAGTTGGTATCTAGGAAAATAGCTGCTGGAGATTATAAATTTGATTTTTGGGTCGAGTTTAATTATTCGGCCCATTCTAGCACTTATCCATGGCCCTAATAATTAAGAGGGCTAATGTTGAGACCCAAAAAAGTCCATGGTTAGGCCCAAATAAGTTTTCGATCCAATACGATACAGTATTAAGAAAAGTCACATATCGGAGTACAGGAAGGCTCGTCATATACAAGTCATAGTCCACATGCCATGCTAAATAAATAATTTGTCATGCCAAGGACTGAAATAATATTATACAAGCCTATGCTAAACTAAGCACCGTGTCCCTCTTCAAGGATGATAAAATTGAAGCACGCCAAGCGACATACCACGCCAAGCAAGGAATTATTATTCCACACCCAATCACGCCACAAGCTTAAGTGAGCCCCAAGCCACTCAAATACCCAGGGCTTGCTTGAGTGGGTTGTGGTATGGATGGTAATAAGTCGTCATGAGGCCCATTGATGGGTCGAGAAATGGAAGTTCTGGTTTGCTTGGGAGCCTCGGAACTCAGGCCCATTTCTTAGGCCCAAACATATGGGTGAGCACAAGAGAGAAAATGTCTCAACCAAAATAGTCCATTACCTTAGTCAAAATAACCCATTAGCTTAACCAAAATTAGCCCAACACCTCAACAAAATAGGCCAAAACTTGGTGAAGTTGGCCCATTTATTTGATAAGCCAACCCAGTGTTCTAGAAGGCCCATATAAATAAAATAAAGATCTGCAAAACTATCAACAGCTAGATAGAAAACAAAGCCACGGGTAAAGATTGAAAGGCCATGTGTGCAAAGCTCCTCGGAGGCTCCAGCACGTGGGAAGGAACAAGTTTCAAGCAAGAAACACCTAGCAAACCATGGGATGTTGGCACGCAAAGTGGGAATCATCCTTTGAACCAGCATGTATACCCATTTCTTTCCTTCATCAGATCTGACCATGGAAGAAGGGAGAAAAGAGAGGAAGGGGGATATCTAAAAATAGGAATTCTTCACTACAGCAGGGACCTGGAGCCCCCAAAATCCCTGATTTTGTGCAAAGGAGCAGAGTAGATTTTACCAAAATAGGATGATTGAAAGGATAAGGGGAGAAAGGAAGGGAAAGACTTGGAAAAATGGGATAGAAGCCATTAGGGTTTCTCGGAAAAAGAATGGCTTCCAGCTGCTATAAATAGGGCCTCTTCTACCCAACAAAAATCATCCACAACTAGAGAGCAAGCTTCCTCTCTTACGTGCAAAACCCAGCAATTTCGTGCACTATTTACCCTTCTTCCCCATTTTCCCTTTTCTGGCAGATTGCTCTAACATTTGACAAAGTCACTATCAAGCTGCTTAAAGAAACACTTAAGCTACCATTTCCTTTCTCTCCCTTCCTTCTTAGCCAAATCCTCTTGCAAACCTTTCCTCTCTTACGTGGACACCCTTTCTTCCTCCCAAGAACACATAATTTTCTCTTTAGTGCTAAACTCATGGCAACTTTGCTCCCATGCCACAAGCCTCTCATGCCAAACTAAGATTTTACCTGTAAGCACTAAGAAATTATCTGTAAGCTGGTGTTATTTTTGTTGGTGAAGGTAACCAAGATATTTCCTAAGGCCCTACTATCCTTTTGAAGCATCCTTGGGGCTTGATCTTCGAACTCAAGCACAGGGCATCCTTGTAGCTGCCGGAAGAAAAAAAGCCCCTACACCAATGACTTCCTATTTCTAATGCATGTCTACCCATGTAATGTTCCAGTCTAAGGTACTAACATTATTAGTTTCCTATGACATCCTATTTCTAATACATGTCTAATCTAGGGTAATAACACTACTAGTTTCCAGTGACATCCTATTTCTAATGCTTGTCTACCCTTGTAATGTTCCAGTCTAGAGTAATAACACTGCTAGTTTACTGTCATGTTGCTATTTCTAATACAAAAAAAGTCGCAAAGTATTAAAAACAAGCCGATACCAGATTGTTAGTATTACTATGTTATAGAAGTACATTGTTAATACTATGTCATAGTACATTGTTAAACAAAAATGAAATCCATAATTGAAATAGTAACAAAAGATAAATAGATCATCAAAGCTTAAGCCCCGTTTGGGATTGCTTTTTTTCACCAAAAACCTGCTTAACTTTAAAGTTAAGCAGTTTGGTAAAAATAAAATATCTTGCTTATTTTAAAAGCAACGGTCTTTTGATAGGAGCTTTTAAAAGCAACATCGGGGTTGCTTTTTAAAGCTGCTTTTAATTGAAGCAGTGCGCTCCCTTTCATGAAATTTTCGCAATAACACAAATACCCTTATTAGGTTAGAAATCTATCCTCGCGTATTTCTCTCAAATCTACAAACACCAAAGTTCATCTTCACATAGCCTCCCAAGTTTCTTCACGTAGCCTCCCAAGTTTGGAGACAACCATTTGCTCAATCTCTCTCAATCTCTTTCACAAGGTTAGATTCTTCAATCTCTTCAATCTCTCAAACTTTTTATATACGTGCTGCTCTTGTTTTTTTGTTTTGTTTTGTTTTTTTTTCCTATTGGTTGTCCATGGTTTCTACTGGTTTTATATACGTCCATTGTTTTATATACGTCCATATTTTTTCTACTGGTTGTCCATGGTTTCTACTGGTTTTATATTTCCAGATTTTTTGTACTGGTTGTCCATGGTTTCTTTAAGCATGAAGGTGTCCATGCTAGGAAGTTTTCGTGTGGACACCATTGAAGACCCATAGCTGGTAATTTTATTTGCCACCATTGAAGACCCATCTGATCTACTATTTTTATTTTCTTGAGAGTTTATCGTGATAGGGCTCATCAGGGACGGACCCAGAAATTTTATGTCGTAGGGTCATAGTGTAAAAGGCGGCAATAGAGGAGTTGGGGCTTAAAGGCTTGGTGGGGGAGAAGGTTAAAGGTTTGGGAGGGGTGGAGATTGGGGATTTAGGTTTGGAGTTGAAAACTCTGGAGAGATGGAGGGTCTGTGTATATACAATCTGTTCTCTTTTTTTTTTTTTAAACCTGGACCAAAACGACGTCGTTTTGGCCAGGTCCTTTAAAAAAAATTTGGTGTTGTGCTGCTAGTCCAAAACGACGTCGTTTTGGCCAGCACAGTTTAAAAAAAAAATTTGCTACCAAAACGACGCCGTTTTGGCAACGGGTTTAAAAAAAAAGCGCTGGTCCAAAACGACACCGTTTTGGCCAGCCTGTTTTTAAAAAAAAATTAGAAGCTGGACCAAAACGACGCCGTTTTGGCCAGCTTCTTTTGAAGAAAAAAAAACAGATTTCTGTTCATCTTCTTCTTCCGCAGTACCTGTCACTCCTTCTTCAGCCTTTCATGGGGTCACACCCCAATTCAAAAGGACCTTCTACCTTACTTGCTTGGAGTCCATAGGGTCGTTTGACCCCATTGACCCCACTGTGGGTCCGTCCCTGGGGCTCATAGCTAGTGGTTTTATTCTAGGTGGAGTCCACAATGCATATCTCCTCATTGTGGTTGTTATCTTTTTGGCATGCAGTTAACTTGATAATAAACTTGATATCATCACCCTACGACAAGCTCCATTTTTCTTTTAATTCCCTTTATTTCTTTGGCTTCCATTAATCTTTTGTGAATAAATATCAAAACTGCAGACCCAAAAAATAAGGATAAAATATATGGGAGTGTGTTTGAATCCTTGTCATCTTGTACGACTTGGTGTATTGCTTTTGATGTATGTAGTTTTGACCAAGTTTGCCTATAGGTAATTACTTAGGCACTATGCATGTTTTTAGTAAAAACATTATTTGCTATAACATGTTCATCTCCCAATACATACATATTTATATAAGGACATGCACAGATGGTGAAGAATAATAACGTGGCTAGTGGATCACGAGTTCCGGCTGTATGGAATAATCAGAATACAACTATATTTTGTAACCTGTGTATCAAGGAGGTGGATGCAGGTAATCGTCCTGGTACTCACTTTAAGAAAGAAGGATGGGAGGTGCTGTTAAATTGTCACAACAAATTGAGCGGATGGTTGATGTAATGGAGAATAGGAGTACAACTTCAATGATGATGAAAGGGTCCCAATATATTGGTAGGAAAGGAATACCGACTCAAAACATAATGGTTGCATGTAATTTTGACATGCAATTCATATTTGCATGTGCAGGTTGGGAAGGCACTGCACATGATACAAGAATAAATATGTGCATATCATTAAACTTCGAATTTTTGCACTTTCAAATTATATTATAATTAAACATATCTTATTGGTTACAGGAAAATATTATCTTGTGGATGCGGGTTACCCACAAATGAGCGAGTATTTGGGACCATATAAAGGTGAGAGGTATCATCTTCCAGATTTTCGTAGGGGTACTCAACCAATAGGTTCTAGAGAAGTATTTAATCATGTACACTCTTCCCTTTGGAGTGTCATTGAACGCACTTTTGGTGTATGGAAGAAAAAGTGGAGTATTTTACGAGACATGCCTAGCTATCCATTCGATAAGCAAGTGAAGATAGTAATTGCAACTATGGCACTTCACAACTATATAAGGAGGCA
>NC_024130.1:6562172-6574248 GCF_000346735.1 Prunus mume
AATGTTTTTTTTTTATTGCTAATTCAAACCTTATTAGGACAAAGGATTTGTCAAAAAAAATATTTATTACTTATTCAATATGAAGGATGGTGTATGAACCTACTACCATGGTGATCTCTTTATCTTTGTTGGAATTTATTCAATTTGAATTTTTCTTTTCTTTAAGCAAATATTAATATAATTTTTAGGGAGAAAAGTATAAAAGCACTTTACAGTTTTATTTTTTATCAAACAAATTAGTAAAAAGCACTTTCAGCATCATGTCTATTTTAGTCATTATAAATAGTTACAGCACTTTTACGGTAAAATTTACCAAACGTTCTGACACTGCTTTTCATACTTACAACACTTTTAAAATTACAATTTACCAAACATTTAACTGTTTTACTTTACAGCTGATTCTTTTTAAAGCACAGTAGAAGCAGCTTTTTTTAAAGCGGCAGCAATCTCAAACTAGGCCTATGTCCAAGATTGGGTATATAACTAAATTTGTAATATAATTTAATTTTTGGTAGATTATTTGAGAGTGAGTTTTGGGATTGGATCTGATTTAGATTAATTTAAAATATTATTTTGACCGTTGAATTTAAATTTCAAATAGTTAGATCTTTTTTACTGTTAAAATAACATAAATTTAATATAGATCGTTGATTTGGATTACTATTAGAATATTAAAATAAAAAGAAAATAAAAAGGGGAATGTTTGAATTGTTGTCTAGTCCAGGCAATAGCTGGACAGGTATTTTTCCCTAAGTTTTAATTTTCCTAAATTTTAGCCCTTCATTTTCTTAGATTGTGAAAGAAATAGTGAAGTCATGAATTTGACAACCTAAAGAATCCGAAGTATGTTGACGAAAAATTGAAAAAAAGAAGGGAGTTTCACTAAAACACCCAAAATGGAGATTGAAATTATAAAAAAACCCAACACCCAAAATACTTCATAAACACACCCAAAATCCATCATTACACACACTCAAAACCCATTTATAAACACACCCAAAAAGTTGACTTTGGGGTTGATTTTGGGTGTGTTTCTATGTTTAAATAGTGCTTGGGTTTTTTTATAAATACATGTCTAGAATTGGGTTTATTTATAAATTTGTAAAAAAAGAATCCGAAGTACGGGTCAGATGGGCCTTATTTTGAAATCTAATCTTAACCGTTAGTTTAAAACCAACGGCCAGTATTATAAAACTTCATCGGCTTATCCGAAAGGCCAAACCCGAACATTAAACCAACCAAAACCCTGCGTCTTGAGAGACGACGAAGAGAGAGAGAGAGAGCACGAAAATGGGTCTTCTTCTCTACTCTAATCCTCTGCCTCTCACCACCGCTTCCTCTCGTTCTTCTTCTCCATTTCCAACATCATCATCTTCGACAGCTGCAACTGCAATCTGTAAGCTCTGCCTCTCTCTCTCTCTCTCTCTGTGTCTCCCCCTTACCCCCAAATTGTTTTCTCCATTTACTTTTAAGACATTGTTGGTTCAATTGTTGGAAGGCTTATATATGCCAAGTGTAATTTGAAAACAGTAAGAATGCAATTGAACATAAGAACTTTGTTGGGTTTTGTGTATTTTGGGTAGAAGAACAAACCTTCATTGCATATGAGGCTTGGGACTTGATGCTCTTCTTTAGTATCTGTGGCTTTGCATTTTTCAGTTGTGTATTATTAGTTTTGCTTCAAAATTTGCATCTAACTTCGCCAAATGAAAAACCTTAATTGGCTGTTTTTGGTTGGTTTCTATGTTTCTTGGTGTGCCTTATCTACTACTTACTCAACACTCGTTCAGGGTTTCCCTCAAACACTTGGCATGCGCCCATTCTTCTTCCTGTGCTTTTCTAATCTTATTTCCTGTCCTTTCCGCCCTAACACTTCAACTTTCCTCTGCATTTGGGCTAATCTTATTTTCTTTCTTCTTATTTGTAAACTACTCTATTATATAAATGTGCTCACTCCCTTGTTGCTCCTGTTTCGTAATTGCCAATGTTGCATCTCATTCAGCTCATATTCATATGATAATTGCTTTTTTTTCTTTCTTTGGTCTTCAGTTTCCAGGTTGCACTTGAAACCCACTGATGCACATCCAAAATCTTTCAGTGGAGTTCGCCTTCGTATGCCTGCTGTCAAAAGGTTTGCATCAGTAGTTGTTAAGGCTTCCTCTGACATTGATGGCACCAGTCCAACAGAGAGTAGTGAGCCAGTTTTAGATACCAAGAAAGAGGTAGTACCTGTTGACAAGCTTCCCTTGGAGTCAAAGCTGCAAGAAAGGCTAGAGCAGAAGGCGAAGATGCAACTGGCGAAGAAAATAAGACTTCGGAGGAAAAGACTTGTTCGTAAGCGGAAGCTGAGGAAGAAAGGCCGATGGCCTCCTTCAAAGATGAAGAAGTTAAAGAATGTCTGACCTTTGTAGAAGTTGTACGTCTTTGAATTTTTAAATTCTTGGTTGTAGTTTTATTGATCAATTTCAGAAACATATTTGACAAATGATCGGCTCAATCTCTTTTTTTTTTGTTCTACTTTTTCTGGATTGGGATATGGAATCTCAACCTTAACTATCCAAAAGAAAAAGCCCATCTGACGACAAAGAAGTTGATTTGGTGAAGCAATCACCAATTAAGTACAGAATGATTATTTCCTAATTTAAACCTTTTTTTTTTTTTTTAATATGTGGTTTTAATTTTAAGCCGTTAGATGATATCTACATGATGTGGCATGCAAATAAGAGAAGTCAAGCAAATCATGGTAGGGAAAATCAAAACAGAGGATCCGAATCTTTTTTTTTTTCTTTTTTTTTTTAATATTTATAACACAACTACCCATTTTATCTTTCTTAATTCTAAAATATGAAAAAACGAAAATGAAAAACAGAAAACCAATTGGCACAATGTGCCAATGGCCCAGGCTAGCGATTCCTTATCTATAATGTTAGCGGCAGCCCCTATTCAAATGAGAAATCTGTTCCTTTCAGAGGACTTGCGCATAAAGGCTAAATATATGAGGACTAAACCTGATTCTTCACATTTGGCATATATGATCAGCAATGTCCATAACCTTAACATTCTCAAATTAATACTTTAGTCATGGAGTTTGAGTTGAGTCAATAACAATGCATTCACTGATCAGAAGCCCCATTCCAAAGTAGTATGTGATTTATTCTCCATGAAATTATGCGAGCAAAGATAAAATACTTTGCAGGTCATTACAATCAAAATAAATCTTTGGAAAGGCAGAATGTGAATCCGACGGCAATGGCTCGACATTGAATGATTTGGGGGGCATAATATAAGCAACTGAGAGTACTGACAAGAACATGAACATGAGGCAATTGCTGCTGTCAATGCACCAGAGGTTAATAATATCTCGTACTTTGGCTGCGCTCATTCTACCAAATCCAATGCTGTGGAAAAATACTAAAAACCTTCCTGAAATACTAAAATCCTTCCTGAAATTTAAGAGCCAACAAACAGCTTATGAGCAAAAGAAAATGTATACACAAATGCTAAGGTGCAGCAGAGAATTATGCAGTTGTGAAAAAAGAGAACCCAATTATTGTTCAGGTAAAACTATACCTTTAAACTATAAGCTGAGAATTAGAGCAAGCACAAGGACAAGCATGCATGGCCTTCCAACGACACCATCTGATGTCGACCTACAGACATTATCAAACTGTAATGAGTATCATTACAGCCAACCAAAGTTTTTTCATTTCTTTTAAACTGGCGTGCACAAATGCTATAAAACATAGGTAGTAATGAAGAATGAACCTAAAGCCACCACAAGTGCCTCATAAAAATTTCATTTCCTTTTCTTTATCAGTGAAGTTTTAACGTACGAGCTCATTAGAGATTGATCACAAACCAACGTGAAAATTGCAAACGATAAAGTTAATCAGAAATATAATTGAAAGTTAATGGCCTAAATTTGTCATTAAAGTTTCCCATGTCCAGGTTTCATTCAAATGCAAGAAAGAGCAAGATGGACTGAAAGCAAACACCATGATTGAAGAAATGCATCAAACAGTAGTGAAAAGAAAAAAGAGGGTAACAAGATTTATTGATGAGGTCATGATATAAATGAAATATTACCTTGTTACAAGCTCCTTGATTGACTCAGTTTCGATTCCAAAACCTAAAGGGAAAAGTGGATCATAGTGTGGATCCCCAAAATTCATTGGGAGTTGATCTACAGTTCTGAACCATGTTCTTGGAAGCTTTCCACTGAACTCATGATCCCCAAAAAGGACATCTGTAATACCTTGGCCTTCAGTGCCTGGCAACCATGCTGCCACCAGGGCATCAATTGAGGAAATATATGGTTCAATTACAATAGGTCTGCCAGAAATTACGATAACAATGCACTTGACACTTTCACACACATTGCTGATGACACTAGGGCCAGGCTCTGCCATCGTTAGGTTCATGCTGTCTCCTGAAGTCTCAGCATAAGGGTGCTCGCCAACAACAACAATGGCATATGCAAAGTTGTTGGACTTAACAAAATTTCCATCAGGATTCTCACGGTAGATAATTTCTGTGCTCGAATCAACTGTTGATTTTATGGCACTGAGGATTGTGGTTCCTACTCATGAAAAATACTTTCGTCACTATTATTGCTAAAGTAGTTTCCTGGAATTCAAAATTCTTAAAGAAAAATGTGCTTGAAGGGTATTTGCACATAATCTAAAGAAATTTAGACTAAATCTCATTGCACAAGATAATATTCGAAGAGAAGTTCAGGAAATTGAAATTTTTTTTTTACTTTAGTAGCTTTTAATCTGCATCCATATCATGCTCATGCTTGTCTCCTAAGACATTTAGGAATCGTCAAGGACTGGACTAGCTAAATCACCCCAACTG
Organism: Prunus mume; assembly: GCF_000346735.1. The sequence goes on from NC_024130.1 coordinate 6,567,030, forward strand.
TAATGTTTTTTCATTAAAAAGTATGCAACAAAGATTTGGTACATTCAAAGTAACAATCAGAAAATCATATGCATGCACATACACATGGCTACATATTTCCAGTTCATTCTCATAATTATGGAGACAATGTTTCTACAGTTTACACCTAACAAGCAATTTCATAATCTTCTTAGTAAGTACTCAATGCTCCGTTTTTACATGCAGCAATTTCTGTCATTCATTGTGAAACACAAAAGTACTGCATATAGACAGAAAGTTAAATATTAATAAATATAACCATGAAAGAAGACCCTACCTCTTGTATAGTTGTTGCCACTGAATCCTTGCCATTCCATTGTCCATCCACCACATTGGTAACCTAGATTATCAGCATGACTGCCAGCAACTAGGATTTTGGACACCTTCTTGGGAAGAGGTATGACTGGATTTGGATTGGTTCCGTTTTTTCCATTCTTCAGAAGCACAAGTGATTTTCTGACTGCTTCCCTTGCCAAGTCTCTATGAGCCTAGGAAAGTTAAAATAAGAAATAAATAAGCAGCCCATTGATTCAGGGTAGTTATTACAAATTATGAAACTTACTAAGCTCTTTATTAACATTGACAATTGACAAGGAAAGACCATGGAACTTGGAAGGCAATTTCTGGCCACTGAACGTATAAACAATTGTAATAGGAACCACTCTGTCATTTTTTATTTTATAATACTCTCCACTCCATTTTTATCCAACTAGAGAGCAAGCCAATATATGTAAATTAAAAAAAAAAAACACAATATGAAAGTCGCAAATCCTGATATTATATAATCTCTGATGAACTGACCTGGCTTCCAAGCTCATTGACTAGGCTGAGATCAGCCAAAGGGTTCTCAAAAAGACCCATGGTGAACTTGACAAGCAGAATCCTTCCCACAGCATCATCAATTCGATCCATTGGGACAACGTTGTTTTTGACCAGGGAGATGAGATCATCAATGAACTCTATATACTTGAAAGGGATCATGATCTTCAAATCACAGACAACCATGTTCAGAGTTTTATAATCATATACTTCAGTTTCTCATTGTTGCACTGATTACAGTGTAGGAAAGACTTATCTTCTTTCATTTCTATGAGATGTTTGTTTATAAAATAAGCCACTAACCATATCAAGTCCAGCTAGAATTGAAGCTTGGACGGAGTATGAGTAGTTTGCATGTGGTGGGGAGGTAATCCTGTCAACACCCTCCCAGTCTGATATAACAAAACCCTGAATGTTCAAACAAAACACCATGTGCTGTTAGCATAAAATAGTTAATACTGCAGAACACAGGGAAAGGTACAATACAGTCACCAAAGACAAGAGTTTGTAATGGTAAAATTGTTTGGCAGTCAACAAACAAGTTCAAAAAGCACAATAAGATTAAGATGAGAAAATATGTAAATGCAATGAATCCATCAATAGACGCTAAGTGGCAACATTGGAAAGCAAGTAAAGAATCATGCAGACTACTTTGCAATACGTAAGAAAACCTGACCACATTAATGTGCAAGTAATTTGAATTTAATTGGACACACTGAAGGCATTAAAACGCAACATGTGGAAAATATGCATGTTGAGAAAAATGACAAAAAAAGATCAGACCAACAAGCATTGAAAAAGGAAACATTCAAATGCAGATAGATTGAGGGAAAAACAGTTATGATCAGTCAACTAGTCACGAATAAGAGTCTGAGATGTCACAGAAGGGAATACCCCACAACTAAAATTACCGATAATTTTACAATATGCAAAGACACTTTTCTACCAGATAATACTGAAGGCTTTAAAACTCAACATGTGGTAAATCCATAATGTTGAGAGAAACCTTTCACATAACTCATGGTAGAATGTTAACATTGAGCAAGTTAGTTATGTGCTAACATCAAATATTCGTACATACATAATAACACAATTCAAATTGAAATCTTTCTGCGCATGTCATCTTATTTGCATTGTAGATAGTTACCAGAAAAACTGTAATAACCTTGGATACTACATAAAAATAAAAATAAAGGAAAAAAGAAAAGGAAATTGTAACCTTAAACTTAAGGGTGCCCTTGAGGAAGCCAGTAACTAGGTCGTGGTTTGCATGCATCTTTTCCCCATTCCAACTGGAGTAGGAAATCATCACCGTTGCGACACCCTTGATGATTGAATCAGAATAGGCAGGCATGTGGATGCTAAGCAACTCGTGCCGGTCAACCACAGTGTTGTTCTCATTAATGCCCCTGGTTGTCCCTCCATCACCCACAAAGTGCTTTGCACAAGCTGCAACCTTTTTACTAAAATATAATAAAACAATAAATACATCAGGAATGACTGAAACATTGAAATATTAGTATTAATAAACATTTAGATAAGTGCAAATGAATACATTCATTCAGAAAACCAGGACAAACGTTTTTTGTTTCCTCTTCCCTCCTATTGGGCTGAATACAGGTGAGTACAGAACATAGAATTTCAGCGTTGAAACAGAGTTTCACCAATTAACAACAGTCCAAGAAAAATAAGGAGAAATGTTTTAGTAACAATGCCTTGATACACTACTGATATATTGTGCGAGGCAAACCATGAGATCAGGGAAGGTAGCTTTATCATTATGTTGGTTTAAGCTTATCATATAGTTTTAAATAATAAAAAATTACATATATAGCTTATTTATCAGGACTCACTACCAGCCAAAAATTTTGAAAGAAAAAGGAATCACTGAAATCATTTGATAAATTGAATCTATAACTACTAATACACGACACATATTACGTTTACCAGATTATCTTTCTTAAAATCACAAAATAAGCAAATCAGCATCAGGGACAATACTAGCTACTCGCTAACAATAACTGTATGTCTTCTAAAATCAAACGAAGGAAAATGAAAGAGAGAATGAAAAGACAAAAATAAAAAACAAAAAAAAAGATTCAGTATTTTATTTTACATAAAATTCATACTTTCCACCAACATATGGAACTCCTTTCCGAGAGTTTGCAGGAATATCACCCTGTAAACCTGAAATAATCTCCGTCATTTCTTGCACAATTTTGTGATCCTCACTGTAGCTTTCATAACACCGACCCCATCTTGGATCTCTACAGACCTATATAGGAAGTTCCAGGTTAAGCAGAGAAGTCACCCAATCGAGAAAATAGTAAAGCACTCATATGACATCATCATCCATATAAAAGAAGAAAATGTTAAAACTTATAATTTCTTTTGCAATGTATTGTTTACCGCAATGCATGGAGCAAATACATAAGGAATTCCTGTAGCTCGGGCTTCAAGAGCAGTTGCAGAACCAATTCTTCGTACCAATTCAGGATCCCTGTATACTGGAATTATTAAATAGAAACCAGACACATTTAATAAAACATAAAACGCCCATCATCTCAAAGGATTTTGACATGCGTGGTATGTTGTTTTAATGCTTGCTGGAGTATGACCCTAATGGCCCTTGTTGAAGTTGGACAGTTAAGTAGTTTTGCATTGAAAAGACAGTGAAGCAGTAGATCTCATCCGTTGTGTAATAATTGTACAATGCACTATCATGTTTTAAATATGATGCAAAAGAATCTGAAATTTTTACTTGCCTGGTAGCTCCAAGCCCAACATTATGCGGAAATATTGTAGCATTATAGACATTGTTGTGTCCATGCACAGCATCGATGCCATAGATCATTGGAATGCCCAAACGACTAGCTAGAGCTCCCTTCTGAAATTCATTAATCATGTTAACCCAGTCCTCAGCGCTAGCTTCTGGAAGGGGTGCACTGCCACCACCACTCAATACACTGCCTGCACTAATCAAAACACATCATCACTCCATTTTGTCTTATCATATCATTGCATTCAATGTTATTTCTCTTTCTGCAATTCTGGTTGCTGTAAATCATGACTAATGATTTGATTTATGTTATCTGGTTGAACTGATGCATTCCTTAAATTAAGGTCATCACAGAATTAAACAATAAAAAGAGCAAGTGGAAGATAGAGAGAGAGAGAGAGAGAGAGCATATGGAACCAAAGAATGGGCCATAAAAAGAATCAGTCACAACAAACTAAAGCAGAAAAGCCAGCATCATACAGAAAGTCTCTTACTCCTCAGCAAGGCAACAAAGAATGTGAAGGAAAATGAAAGGAATAAGGGAGAACAAACTAGAGCCTTCTTAACTGCATAAAGAAGACCCAACCTCATATGGGGACAGGCTCTTACTCCTGTCAGAGTCAAAGTCATATCTCTTTCTTTTTTTTTTAATATAAGTGATATTGAGGGAGGGGGAAATCAAACCTAGGACCTTGAGTGTAGGGGTAAATGCTCTTAACCACTTGAGCTACAAGCCCTTCACAGTGCCATCATAGCTTGTATATCTATACATATGATAGTGAAAAATTCCTGATCAAGTACAAAAGACTAATATTGACACCTCAACTCCTCTGTAAAGGCATCTATAAGTCCACAAAAAGATGAAACACAATTCAGTTGTGCCATGACACGGTTACTGATCTGTCACATAATGGCTTGATTTGGAGCTAAAGCAGTCAAATGCATGATAACATATGAGAAAGACTACGCCAGACAAAAGGCACTTATTTCATAAGTTACACGGACACTACAAATCAGAGAACTTATGTTGATGTGCATCAAACACAACTGAAGGTTGTATTTAGACATATATGATATAAATATACATATGTGTGTGTGTATTTATGTATGTATATACACATTACCAATGAAGTAAGTTCTCATAGTATCAACGTTGGCAACACTGCGATCAATCTGCACCATCTGACCAATTTTCTCTTCAAGAGTCATTCTGCTAAGAAGGTCTCCAACTCGAGCAGCCACTGGTTGATTAGCATCTTTGTACTTGATGTAATCTGCATTCACCGCACTGAAACCCACCCACCACCAAACCAACAACATACCCACGACTGGTAATGAAACCCAAGCCATTCTAACTCGTCCGGATCCAAGCTCCTCTTTTACTCTGATAAACCAACAAAATAGAGAAATTACACAATGCTTATCATTTGTTCTAGCCATTCTCTGTTTGGTCGCTGAGAAAAATCAAGAAAAGAGAAGTATAGAAATATTTGAAGCTTATTGTCCTTGTTCAGGAACTACAGCTAGACACATGAGGGGGTCCTGCGCCCCCCAGATTATGTAAAACCCATTAATATATACTAAGAGCTAATAATTATCACCAAGGAAATTCATATAATAAGCTCAATGGCCGCCCACGAACAAATTTTTAAATCCTGGTTCTGCTTAGTTTATTGTATTCTCTTTTTGATCATGTGGAACTCTATCACCATGTATTTTCAACTTATTTCACATTGCAGAAAGATTCAAACATGCCCACATAAAAACACGAAAAAAAACAAAACAAAACAAGACTTCAAATAAAAAGAATCAGTCAAATCATTGTCCTGCCATATCTTCTACTCAATTCTCAGAAAAACAAAGGAGGATAAGGGGGTTATGGGTTCGGTCAGAATGGACCACTACAGAAGCCAGCCTCCCTAATTCAAACAAAAGGCACGAAATGCCATTTGCACTGCCATACCTTCTAGTCAGTTCTCAGAAAAATAAAAGAAGAATGGAAGCCTACAAAGGAGGATAAGGGGTTCATGGGTTCAGTCAGAATGGACCACTACAGAGGCTAGTCTCTCTGAATCAAACAAAAAGGCACGAACTGCCATTTTCACTGCCATAACTTCTAGTCAGTTAAATCATTGTCCTGTTCCTAGCTTCTTCAGAAAGAAGAAGACAGAAACCCAATCCAACATCAACCATGTTCTCACAGAAGAACAGCATTGTGTGTGCGTGAGAGAGAGAGAGAGAGACTTACAGAGAGTAGCAGAAAGAAAATTGGCTGCTTTAGCTGTGGATCAGTGAATGTGACTCAAACGATAAAAAGGGTAAATGAAAAGGGCAGAGCTTGAAAAGAAGTGAAAATGTGTTCTGTCTTGAGAGATCGCCCAATGGGTTTTGTAGGCAGGAAACAGGTAATGGGTATAGTGGGGGAGAGGAAGTGTGTGTGTGTGTGTATATATATACAGTCTGGCGGCTTCTAATTCACCCTTTTGGGTTTTTGGATCCTTTTTTCTTTTTCTTCTTTCTTTTGAAGAACGTGGCTGAGGGTTTTTGGATTAGTGCAGCTGTTACTTGTTTGTGAGAGTGACGTGAGAATGTTAAGATGCCTCGTTTCAAGTTTCGTATTGGCTGGACTTCTGCATATGCGGCTCCTTTTGGTATGATCATCATCTTTCTCACCCGGACCTACTCATCATGACTTTAGCAAAAGTACAACAGTATCTAGAATTAAAATCTGATCGACATTAAAGAGATTTTCTACCATGGGAATCTAGCTTTATTAAAATTATTTGTTTGATGATGAAACACCAAAATGATATAATCAATTCATATTTTGTAATATGAATGAGTAATGAACTTTCTATTAAACTTTACTTTTTGACTAACTTTGATTTGAAAATAACATGTGCTCTCATCTGAATTGTTTGCAAAGAATTTTTTTTATAAGCCTAAAATTAATCCATCAATTTCTTAAAAATTACATCTTAATTTAGAAAGATATTTTGATCAAAATGATAGAAAAAGTTGCTTTCGTTAGAATTAAAAAGTCAAATTAAATATTGAAAAGATCCAACTGAAATTTTGTTGAAAGATTTAAAGGCAGTAGATTTGATTACACTAATGTCCTGTTTATTAAAATAAGGAGCTGAATTCTAGTTACGAATTACTCTGTTATTCTTTCAAATACAAACGATAGTTTAAACTATAAGAAGAGTGAGGGTTTCGCACACACATTACTAAGGTCCCTTAGACCATCTCCAACCATGTTGGGGTTAAACTCAAATTTTCACCCTCCAAAATACAACTATTCATGTATTTTCAGGATTCAAAATTTTTTTTCCTCCAACCTTGTAGACTCATAATTTGAGTCCGCAACTTTATTAAATTGTTTAAGAATGATTAACCCCTAAATTTTGTTTCTTGTTAATTTTTCTTGACATTATTTTTGTTTCAACACTCGTGATTTAATTTTCTAAACATTTTAACCTAAAAAAAATAAAATTCCAAAACATAATTGAATTTCACTTAAAAAATAAAAATAAGTACAATATCATACGTATGCTCGGAATAATTCGAACTCTTCATTGAATTATGTAAGTGTGTTTAAAT
>NC_024130.1:6574732-6590844 GCF_000346735.1 Prunus mume
TTGCTGCCCAAACAGTGTAACCAAAACTGGGCCCAGCAAACATTGTGCAGCACATGGGCTTCAGTCAGAAAAAAAATAATAAAAAAAGCAGATTTTGGGCCCACAAAATTATCAGTCCAGGCAAAAAAGGGACTGGAATTCCACCCAAGATTTGAGATTTCTCAAATTTCCACCCCCCAAAATACATGGGTTGGAGATGGTATTTGGAGGCTAAACTCAAAATTTGAGTTTCCACCTCAAGGGTTGGAGATGGTCTTAGGGATTTGAACTCAAGACCATTAGTTTGCGAGTCAATACCCTTTTCCATTGAATTCTAATTATTACTTCTGTGTAAGGGTGGACATTTGAACTGATGAACTGGTAAACCAAGCCAAATCGAGTCAAACAAAATGGGAAAAAAAACTACGTTGACAAAAAAAAAGTCAACCTAGGCTCAAAAAACAGAACAGGCCCACTTTGGATTGGTTCCCATCCTAATTCTTGTCTTGAAAAACGAGTATAAATCGAACCAGACCGAATATGTTAAGTTTACTTACTCATTTATATTCAAAATCATTAGTAACTCCAAAGTAATATCTAAATATTTTAGCCCAATTAATACCCAAATATCTTAGTTTCAATTTATACCCACGTAAATAATTACTCTAGCCTAATATCGTTTTATTTTCGGTTAACCATATCCATTCTTGTTGCAATTCCGTCTTTCTCTCTTTCCCACCTATTTCTTTCTATTTCTCTTCCTCTTTATTTTTCTACCTCTTTCTTTCTTATTTTATCCATTGTACATATTTTTCTTTTCTTCCTATTTTTCTATAAATCCTATTTCTCTCCTCTTCACATCTTTATATTTTTATCTTTCCAACCTGAAAATCGAGCTGAACTGAACCGGAATCGCATAGGTTTTATTGAGTTTGGTTCTTCTAGACACTTTCTATTAAAACCGAACCGAACCAGATTGTGTATAAGTTCTGATTTTGGTTTTAATTAGAGGAGAAAACCTGACCAAACCGAACCGTGCTCACCCTCACTCCTGTGTTTACTCCACATAAAAAGGATTGAAATGCAAAATCCATAATTTTTTTACAAGCCTAAAATGAATCCATCAATTTCTAAAAGCATACAGTATTACATCTTACATTAAAAAATGTTTTTATTATTATTCTATTTTTTTTGGCACAATTAGAAAGGGGAAGGAGTTTCTCTCTCTCTCACACACACACACACTATCAAGGTATCATGGAGTTTCAAACGTGAGATCACTGATATGTAAACCAAGACCATTTTCTATTGTGTGTGTGAGGCTGGACTTTTGCAGTTGTGGCTTTTTCTAGTTTTAATTATCTTTTTTTTTTTTTTTTTTTTTTAAAACAGAAGTATCTTAAAAGTTAAATCCCCTAAGAATCTTAATATCATACAAGTCAAAGCACACTCCAGTAATAATATCTAAAGGAAAATTACTAAACCAAATACATGAATGATTGTAGTACTGTTCCTTTTTTGGATAAAAATCAGCTAACATGTTGGCTCCTTTGTAAATGTGAGTAATTGAGACTTGTGAGAACTTTCCCAATACTTGCCAAATATCTTTTGCTATTGAATGTAAACTACATGGTGCCTTTCTCTGGTTTAAACATCATAATTACATTTTTATCACCCTACCTACTCATGATTTTACCAAAAGTACACATTATCTAGAATTAAATCTTATTGACACTTCTAGTGTGTTTACTAATTATGAATTGAAATTCGAATAAGGGATTCCTATGTTTACTTCACATCAAGGAATTAAAAAGTAAGTGGGGTTATTCTTGATTTTGAAGGAATTCAATTCTAGGGTGGGAGGTGGTATTCTAATTTTTGGAGAACTAACCCATTAGAAATTCATCTTTTCTTACCCATTATATCTTCACACAATTTTAAAAATTCCAAATTTGCCATCTATTTTAACCCAACAACGAGGACATTTTAGTAATTAGAACCATTCATGTCCCAATTCCATATGGTTTTTTAGTAAACAACTTCAATAGGGATCCATGATCTAACTCTCCTAAATTCATATGGTTTAGTAAACAACTTCAATGGAAAACCGGAATCTAATTCTCCTCAATCCAACTCCTCCTCAATTCAATTCCTCCCAATCCGATTTATGGATTAGTAAACATGCAATTAAAGGAAATTTTCTACCATCATGGGAATCTACTTTCATTAATTATGCTCCACCTACTCTGTAAAAAATATCATTTGATAATGAAATATCGTCACATGATATAATCAAGTAATATCAGTGAGCAACAAATTTTCTAGTAAACTTTATTTTCTGCCCAATTTTTATTTGAAAATAACATTTTTATCATCTGAATCATTTGCGGAGAATTTTTTTTAATAAGCCTAAAATTAATCCATCAATTTCTAAAAGCATATAAAATTACATCTTACATTAAGAAAAATGTTTTGATCTAAATCATAGAAAAAGTTATTTTTGTTAAAATAAACAAGCCTCTCTGAATAAAGAAAAAAAATTAATATTTAGAAGGTCAAAATGAAATTTTGTGAAAATATTTAATACAAATTTATAAATAACAATCCTAGACATGTATTTATAAAAAAACTCAAGCACTATTTAAACATAGAAACACACCCAAAATCAATCCCAAAGTCAACTTTTTGGGTGTGTTTATAAATGGGTTTTAAGTGTGTGTAATGATGGATTTTGGGTGTGTTTATATGTTTAAATAGTGCTTGGGTTTTTTATAATTTCAACCCCCATTTTGGGTGTTTTAGTGAAACTCCCAATATTTAATTACACTTAAATTGATGGTTTCTAACTTTTGTTTAAGATTTAATTTTATAATTAGCATTTGACTCATTTTTTAGGTGAGTAAAGGGTTTTATTTTAAATCAATTTTAGAGTTTTTGATTTCTTATTGTCTAGGGCTTTCGCTTTTTGTTTTTGGCAAGTGGTGATGATATATAGACCAGCGAAAAGACGTCTGCATTTGCCCAAGGAGGAATCCTAGAATTTCTTATTAAGATATATTTTCTCTAAATGATGAGGGTAAGAATGTCATTTTCTTGCTTGGACGAAAGTTTAAAAAAAGGCAATTTATGTTAAAAGTCGGGAGTGCCCATCATAATTAGTGAAACCTAGACGGTAGCGTAAAACTGGCATGAAACCTCAAATCCATTGTCTAGCCCAAAGTAAAATCTTCCGTTCAAAAACAAAAACAAAAACAGAAAAGAAGCCCAAAGTAAATCTCAATCTGAAGTCGGCTTGAACTCAGTAAACTCCAAAAGTTCATTCCAACATGAAGTAATTTTTGGTCTTTGCTTTTCGTACAAGCGATATTAAGATATGGGAAAATCGAACATATAACCTTGTGTTTGTGGATAACTAACCACTTGAGCAACAAACTTCTTTATTTGAAGAATTTTGGATTGACATCACGTCTAAGAATTTTTCAATAAACCCGGCCAAAAGTCTGGGTACTCGTCCTATTGAACTGAAGTTCATCCCTCATAAGTTAACATGCGCATGAACTTCATCCTCCATTGAAGCAAGCAAGATGCTATTACTGAAGAAAGTAGCGAGGTAAATAATTGGAGGACAAACAATTGAATGAGGGAGAGAGAAAGGGTTTATTGCTTTTAATTAAAACAAACAATTAAAGAAATGATGATAAAATATAGAAGAAACATGACTAAAAAAATTTTGGTTGTGAAATGTACAACATAGGTTTTCAGAATAAACTAGAGAATCCCTATTTGGTGGGTAACCAACCCAACTTTATATTTGTTTGCATGAGACGTTATACCTCGTACATGACCAAGGGACACTTAAAATTGTAAAACACCACAAAACCAAAGCAACTAGAAAGGAATAATTTCATTAATAAGAAAACCCAAACAAACAATCAACACACTTGTCTCAAAAATTGTTGCATATATAAAATGCGACACATGGCAAACATTTTCTACAATCCAAAGGCAATCATAAGGTATACGAGAAAATCAAATCAACAAAAGGCAAGAGAGAGAGAGATGGCAATGAGGCAACGTTTTGGTGGAATCTCTAGTACCCGTCCAAGACTATCGTCTCGTTCAATTTATGAAGATTTCAAGCCCCACTTTGAATTGAAGGAAGAGCAGGAAGCTCACGTTATACATGTTCATCTGCCTGGTCTGTACTTTTACCCAACTTTATCACTCATTTTGTAAAGAGAATACACAATGTTCATGGGTAGATATGGGTTAGGTCAGTTGGGCGAGGTAGTGTTCCCACCCCCTAAACCAAGTTAGATCTCCCTCCTAGTACATTAAAGTAGGTTAGAATAGAGATAAGTCATATATCTATTCTTAGCACTAAAATTATAAATAAACCATACACTATTTAATTTATATAAAAAAACCCCAAAAAATGACAACTTGCCCTATTGAATTTAATTGTAATTATTAAATTACTTTGATGCGTTTATTTTGAAAAATCAACGACAGTTTTGTAATTTTAAAGAAGTTAAAAGCCTTTTTATTATATTATAAATGAGCTTTGAATGTGTTTCTAAATTCCATTTCATATAAGGTTTTTTATTTTATAATTTGGGCTCCTATATTGGGTATAATAGTTAATCTCCCGAATAGAATATCGCCTTCTGTAATAAAATAAAAAAGAAAAAAAAAGAACAGGTTTTTGTGAAAACTAGCAAAGTTCAAAAAGTTAAGTTTCCAAAAGCTAATTGCGAAAAAAGTTTCAATGCTTTTGTGTGTACTTTGTTAAGTTGGAACACTTGTTTGATTCATATTGATTCAGATACATTCATAAAGAAGAATTTAGATGCACCCATAAATTGTAAGATTATAGGCGAATTTTGTATTTTAAAGAGCAACTTATAATTTTGCAGAGCTACTAGCATAAAATTCCTATACATGTTACGTTATATGTCACTTTCAATTTGTTTGTGTTTTCAGGTTTTGTGAAGGAGCAAGTAAGGATTACATTTGCCGCTTCCCCTGGTGTGATTAAGGTTGATGGACAACGGCCTCTTGGCAATAACAAATGGAGCCGTTTCAACCAAACCTTCCCTATTCAAGAAAATTGCGACGTGAGTAAAATTCATGGCAAATTCAGCAATCATATTCTTACCATTACAATACCAAAGCTAGGCATCACTCAAGTTGGCCCTAAAGAAGTAGCCAAACCAAGCCAACAAGCACCACCGACCCCTTCAAAAACTCCAACTGCAGGCCCTCAGGAAGCTGCTGCTGAGCCAAAGGCACAAAAATCTACTTTTAGTGCCAGAGATGAAAAAGAAAGGGATGACAAGAATGGGGGTCATCCATTAGGCCTTCCGAAAATCGCTGCTGAGACAGAAGTACACAAGGATAAGGATGAGGCCCTTCCAAAAGCAAATCCAGCAATCCAGAATGAGAAACAAAGGGATGAGAAGAGGGTGATACCTTTGACTAGTCCTGAAAGAGGCATAAGCGAATCTAAGTCTCAAAAGGGTAAGGATGAAATTCCTCCAAAAAGAATTGACGAAAAGAGGGTGGAGTTCACTGCTGAGCATGTTGATCGAAGGGATCAGAGTGAAGCAAAAGGGAAGCCAACAGAACCAAAGAATGCTGAGAGAGTTGCTGAAACCAGTCTGCAGAAGGAAAGAGAGGCCAATGAGAGAAGCAAAGAAGCAGGGGCTGTCCCAAAGATTTTAGAAAAAGCAAAGAGAAAGAGCAAGAGTTCTGGGAGCGATGTTGACCGAGAGAAGCGTACAGAGGAGGATTCCATTGCTGCAAATGTGATGGCTGCTGCGAAGGAGGGCATGAGAAATCTAGGAAAGGGGGTGAATGATGAAGAGAAGCAGATGTTGATCAATATGGGAGCAGCAGTTCTTGTTCTTCTGGCACTTGGGGCGTCTGCTTCCTACAGCTTATGGTCCTCTGGAAAAACCATGAACTAAGCCCGGCCAATATCTTTTTCTCATTTGATTACAGATATTGACCTCCACAGCACCTGAAAAATTAGTACAAAGTTTCCTTCGATAACATGAAACATTGTCCATAAAAAAGAATTTAGAAATGCTTAACTAGAAATTGGCCATAGCACCTCCTATCTCCAGGAGAAATCTATGTAAATGGGGTTTCGTTTATATCCTTGGCTAGCAAGACGATTAATAAGAAATGCCTGTAGTTTATGTGTTCTTCAATAAAAGTGTGAAGGAGAAATTAAAGAATCAATTAGTTAAAAGTAAGGCTCGTGTAGCGTATTAACGCAGAGACCTAACTGAAAACGAAACCATAAAAAAATTCCAACTTTCTGGAATAGCTAGCAGTTCCACTTTGTTACAAATTGTGGATTCAACTCCTTATATATTAGTTTCAAAAGTACAAATTGTGGAAGAAGAACAAGTGAGTGCTGTATAAACTGGCAATGGTGTTTCTATACCCCAATGTGCAACCAAATTTACAGCCTTCCTTTTAATTTTGAATAAGCAATTTATTCAGCAAAAAGGACCCCATAAACAGCAGGACAAAACTAAAAGAAATACAAACAGAAAATCACAACTTTCGAAATACCACATAGCCACATTGCCCAAAGCACTTAATTTCTAATGAAGAAAAAATGTTTTGAAAAAACATCTTATGGGGATGGCAATGCATTTCATAACCCCATGTTCTAAATACTCCTCTATCACTTCTGGGAAATCTCCTGGCAATGGGTCTTCCCCAAATACAATTTATAATTAATGAATTTCACACTTTAATTTGATTTTATTCCAAAACCCATTTAAGGAAAATAAAAAGCAAATTCTTCAATTCGAAGTGAACTATCAAGAGCGGGAAAGAGAGGCTGACCCATTATCGGTGCGTTCATCACCTTTATGAGTTTAGAAAGCCAAGGCTTGCGTGTTTGCAGTGATTTCGAGAGAAGCTTTGCAAATGGATGCGTTTTGATGCTTGAACTGGCAAAGCAGAAGAGGCAACATGAAGAGGAGGAGGAGAAGAGTACCGAAAACCATTCAGCGCCCTCAACAAGAACAACGCTTTCTCTCTGGTTGGTGGTAGTTGATGGCCTACCAAACATGCCCTTACAGTTTCAACTGTATTTGTAGACTTGTACAACAAGGTTACTTGTAAACCAACTATAACCTTGTGGGTAGGGTTGGTAAATGCATTTTAGTAAGGCTTAAATATCTTAAATATCAAAATGGTCCCTGTGTTTTCCCTTCTTTATCGGCCAATTTAGTTCTCGTGTTATTAATTTGGCCAATTTGATCTTTATGTTTGTATCCGTTAGTCAATGTGATATTTCCATCCAAATTCCGTTAAAATTGAAAGAATTTTTTTAAAATCAATTAATTAAATTGTAATGATTACAAATAGAGATATTTAGTCAAATACCCATTCTTAGCACTAAAACTATAAATAAACCATACACTATTTAATTTCTATAAACATACAAAAAAAAAAAACTCAAAAAATGATAGCTTGCCTTATTAAATTTAATTTTAATTATTAAATTACTTTGATGCCCCATTAAGTGTTTTGGGCTTTTTATGAGGTTTTTAGGTTGGGTTTGTTTTAAGAAATCAATGACAGTTTGTAATTTAAAAGAAGTTAAAAGTCTTATTGTTATGTTGTAAATGGGCTTTGGGTGTGTTTCTAAAGTCCATTTCATATAGGGTTTTTTTTTTTTATAATTTGGGCTCCAATATTGGGTATTATAGTGAATCTCCCTTACAAATATTCATATTCAAATAATAAAGAACTTAGATAATTAAAACCCCAACCTCAACTCTTCCAACATTTCTGAGTCCTGTAGCGAAAAAAAGTTCCACAGTCAATCGAATGCATACTATTTTCTTGCTATTCTGCCTTTGATATTTTTCATACTCCCACCATCATCTCTCTCCTCTCAGATCCATTGACTGCCAAAAAACACTTAGGACACCCTCAAGTGATCCCAATCGCTCAATGACTACATCAACATTATCTTCTTCCTTCTCAACCAACCATCATGCCCAGCACAAGAAGACCACCTTTGGGATCCAATAGCTCACTCCAGCGCCTACTGTCGACTTCAATTGACCAACGCCTAGACGAAGCAGAGCGCAAGTCGTGTTGGGACAATCGAGTTTGAGGGCGGTCTAGATGCGAACAACGACGAGGATTCGAGACGGCTAAGGAATTTGCATTGTACGTGGTGTTCGCGTGAATATCCCAGATTTTTGCTCCAGAGAGTGTGGTTGTAGTTTGTTGGAAATTTAATATTATAATATTTATTAGATATTATAATATTTAATTTTTAATGTGTGAATGAAAATAATTGTTTTCTTTAAGTATGAAAGGTTGCATCCGATACAATTGAACTAAGTGCAGTTGCATCTTTCCTTTGCACAAGTGGCGTCATTTAGTGAACAATGTTGATGTTGCTTCACTTAAAGATGTGGAAGGAGTGAAGGAAATAGATGATCAACAGAGCTATAGTAGTTTTGACTGGGCTTTGCCGCTCGAGCAGAAACTATAGGCGCTCGAGTAGCAGAGTGGTACTTCTCGCCTAGACACAGGTGCTCGGGCGCCTGCTTGAGCGGCAGAGCTCAAACTCAAGCGGACATAGGTGCTTGAGCGGGACATGCTAATCCATCACATATCCCTAGCAAATTTGGACAGATTTTCTCCTAATTTTGGTGTCCCTTAAGTTTCATATTCCTTCTATAATTGTACCAAAGCCCTATGACATATAAATATGCAATTTAGTGCTAGGTTATTGTAACATGAGAAAGCTAAGGCATCAAATTGGGTTTAAACCAAGGGTGAGAGAAAATAGAGCAAAGGTTTGTGAGAGATCAAAGGGGTTATTCCATACTAGTGAATTTCTTAGGGATTACCAAGAGGATGTAAGCTTGCTGAACCTCTATAAATTCTTTTGTCTTTTGTGTGCGTGTTTACTTCGTGGTTTTGTGTGCGCTTTATCTTTGCGTGGGTTGTGTGTGATAGTTGCATAGTCCATCAACGAGGTCTTGGAGTGTTTTTGCACAACAAGTGGTATCAGAGTCGCGGTTGCGGTTTACAACTTTAAGAGTGGCTATGTGTTAACGATGGCAGGCAACAAGGATGAAGAAAGTTCCAGTACTAAATCACCACGTGTATCAAGTACCAAGATTGAGTTAAAGCCATTCACCAGCAAGGAGAACTTCACGCTTTGGCAAAGAAGGATGAAGCATGTCCTTAAACAACAAGGTCTAAGCAAAGTCTTGGGAGGCAAAGAAAAGAAGCCAACAACCATGACAGATGCGGATTGGGAGGACCTGGACAAGCTTGCTAGAGGATCCATTGAACAACATCTAACCGACGAGGTGTTGTGTAATGCGATGGAAGACACCACAAAGCAGACATGGGAGAGAAACTAGAAGAGATATTCGTGGCCAAATCGTTGTCCAACAAGCTCTTCTTGAAGGAAGAGCTTCACTCTCTAAAGAAGGAGGAGGGCGTAAGCATGATGAAGCACCTGAGCGCTTTTAATAGGTGTATTGATGACTTGCAGAGGATGGATAAGGTTTATAAATCTGAACAGAAGGCTATGATGTTATTGACATACCTACCATCGTCTTATAAACATTTGCGGATGATGCTTATGTTCGGGAAGAGAACCTTGAAGCATGAAAAGGTCATGCAAGACATCTTGACGAATGACAGAATGGTTCAACATTCCGAAGTTGTCTCTCAAGGTGAAAGGCTTGTAGGAAAGTCTGGAAGAGAGGTTCATTCAGAAAGCGTGATGGCAAGAAGAACAATAGGGGAAGATCAAAATCCAAATTTAAAGACGATTGTTTTAAATGTGGGTCAAAAGATCATTGGAAGAAGAATTGTCCTACATGGAGAGAGAAGAGAAACAAAGGGAAGAAGCTGGATGAAGCTGGAGTCGCAGAGGATAGCGATGGTGAGCTTTTATTTACTGATAGCATTGTTAATACTGATGCACTTGCTATCTCTTCTAGGGTTTCATCTTCTGATTGTATTTTGGATTTCAGGTGCTCATATCATATGTGTTCAAAAAATCTTGGTTTGACACATATGATGTGGACCACGACATCGAATTTATGATAGGGGACGACTCAGTTTGTAGAGTAGAAGGAATAGGTACAATCAAGGTGAAGATGCATGATGGCGTGGTTAGGACATTGGGTATGGTTAGGTACATACCAAAGTTGAAGAAGAATCTCATCTCCCTCGGTACGTTTGACAAGAATGGCTATTCCTACAAAGCCAAGGGAGGGAAGCTCATAATCTCAAAGGTTCACTTATGGTTATGAAGGAAGAGATTCAACCTAACTGCCTGTATCGACTATGTAGTACAACGATGACTGGTAAAACAAATATATCTATTAAGAATGACTCAAAGGATACTCAGCGTTGGCACTTGAGGCTAAGGCACATGAGTGAGTGAGCCATGCAAGAGTTGCACAAATGGAAGCTTATGAAGGGAGTGCACAGTTGTAAGCTTGAGTTTTGTAAATTATGTACCATGGGGAAGCAGTCGAAGGTGACATTCAAGTAGCAAGACAAAGAGAATATGAGCATAGGGGTGCTCGATTATATTCACTTGGAAATGTGGGGCTTGCTCCGGTCAAGTCATTTGGTGGAGCTCGCTACTACGTCACATTCTTAGATGATTTTTCTCGGAAGGTTTGAGTTTATTTCATGAAAGAGAAATCTGAGGTCTTCACCAAATTCAAGGAGTGGAAGGCGGAAGTAGAAAACCTTATGGGAAGGAAGATCAAAATTCTAAGAAGTGACAGTGGAGGAGGATATAAAGATAGCAAATTTCTGGAGTTTTGCAAGAGCGAGGGTGTCAAGAGGCATTTTACTATGAAGAATATGCCCCAACAAAATGGAGTCGTGAGGTGGATGAATAGAACTCTCATGGACTGTGAGAGGTGCATGAGGATTCATGCTAGCTTGCCTAAGGATTTTGGGCTAAGGCAGTTAACCACGCTTCTTATTTGGTTAACTGATCGCCATCGAAGTATCTTGATTTTAAGTTTGTAGAAGAGATATGGTCTCATACCTAATGATGAGAGAACCAAGTTGAAACCAAAGGCTCTTGAGTGCATATTCCTCAGCTTTGAGAGCGGTGTGAAAAGTTTCAAGTTATAGGATCCAGTGAATCAGAAGGAAATACTTTTGATAAGAAGACCATGCCTATGATCAAAGTCAAGAAAGCGGAGGTGAAGGAGATGTTGTTGAAACAAATACAATCGTTACAATTTCACCAAGTAGGGTATTAAGGGAAACTTCAAGTATGTAGCCAACAGAAGATTGAGGTGGAAGAATTTGGGCAACAATAACAAACTCAAGATGAAGAAGAAGAAGAGGCTTAAGTTCAAGTGGAGTCATCATCTATAGCTAGGTCCAAGAGAACCATCAAACCTCCTCAACATGAGTGAAGGTGTAACACGCCGACCCAATTTAAATGTCTTTGTCTAATTTTTATTTGTGAATTTACAATTTTGCCCTTTAGGGTAGGGTCACTTTAGTCACTTTTTAATCCGGAAGGATTTTGGGGAAATGAGTAGCACCATTGCATAGAGCTCACTCTCACGAGTTCGTAGGCACATAGTGGGTTCAATTTTCGGAGTTAAAACGAAGAAGTTGTGGTCTACATAAGTGCAGAGGCACAACTGTAATTTTTCTAAAGTTGGATTTAAAACAATTGGTTAGCTCTCTCTCTCTCTCTCTCTCTCTCTCTCTCTCTTATGCTCCAAGGCAGCCGTTTCAGTCGGCGAATTCGTCGTCGTCCGATGAACAAATTCCACGAAACTTTTGCCAAAATTCTCACATATCTCTCCTATACTCAACCCATCCCTTTTCCTAGCTCAAAAATCTTACGTTTAGTGATTGTAACGATTGTAATTTTTGGCAGATTTTCGACGCCGTTTTTGGCGATTTTGGCGACTGTTTCGGTCAACCAAGGTATGGATCTTCATCCCATTGACGTGCTCTAGCTGTTAGAATAGGTATCTTGGATCGATTTTGAGATTTTACAGATTGTTCAATATACCCATTTTAGTTGACAGTTTCTGCTTTGATAGTTCCGGTCAATTTTTGGCCCTGGTCCAAGACCAAAAGTTTTTTCCTTATTTGTGTTTGACATGGTGGTATGGGTATTGACCAGCGATTTGGAATTTTTAGGTCGCTGAAAATTACTCAAGGCATCCACACGTTGCTGGTGCGGGTGGCGGTGCATGGACCACTTTGTGGTTGCCCATTATGTTCTAAAACACTCCCCATGTTTTCATGAGTATGACGGTATGCTCGGATTAGCGATAGGTTACCATTTGACTATTGAACGGATATCGCGCCTATTATGTGATATCCTGGTTCGATAGGTTCATACCATTTGATTGGTTCCAGTTTCAATTAAGTTGTTCCCTGTACCTGTAGGATCGTGCAGGATCTTGCGAATCAGGAATCGGAGTCCCGGATACTTCGAGTCAAGGATTCTAAGGTTAAGCGAATCGATTGCCGTCTGATCGTGCGATTGGCTTAGATTTGACTGTTCAATTGAGACCAAACCTTCGGGACTTGTTCAGTAGACTTTGTTGGACCTATAGGAACTTTTGGATCGAAAATTGGAGGTTGTGGGCCCTGCTAGCTCAATTAACCAATATGGAAAGTTTGACTACTAGGTTGACGTTGAGTCTTCCGAGACCGTCTCATCCTTCGGGAAGTAATAGAATGACCCTATCGAGACTCAGGAACTAGAGTTTTGAGTTTAAGTTCGTTGTTGGATATGTTTATTAATTAAGCTTGTTTATTCTCTCGAATAGGTACTCTTGCTTCGCTTGTTCCAGAGGAAGAGCTCTCTTAGGATTGAGCAGCATTAGACTTGTAGTGAGCAGACATTTGTTTTTAAGTGTGCTTTGTTTTTCAAATATGGAATTGCTTGCATAAATGTGATTTGATTGGAAATTGCTTCATTTTGGGTTAATTAGGTTATGGGATTTTATTGTTGGGCTAGTCTCGGCTTTTACAATGTAATATGGGATTTCGAGAGATTATTATTTTAATAATAATAATAATATTATTATTATTATTATTAAAGTATATGAATTTCGGTTTCGGACTTTGGTGATTTTGGGATTGGGTGATATTGGTTTTGTTTTTTAAATTTGAACAAGGGATTTGGTTTTTTTGGATTTTGGATATTTCTATCATTGTCTTATGAGATTTTCTGTAACACCCCGACCCAATTTTAACCATATATTAAATCTATTTAAATATATTTAATTTATTTAATTGTCAAATTACAATTTTGCCCTTGGTGTAAGGTCATGACGGTCACTTTTGGATCCGTAAGTATATTTGAGATTTGAGTGGTATAATTGCCTAGAGTGCGTCGATACGAGTTCGTAGACACGTAGTGGGCTCAAATCGGAGTTTTAATGAAGAAGTTATGGGCAACGGAAGTGCAGTGGTACAGTCGTAAATATTTCGAAGTCAAATTTTTAAAAACCAGTCAGCTCCTCTCTCTCTCTCTCTCTCTCTCTCCTCCCACAATTTTCTCTCTCTCCTCCCATTTTTCCGACGTCAATTCCGGCTTCGTCTGGCCACCGTTTCCAATGAAACATCTGGCCACGGTTTGTCGATCCAGGTATGTTTTCTTACCCTTTCAACATGATCTAGTTAATGGTTGGGTTGGTTAGCATCGATTTTGATGTTTTGAAGCTCAATCTAAAACCAAAATTTTGACAGGTTTTTGGATTGATTTTCCTACAAGCTCCGACCACTTTTTGGCCATGACCCAAGAGCAGAAGTTGCTCCCCTAGTTGTCACGAACACATAGGTGTAGGTATTGTCTGGTGTTTCAAGAATTTTTTGGTCATTGAACGTGCTGCCTGTGCGTGAGGTGGCGCATGGGCCATGGGGTGGTGGCCCATTTGGTTCTAGAATGTTCCCCATGTTGTCCCGAGCATGATGGTATGCTCGAATTCGAATTTGGTAATACGCAATAATAGAGAGAATGAGTTTGTAAAAATTTAGGTGGTTTACTTATCGTTGTTAAGGTAACAAATATAACTGTTTGAATTGGTTATGGAATGCAGAAAAATGGCCTAAATTTGTTTGAATTTGTTCAATGATAAACAAGTATGGTATCCTGGGTTATGGTTGTTTCAGTATCTTGGCCATGGTTCTTTGATTTGGGGGTTCTGGACTGAGTTTTGATATGATTTGAGTATTGTTTTTTCCTTTTCCTCTGCTTCCTGGTTCATCATCAAGAGTTGTAAATTTTTTTAAAATTGTTTTGATATGGTAATGGTTATTTATTGATCTGATTGGGGCATAGTTTTTGATATGGTCCTACATCATATATGAAGAAAGAAAAAAAAAACAGGATTTGTACTATTGAAAGTAATATCATGGCAAGTCATACTGGTTTGTTCTATGCCTTGACACCTGTGTATCAAGTTGTGAAAAGAATATTTATAGTGACTAGAAGCAAGGGCAACACTGTAAGTTTCGTTTTCTCTATTTGTCCATAAGGCAGTCGTGGGCTTGTTTTTCCCCCTCTCCACTACTGATAGAAACTTGATCACTTTGATTCATACAGATTCCAAGCACTATATAACACACTAAGAATCTTTGTCTGTTGTGTCTCCTTGTCTCTGTATGCGGCCTATGTGTTTGTAGATGATATAAAGCAGATGTTGCCTTGGTCTAGGCATCGATCACATGAGAAGTATTAGAGCTATTGCTTCCATAAAAAAACAAGTATTGACTGTGTTAGCGGTAGTATGTGAGTACTTATGCAAGCCATCCTTTTTCCAATATCTGTCTCATATTTTGTTTACAATTGCAACCTATAATGGTGATGCTTTCAATAGTTAAATGATTACTTGCATTGTGACACAGTAGTAGGATACCTCTGTTGAGTTCTATTTAGCTGATTAAGGTGTTACGAAAATATATTAGTCGTTGATAATACACATTTGAAATTGTTTTTGTACTTGCTTATGAGATTGCTTATGAATTGTTAATGTGCATTTGAAATTGTTTTTTGCTAGATAAAAAGTCTAATAGCAGCAATGAAGTTCGTCCAGAAATTTACGGAGATAAAGGTCTCTCTGATATATGAATCGAAATGGTATGATTTGAAATGCACATATGGTTGTGTCAAATTTCTGTGGAGGAAGAGCTTTGAAAGAGGCAACAAGCATTATTTAGTTTTTTTCATTGCAGTGTTTGTAATACTTTTGAGGTTGTGTGTAAACTTCTCTTCTATTAAGATGAGTAGTTGTTGGGGGCTTGTTGATTTGAATCAAAAAGAAAATGCTACCTATATTCAGTGTGGAAATAATAATGATTAGAACTTTTTGGTTGATGATAGGAGTTTGTATGCGGAAAATATGAATAATTTATATGCGGACAGTGATGATTTGTCATGCAACTTTCAAGTCGACTCAGGAAAATTAGCATGTGTGGCTTTTGTGCGAGGAATGTATAATTATGCAGAAATTTGAAGTTTTAAAGCTAATAAATAAATATATCTAAACTGCCATGACCCTTTTTTCCCACGATCAAACGTTGATAATTACAAAGCCCAAGTGACAATACTTTGATACAACAAACTTACTTTAAATTTACATCAGGTTATCTAATTGAAGGCATTAAGGTATGTATCGTATACACACGCGTAAAAGAACAAGTATTTCTAAACATAAATGATCCTAATATCATAGAAACTCTGTGAGCCAGGACCTTCATCTATTAAAGCCAAACTTAACATTCCAGTGCAAAAATAATCATCTGGCTGGTTTTGGCAATAGAGCCTGTAAGGAATCAAAAACAAAAGAAACTGATAAATACCTTCCATTATCATATTTTCTTCTTGCAATTAGAAAAATTTCATATAAGTCAAACACTATAAGCATCTGGAAACAAGATACACTCTAGGTACTAAAATCACAATCATCCTTTAGACTTGATAGATGTTTCGCATAAAGCACCTTGATTTACAATGGCATTCTTAGTGACAAACTACTTACATCTGAAGTCCCAACCATAAGATTTCCAGGAATTGAGACCTCTGTAAATTCTTGACTAATAATTCCACAACCCTCCCC
>NC_024130.1:6602621-6639560 GCF_000346735.1 Prunus mume
CAGGAAAATAATAACTGCATGAAATTGAATTCCAGAAGGAAAAGAAAAACCCCAACTCTATGTAATTCAATTCCCAGATTAACAATGAAAAAAATAAATAAATTAAGAACTCAATCTCTTAAAAACAAAAAGTATAACAATGAAAGGAGCTTACCATTAGGTAAGGGTTGTTACATGAGGACGTTTGGGGGTGGAATTAGTGCCCAAAACCATGTCATTTCCACCACGGGCCAAAGACAGAGCAATCAAAGATGCCAATAACACAAGGTGGAGAAGACCCGATGCTATTGGACAACACCACCAGTCAACAAAACTCCTACAATTTGTAAGTCAACAAGTAACTTGAGGGAAATGGTGAGCTCAGCGAGCTAGTGACATCAATGGTGCGAGCTCGGTGACCTGGACATCGTGAGGGAGATGGTGCTTCAGATATGTGATAGAGACATGAGATGGGAAGTACTTACAGGGAGGTAGAGCTCAGTGACCTCCTATGGTGGCTGGCTAGGTGACGACCTTATCCAAGGGGCTCAAGTGGCCCCACGAACGTTAAATCACAAATGGTGACCTCCTATGGCAGCGAGGTCAGTGATGACGACAGATACCAGTTATAGATTTGGTTAAGAGACTGAGAAGATGAGATGAGAGGGAATGTTGAAGAAAGTTGAAGGAGATTCAAAGAGTTGGAGGAGGGTTTCAAAAGGAGAGAGAGATGTTTTTCGAGCCGTGGGTAAAATCTAAATTTTTTAGTGCGTTTTCAAAAGATGATGCTTGTTAATTGACAACGTTGTGTTTTTAAAATCAACTCGCTTTTAGCGGTGTAATAGATCATATACCATGACGGTTTTGTAAAAATGTCATCTTTTAAAACATAATGACGGTTTAAAAGTGCACCGTCTTCTATTTAGTGTCATGGTTAAAGGATATTGTAGTAGTGTTAGACTTGAGGCATCATGGTCGTCTTGTGTATGAGGTGTTTGTTTTTTAGAACACTATACAGTCATATCAAAAGGATATGACTTAAAGGTGTTCCTCAGGATAGTCAGCGTGTGCACAGAGGCATGTGAATGTACAACAAGGAATCTCTACTCTTAGTAGGAAGAGAGAATACTCTAAAGATATGATTCGTTGAATCTTTGGCCAAAGTATAGCATGAGAATTGAAACAAGAGTGTTTTCAATTGCATCCAAGTGAATTATATAACCTACAGATTTCATGTTAGGGATTTGACACAAGTTAACCATATCCCAACAACACAATATAGAGTATTGTGTTAGAGAAGGACCAAATTGCATTGTTATCACAAATTGACTAAGTTTAAATGAATTCTATTTAGCATGGGTAGTCATGACATACTGCTAGGTGTCACTCATGGTTTGTGGAAGCCCTGTAAGGATTAATTATATTAACTTTCGCCAATAAGGAGAATTATATAGAGGGATACAGTTCAAAGTCAAAGTCAAAAGTCAAAAGTCAAAGGTCAAATTGTTGACCCAAGACTCGACACGGTCAACATAAGGTTGACTAGGACCAATGCTTGTTAGACAAGTTAGTGATTTAATTAGTTAAGTCATTAAATCAATTAAACTAATTAGACTAGCTTGATGAATTTATTGAAGTTATGAAACTTTAGTTTTGGTCCTATATAACTTAAATATTTATATAAATGGACCATATAGACTTATGCAAAGTGTGACACATTATGAGATTAATGTGGTAAACCAGAGTAGCCCAAAATGGTCAAGGGATGAGGGGGTGCAGCACACATGGGCTTTATGCTCATGTGTCAAATAGTGTGATGCAAATAAGGCTCTATAAATAGAATGCCACACCTCCACACCTCCTTAGGGTTTCAAGTTAGACATTTAGGAAAAGGGGAAACATTAAGCCTCCTCCCTTGCTTTCTCTCTTGGCCAGCCACTTGGAGAAAAAGAGCCTAGCACCCTTCTTCTCTCCAAGCTTTCTTATTCTCCTATTCTCCTCCATCCTTGGTGAAGATTCTTTGGGAAGGCATAACACCATTGTGTCTCTTTGGAGACCAAAGTGGAGAATCAACATCTAAGGGACCAATCCCTCTACTTGAACACCATCCTTGGTTTCAAGATTTTCTCTAAGGGTATGTCTTATTTCTACGTTCTCTTTAATATTTGATATTAGTGTCAATGGTGCAAGTTTTCATAAGCCTAGAAAGATTATGACCTAAAATGAGACTTGTATGAAACTCTAGCTTTTAGTCTTGCTTCCGCTTCATTTGATTTCACATTTAGATATGAATATGCTAGATGATTTATTTTCTCATAGCTTCATGGGATTTAGAAATCCCTACACAATAAATTCCCTTCTTCCCTAACCAAAACATTCGAATCGTCTCAAGTGTTCTCCAAGGCTAAGATAGTCTGGAAATTCCTAAAGGTCAACAACACTCCGCTAAAGACGTCCCAGGAGTTTGGTTACGATTCAACGATCAGATCATCGTCGACAACACAATCGGACCTCGATGGACAGCCTTAACTGTGGAACTATCAATCTGAAAGATCCGTACCTCCGATTCTAGATTCGTAAGTTCTTACACACTCATGATGATACAGGTAACACATATCCGAAAATGGGACCAATCTGACAGAATTTCATCAATTCGACATACCGTCATTCTAAATCGTCGTTTAAGACCTATACCAAAATATCAAGCAAGATGAGAAGATAAAGTTCTATACTTGGCTCGGCAGAAAAAAGTGGTTTGAACATGCCTTAAATTCAAGGTTTTCCAACGGATTTAGGTTTGCCAGCAAGCTAATGGGTTGGATATTTTGGGGAAAAGGTAGAGGATAGGGAAGGGAAGGTTTTTCATGAAGGAACCACATCCAATACTGGTTGAAAATGGCCGGTGTGGCTCTCGAAAATCTAGTGTTGGCTAGGGAGAGATCTGGAATTTTCAGATAAAAAATCCAACTTATTCCTTGGTTTTTAAGGTTAGGTCTTTGGGGCGATTTGTGAAGGAGGAGATGAATAATTTCCGTGGAGGTGACGAAAAATGGCCTGGAAACTTGGGCTATGCCATGGCACGCAAGGGAGGAGAGAGAGAGAGAGAGAGTGATGGGGGAGAGAGAGAGAGAGAAAGAGAGAGAGAAAGAGAGAGAAGAGAGAGAATGTGCACTACTCTCATTGTGCCAGCTGTCTAGGTTTTTTTATATAAAAAAAATCAATTTTAAAATTATGAAATTGTCCCTAACTTCCGTTGAACATAACTTTCTTGTTGTAACTCCGATTTATTCGTAGTACGTGTCTACGAACTTGTGAGAATGAGTTCTACGTAATGATGCAAAGAAAATTGTCAAAACTCATATCGATCAAGAATTTACGAAAAAGTTAAAATTTTCAAGGATAAAAGTGTAATTTATAATAAAATTTCGAATATTAAAACGAACAAATTGAGACAGTATGTTACAAAAACTGACTTGTCAACATGTGTTACATCCTGCACAATGGAATCAAGACAAAATACCTGAAGAAATAACAAGCAACCTTGGCCCAATTTTATATTTTTATATATTTCCTTTGGGTCCCTTAAAACTGGGAAATTCGAACTCGAACTTTCTTCACCTGATGGTGGGTAGGGCAGAGTCCCCAATGTAAATGAAACAAATCCCGCTCGGAATTTATTGTCCACTTTAACTGTTTCATCAATTCTTTGGCGGACTTGAGGCAACCATACTTTCCCATCTTTCCCAACATACACTTCACTAGTTGCGCTTTTGTTTGCCCTCTTGCACCAACCACTAGCCTCAACATCACATCCAATGTCCTTGCAACCGATAATTTTTTCTAAATCACTTGGATCGATCTTCACAGTTCTTTGGTGCACCGTAATCAAGTTGTTGTACACGTTAAAGTTTGCTACCACAAATAAACAAAGAGATCTAAACAACCAAGGGCATGCAAGTCTGCAAATCGGTCCAAACCCCATTTCATCTATAGTTGTCATTTTCTCATTACTAAAACTTGAGACGACACTTTTGAATATTGCAAACCGATCCAAACCCCATTTCATCTATAGCAGCCAAATTATACTAACAAATGCACATTAAGGCCACAAACTGTCATCTCATTGTCTCATATCAATATCTAATAACCTAAAAAAGAAATGTTTACCAATGCCAAGGGAATGTCTTGTCCAATAACTCAAACTTAGAATATATCACAATCATTAAATCACATAAAATTTCCCAATATTAGTCGAAAATAAATCCGATTTCGATCCTACCTCCATCGAAGATTTCTATCAACAGTGACCCACACTCACGAGATCATTTGGGTTCTTCGTTACACAGGTTGTCGACTTTGAGGCTTGACGTGGATTCGACGAAGAGGAGATCAGGTGAGTTCTTCGTTACATACGTACTCAACTTAGGGTTTGGACTTTGCTCAAAAGAAGAAGAAGATGATGATGAACCAAGCAAGAGAAAGTCCACTCTCATTTTACTTTAGGAAGCTGCGAATGCCCATTCTCAACCAAGAATCAAGCTTGATTTGGAAAGCAAGCACAAGTTTGTCGTGTGGTGTATTTTCAAACAAATTAACCAGTTACTCCTCTTGGGAGGTTACAATTGGATTTTTAAAGTCACTCAATTCTATTCTGAAAATTTAAATTGCCCAATGTACATATGAGGACTGAAGAAAAATTGGGGAGTCAAAGACCTTCACACCTTCGCCAGGAGAGAAGATTTGGGTTCATAAAACTAATGAATTTTTTAGTGGAGATAAACGATCAATATTGAAGTATTTATATGAAGGGCAATTTAGGGCCTTTTTGGTATCCTGCTAAAAAAATGAACTAAAAAATCAAGATTTTTTTATTTTATTAAAAACATGATTTTTTTTAAAATACTGATTTTAGGATCTAAATTTTTTTTTGGTATTGAACTCTAAACTATTTTTAATATCCAAAAAAATTGAAATTAAAATAAGAAAATAAGAAATCCTAATTCTCAAATTGAAATTATCAAAAGAAAAAGAGAGAGGGAGGAAAGAGAGAGAGAGAGAGAGAGAGAGAGAGAGAGAGAGAAAACTTTATAAATAAGAGGTCTTACCCGGATGAGAGATACAAGTTGATTGACACAAATTCTATTGTCTTTCTCTACTTTTCAATTGTCTATACAATTTCCCTTTAGTTATATAACAATTTTTTTTTTTTCAATAATGTGGGTATTTTTGATTTTTTTTTTCTTTTGAGTTTGAGTTTTTTTAAAATGATCCTAACAAATGGGTATTTTAACTTTGGAAAGTGAGTATTTTTGATTATGTTTTATGTTTACAGTTTACTAAATATATATTTCAATTTTTCTTAACCTAAAATCATCTTATAAAAAAAACAAAAAAAACAAAACCACCGTAAATCTTTTAGGGGGCGTTTGGTATCCTATTCAAATAGAGAACTCAAAAACTTTGATTTTCTTAAAAAGAAGGAGTTCTTAAATTTATTTTTAAGATTCAAAAACTTATTTGGTATGCAACTTGAAAACTGTTTTCAAATTTTAAAAATTTGAGAATTTGTGGTTTGTTAAAAAAAAACTGAAATAATAGATATTTTTGTTTTTAATAATTGGAGTGTTTTTTAGTTATTGAATTTGAGTTTTTAAAAATAAGACTACCAAACAGATTTATTTTTTATTTGTTTGTTTGTTTTGTACTTAAATTCTATTTTTGAATTTAAAAAGTTGGGTTAGAAGTTGAATACCAATATGTTTTTTTGTTCGTTCTTGTTAGTAAATCCCCTGCTTCCCTTTCACTCTGTCTGCAAAACCCTGTAGCTCTCGACTCTTATTCTCTTCCAATTCCCTTTCGTCTTTAACACAAAAAATGAAAACGGAGATGCCTTAGAAGATGCGTAGTCCGAGAGCAGCAGTGGGTCTTCTTCTCAAGGCAGTCTCCAACAAGAATAACGCTTGTTATCCATTTTACCGCACACACACTCGTAACCTCGCCTTACTACTTCTGCACTCTTCTTCTTCTTCCTCAATCTCCAATGGCGGATTCCTTGTTTCCAAGCGTGGGTTTTGCGGCTACGCTGCCGAGCAGTTCTCTGACGACGAGTACGAGTGCGATTTCGAGGGCCAAAAGGTTATTCTCTGTCAAATTTCATATTGTTATTGTTGTTATCCTCTGTTTGGCTGCAGAGAAAATGCCTGAAAAGTCATGGGTGGAAGTTTTGTGCTTAGAAATATGTACATATATTGATGAAGAACATTTGGTTGATACTCGATTGTAGGCATCATCTTCGGTGGCGAACATTGACGAGTGGAAATGGAAAATGAGCTTGCTGTTGCGCAGCGAAAAGGACCAAGAGATTGTATCCAGAGATAAGAGGGATAGGAGAGACTATGAGCAGATATCGAACCTCGCCAAAAGGATGGGACTTTATTGGTATGACTAAGAAAGTGAAACCTTAAGTTTTGTTCTTTTGTTACTGTTTTGTTAATCATTTTCTGAGAGAAGAAATTTCTTATTGAACTCTACTTACTCTTAGTGAAATATATGGGAAAGTGGTGGTTGCCAGCAAGATTCCTCTTCCAAACTACAGGCCAGATTTGGATGATAAGCGGCCACAAAGGGAGGTAGTGTCATGTTCTCTTCTCGAAAATTCTTTGAAAGCACAAATAATTTGTAGTAACTGTTGGGAGTGGTTTTATGGGGAGAATTTGATATTGTGATCAATATGGGCAGGTGGTTATCCCTCTTGGTTTGCAAAGGAGGGTAGAGGGTTTGCTGCAGGAACACCTTGATCGAGTCCGGTTAAACTCTGGAAAGTTCACCGACAATAGAGGTGACTCTGAGCACCTTGATCAGCTTGAAAATGCAATTCCTGATGAGAATGCCGATTCTCTTCTAGATGGGTCTGTCATGGAGAAGGTTCTTCAGAGGAGGAGTTTGCGGATGCGTAATATGCAAAGAGCTTGGCAGGTATCATTCACTTGCCTTTTGTATCCTAATAAATTGGCTGTAACCTGTTGCTCTTTTGTTTATGTTAGAAATTCTCCATTTTGATCTTGACAAAAATAAAGGAAATCAAAGGAAACATGGAAATGTCTCACTGCATCTATTAGCATAATTTTATCTGCATCATTTGAAGCGCCCTTATAGTTCTTCTTTAGCTATGCATAATAATGACTCCTGTTCCATTAATTTTGCATTGTGCCTACTGCATCTCATCTCCATTCTCAAACATTTGCATGGATGGAGTTGCTTGCTATCCATCTAAAAATTCTCATAACAACTTAAAGTGAGATTTTGAATAACTTCATAATAAGAAGCACCTCGAGCCAGGTCTGCGTTCATGTAGTGCTAGAGATGTGCCATCAATTATCTGTGATAAAGTTGAAGGTAATAATAATATCATGCTAATGATTCTGGTCTCTTTTCCAACATGTTTCTTTTTGATTTAAAGGAATCACCTGAAGGTAAGAAGATGCTAGGCTTCCGCAAATCACTACCGGCTTTCAAGGAGAATGAAAGGTTGCTGCAAGCAATTGCACAAAATCAGGTTTAATTATACAACGTGTAGCTTCATCTCATCTAACCATGTTTTGGTGTGTTTTTATTCTTTCTATTCTTAGTTAGTTTAAGTGTGGGCACTGCTAAAAAGAAATAAGAATTCATAAACAAAAAAACACTTATTAATTTCTTACTTTTGTTGTTTACTAAAGAACTTAGCAGTAACTATTTAATTGGCCTGAAAATTTAGTAGAAACTTAAAATAGTAGAAATATATGAAATAATTTGACATATAATACATATGCAGTTTATTATAATAGATTCCTCCCATGTAGTTTTTCTGAATTTCGAATAGTCTTCAAGATTTTTTTTTGTTTTTTTTGCATTTATGTAACTGAAAAAAGGTGAAAGATACAAACAATGTGGACAAAGGAGTCCACAAAACATGTTCCCGCAGCTTACGAGAGTAAGACCCAATAGCTGTACAACATGAACAAGCAACACTCAATCAAGAGGAAAAAAATAATGGTCTATTGATACCTTCTTATTACTTAGTTATAGATATAGATGTTTGAGGGGATTGTATTCTATCTAGGTCATCTATATGCTGGAAACCATTTTTCTTTGTCATGCAACAGTTTGTGCTTGTTATGGAGTAGATACTCTAATTCTTGTTCAGACCAAAAAGAAGAAACTCTAATTCTTGTGATCAATGGGCTGTGATCTTCTTTGTTATCTTAACTATTAATGAACATACTTCTTCTGTACTGTGTTTCATATTTTTTATCCACCAGAATTCCCAATAAGTTCGTATGATGATAGGTAATAGTGATTTCTGGGGAGACTGGATGTGGTAAGACCACTCAACTTCCTCAATATATACTAGAGTCAGAAATAGAATCTGGCCGTGGAGCATTCTGTAGCATCATTTGTACACAGCCTCGAAGAATATCTGCTATGGCTGTTGCCGATAGAGTGTCAGGAGAGAGGGGAGGGCGCCCTCTCCATCAAACCATAGACAGAGATGATAGATGCAGGCACACACACACTGAATTTATTTACTTTAAAGAAGGAAAAAGACAGAGAGTTTTAAATTGAAAGCTTCTTTATTCTGCTGCTATACCACAACAGATATTTTTTTTGGTAGGTTGGTTATAAAGTTCGATTGGAGGGAATGAAGGGAAAAAATACCCATCTGCTTTTCTGTACCAGTGGTATTTTACTTCGCCGTCTGTTGAGTGATCGCAACCTGAATGGTATAACCCATGTTTTCGTTGATGAGATTCATGAGCGAGGCATGAA
Source organism: Prunus mume (assembly GCF_000346735.1). The sequence continues at coordinate 6,611,409 of NC_024130.1, forward strand.
TGAAGGTGCACTTCCATATATATCCATGTCAATGTCTGATAGTGCAGAAGTAGCAGCCTAGCTTAATTTAATTTTTTCCCCTTCTATAACTGTTTATTGCAGACTTCTTATTGATTGTGTTGAAGGATCTGCTTCCACGCCGTCGGGATTTAAGATTGGTTTTAATGAGTGCCACTCTGAATGCTGAGCTATTTTCAAATTATTTTGGAGGAGCACCAACAATTCACATTCCGGTTAGCTAAATTCTGAGTTTATTCAGGGTATATATTGATTCATGTTACCTTAATTTTCCTAGTTTCTGGAGATAATGTTGGCTGTATAGAGAGGGTTGTTATTCATGCACTTTATGTTTAACTGCTTGCAAACGTATGTATGGTGCTGTGTAAGCGACAATGACCAAAAATTTGTGCTGCATCAGAAAAGTGTCATGAATTTGACAGCTTCTGCTGCAAGTGAATAAAAATAGTGGTTACTAAATATGGAATCTTAGTGTCATAGCAATGCCCTTGTGGTAACTGATGTGACATTAATGTATTAAATATTAATAAATGTTTCTTTTGTTTCATATTGGAAAATAAGAATTAGTTGGGGTTGCAAGCATCGCAGGCAGCTGTTCTGATTCTATTCCTTATTCTCTACCATCAAGTAATGTAAAGAATCTCTCATGTAATTCTTTGTCCCATATCAATGCTAATGCATTTGTATGCTATTCAGGGCTTTACATATCCAGTGAAAGCACACTTTTTAGAAGATGTACTTGAAATAACTGGGTATAAGTTGACCTCTTTCAACCAAATTGATGATTATGGCCAAGACAAAATGTGGAAAACACAGAAGCAGTTAGTGCCTCGAAAAAGGAAAAACCAGATTACTGCTCTAGTTGAGGTATGATGCTATTTCGAAATGGCTTTCATGGAACTTTCAGAATTATTTGAAATTTACAAGTTTGAATGCATGCAAATTGTAATACAAAGTTTTGGTAGGGTAATTTGCAGTAGCATCATTAATAGTTCTTGTGGAATCTTCACAATCATTTAGTGACGATTATCTTTCTTGCCTCTTTGTTCTTGTTGAGAGTGTGAATCCCATATCGGGGAATTAAAGCGTTGCCTAATAGTTTAAATGATCTTGGGACTCTCCATCCATACGTGCTCCCACGTGTTAATAGACTTTCATTATCTACTCTTTTGAATTGGTCTATTAACTATTGCTCCCGTTGATTTCTTTCCATTGTTATGTTTTGCAATATAATATGAGTTAATATGGGAAAAACAAAGAGCACAAGATGTAATTTTGAAGCTATGTATGAAGTTGGTGTGATCTAACCTATCTTGTTACTTTTATGCAGGATGCTCTTAATAAATCAAGCTTTGAGAGTTATAGCCCCAGGGCGCGTGATTCATTATCATGTTGGACACCTGATTGCATAGGATTTAATTTAATCGAGGCAGTTTTATGCCATATATGTCGAAAGGAACGACCAGGTGCTGTTCTAGTGTTCATGACTGGGTGGGAGGATATCAGCTGTTTGAGGGATCAACTTAAAGCCCATCCCCTTTTAGGTGATCCTAACAGGGTTTTGCTTCTAACTTGCCATGGGTCAATGGCGACATCCGAACAGGTTAGTTTATTTCTATATCTGCTATTCTGCACTAGGATTTGCATCAGCATTAACTTATGAAGCTTTAGATATCCCAGTGTCAATGTGTGTGTCTAGTAGCTTATTGTTTGTTTGCTTGCCAGTTAGTGCAGTGGTTACATATAAGGGTATTTAGTCTTTTCTGTTTCTTTGTCTGGCCTATGAACATGGCGTGGAAAATTTGCTCTACGAAGGTGTGCAAAATGAGGATATAGTAAAAGAAAGAATTCTCTCCCTCCCCCTTCGGACTTTGCCTATAAAATGCGATCTCTTGTATATACTTTAACATGACGGACACTTCATTCGATAATGTGGTTACGCTATTACTCATCACCTTTCTTTTCCCCCAGAAACTCATATTTGGGAGACCACCTCCTAATGTTCGTAAAGTAGTTCTTGCTACAAATATGGCAGAAGCAAGCATTACAATCAATGATGTGGTTTTTGTCGTTGATTGTGGAAAAGCAAAAGAGACCTCATATGATGCTTTGAATAATACACCTTGTCTACTACCTTCTTGGATATCGCAAGCATCTGCTCGGCAAGTAAGTCTTTTTATACCTTAGGCCACTTAACCAAGCAGTTTCTATATGTAGGCACTAGATTCTGTTGCATTATAATTCAATGAGTTTTTTTTCCTCCATTCGGATGTTGCTGGCTCATTAAAGTAAAAAATGCTGACTTATAAACTGATTTTGATCATGACATGTGAATGAAGTCAATGGATATGATTACTGATTAGCAGGTGATGGTGTTTGGTTGGCCAGGATTATATGTGGCTTTGCCTAGCACTTGGCATTATTCATTCACCCCTGGTATTTTAAAAGACATTGAATGGTTTGAAGAGCCAGCATTACAGTAGATACTTATATATATTGCTTTCTGAATGTCATTGGCATCTCATTGACATTCTCTTTCATCTCTATTTGTAGTTTGGTTTCCCACATCTGTGCATCTAATATGCAAAAGGATTTCTTTTACCTTGTGGCGTTACTTGGTTGCAGAGAAGGGGCAGGGCTGGTCGGGTGCAGCCAGGCGAATGCTTCCACCTTTACCCCAGATGTGTTTATCATGCTTTTGCGGAATATCAACTTCCTGAACTTCTCAGAACTCCTTTAAACTCTCTCTGCTTGCAAATTAAAAGTCTGCAGGTTCCTAGTATAGGGGAATTCTTGTCAGCTGCCTTGCAGCCACCGGAACCACTTGCTGTAAGTGTTTCTGCCCAATGAATATTTTATGCTGTCTAATAATTCTATTCAGTGTCCATATGTACGGCATAAATGATTAGATGATGTATTCTGCCTTCATTTTATATATTTCTTTTATTAACTTTTTACTCTTCTCACTTAGTCAAAGAGGGTTTATTTCTTCTGTTTTTGTTTTATTCTCCCTTGGCATATTCTAATCTGCATATAAAAGTAGTTAGTATAGCACTACCATGTAAGCACGTATGCAATTGATTTTGTTTGAAATTCTTCCATATCAAGCTTTGCCTCTTATATTCCATAAATTTATAATCTGGAAATAATGGAACAGTTTTGATTTTATAGTCCACACTGTTTATGAACTACAGGACAATTTCCAACATTTTTATTTTTTGTGGTGGCATAATCTTCATTTAGGACCAATGAAAATGGGAATCTTACACCACCCTCAGAAATTAGTTTATTCATTCAATCTTTAGATACCCCCTTTCCTTACAGAAGGAATAGAAAATTGATAGTCATACAATTGAAGATGAACAACAGGACTGAACACGCAATCTAACTTTCGTTTTTGTTCCAAATCTATGGAACCTTTGGCAGCCAGCAACCATACAACATATATCCAAAAAAAAATATGTATTTGTTCAGTGGTTACCTACCAAACCTCCTTCAAGTGCAGTGGCCCACTACTGAGCCACTCATTTGCATTTCAACAAACCAGCACCGAATACGGGTGAAAAAAACCCAATTTAGAAACCCTTTATCGTGACCAGAACTAAAAGTAAGGACATGATTATGGTTTTTGACTGTCAAACATTACTCGGGTGGGGTTTGGCAGTGAGTGTTCTTGTCTGGGTGGGTGGTGTTTTTCAGTGGTGTAAGATGGGTGGGTAACTACTTTTTGTGGGTACGGAATGGTTTCGGTATTAATGGAGGTATTTCGGAAGATGGGTTAAATTTTTCAAAAAATAGTTGGGTTTATATAGTAAGTTGGGTATTATGAAAAAGTTGGGTTTAAATATAGGCACCTTCATAAAAAATATTACTTCTCAAAGGAGAAAAAAAAGGATTTGATGATTGATTGCCAACAGTGAGCAGTGAAATTGAGAATCATTAATAGTGAAATCGACGGTCTTATGATTTACACATACCTTATTCTATTATTAAACTAATAACATCTGCACTTGGATCTTAGTACACAGCTCAGAACTTCACTTGTCCCAAAATCAGTCAGTTTTAGTTCTATCTTAAACGTTCCTCACATTTGCATAATGTCCGTTGAGTTAAAAGTAGTTTTGTGTTTTCACCGATTATATGGGCCCTCTGCTTTCCATTTTGTTTTTTGGTATTGAGTGGCTTGCTTATTTTATTTTATGAATTACCTTAGTTAATCAGACAAATTGACAAATTCAATGCATGACAGGTTCAAAATGCCATTGGCTTTCTTACATCGATTGGGGCATTAGATGATAATGAAAATTTGACAAGTCTCGGTTAGCCTGTTTCCGAGATGAAAGTTGTACTAATTAATGTGTAACTGGATTCCCATATTAGCTTTCTATTTACTAAGATTTCTGCCCTTTGTTCTGTCATGTTTGTTTCTTGATCAGGAAAATATTTGTCAATACTTCCAGTAGATCCCAAACTAGGGAAAATGCTGATTATGGGTGCCGTGTTTCATTGCTTTGATCCTGTTCTTACAATAGTGTCTGGCCTTAGCGTCAGAGATCCTTTCCTTTTGCCTCAAGACAAAAAGGATGTAAGTACAAAATTCAATGATAACAGTTAGTACATCAAAGTCTATTCCTTGGCTATGCAAAGATCTTATATTATTACCTCTGATAGAATCAAATAGACTTGTTAGCTGTAAGTTACACAAACCCTACCCATCGTGTGGAGATTCTTACATTCATTCGAAACCCATGTTAATAGTACAGGGCAATGTACCCTGATGTTTGTTTCTCACACCACACACATTAGTCTAAAGGAAACAGATCTTGGTCTAACGGAGGAGAGCATATATTCATGCAATTGCATAAAATTCATCTCTGTTGTTCCGGTTCTGCAAACCCAATAGAGCAATATCGAAAGTACAATTCTTGCAACCAAACCATATAGGATGATACCCAGTTTTGAAAAGTTCAATAACCGTGTACCATCTACTTCAGGCTGAAAATATACTATCTACTAATGTTATTCATGTAATTTATATTCTCACTCAATTTAAAAACTGGGGTGCAAGAGAGCAAAAACCTGAAACAGATTCAGGACCAAATTTCTGATTTCTGCTCAAATGCACACTTCTCCATATAGGTTCATATAAAAAGTTAACATTGTTACAGTAGTTTAGTACATACCCATACGATGAGAAAGCGATTGTTCAAACCAGAAACAGAAAAATAAAATTATAATATAAACCACTTCCATACAAAGTATAGTGTCCGATTGCACACACCTAGTTAGTTAAACAATTAAACCAAAATCAATATTTAAATACCCATATTGATGCATGAAATCATTGATAGGATCTAGTAAAATCCACTCTGATGAACGTCACTGACTAGGTTTTCCTCTCTCTCCCCCTCTCTCTGACAGTTAGCAGGGACAGCAAAATCTAGATTCTCTGCAAAAGATTACAGTGATCATATGGCTCTTGTTCGTGCATATGAAGGATGGAAAGATGCAGAACGAGAAGGATCAGCGTATGAATACTGCTGGAGAAATTTCCTTTCTGCCCAAACACTTCAGGCTATTCATTCTCTTCGGAAGCAGTTTAACTACATTTTGAGAGATGCTGGCTTGGTGGATGCAGATGCAAGCATTAACAACAAGCTAAGTCACAACCAGTCCTTGGTTCGTGCAATCATATGTTCTGGACTTTTCCCTGGAATAGCGTCTGTAGTGGTATGGTTTCTCTATTTGAAAATATTTTTTCATTGGCTAATCCTTACATTATCAGTTTTGTTGACAATTGTATCTTCTTACCATATCTGCAGCACCGAGAGACATCCTTGTCTTTCAAAACGATGGATGATGGCCAGGTTTTACTATATGCTGTAAGTTGCAATGCCTTAATCCAAACTAAATTTTAATACTTTGCGAAATAAATTGGAACTGTAGGTGGGTGGTGGATAAAATGTTTTACTCTGTTGAATTAGAATCTAGGCAACTGATGAAGTCCTTTTATATATAATTAATTATTTTTATAAGAAAAAGAAAAGTTTTATATATAATTAATTATTGCTGACATATTTAGAATGAGATTTGAATCTAACTTGGGCTTGATTTTGATCTTTCCTAAAACAAACAAGTTTTGATGTCTGTGAAGAGGTATGGTTGGTAGTCTGGATGAGAGGCTGTTTTCTATACAATGTGGTATATTCATATGTGGTGAGAATATTAATCCCACATCGGGTATGTCCTTGAGTTGGATGCTCTAACTCTAGCATGGCATCAGAGCAGACAATTCATCCATGTGTCAGGCCCAGTTTGGCCACTTGTGCTCCATATCATCGAATATATTTGATCCACCTGTTTGGCTCAGTCCGGCCACACATGAGAATATAAGTCATACATTGGGTATGTCAAGACCCGCAGTATATGACAACCTGGGCCTCTCCAATCAATTACTATTGGGTTGTGGGTTGGAGGCTCTAACTCTAACAAATGTAAATGAATTTGCATAGTTAGCATGTGACTGCTCTGTTTGGGTTCTAATAAAACATAGGTGGACTTACTGGCTACTGTGTACATACAATAGAGGAATTGTTCACTTTTTTAACTCTATCTGGCAATTTGATAACATTTGCTATAGAACTTCACGTTTTGAAATTGTTATACTGTTTTTCAAGTGTATGTAGTGCTGGAATAACTCATTAAAATTCATTTGGCATTTCTACTATTATGTGTTGGGTTCGCATTTATGTTTTAATAACTTTTCTGTTGTGCACGAGCCGGTCTACTTGCATGCCAAAGAGTAAATACATTTCTGTATGCACCGTATGCAAGTTCACTTGCTGTGTTCACATGCACATAGGTCAAATGGTGAATGATCCTTTTCTTTGTCATAGTCATCTTTAATATTTTGCTGGATATCATCATATCAATCTGGGTCAGTTAACTCTCATGGAATTAATGATCTACATTCAAAGTTTTACCCTAGGAATTATTCTTTTCGAATTTATGGAGTGAGCATTTGTTGGATGTGAGAATTTAAATCATCATGCAAGTTTTGAATAGATAAAAGTGTTTTATTATGTGAAGAGATTTTCTACCAGTCTGGTAGTGTTACGTGTTACTTATGGCTGCCGTGCTAAAACAATTGTAGTTCTCAGTACTTAATTGTATGGTCCTACTTTCAGAATTCTGTGAATGCGCGTTACCAAACAATTCCCTACCCCTGGTTGGTCTTTGGTGAAAAAGTAAAGGTCAATACTGTTTTCATACGTGATTCCACTGGCATATCCGATTCAATACTGATCCTTTTTGGTGGTTCCTTGAACCATGGGGTCCAGGTGATTATTCAATCATATTATGTAACCCTGAGTTAATTCAATTGTAGGAAATTGACTGCCATGATTTTATAATCTATACTTTGCTCCTTTCCTGTTTCTTTTTCTTTTTTTCCATCCTTAGGCTGGGCATTTGAGAATGTTGGAAGGTTATATTGACTTCTTCATGGATCCTAGTTTGGTGGACTGCTATTTGAAGCTTAAGGAAGAACTAAATGAGCTTATTCAAAAGAAGGTGAGTCAGGAATTAAAGCTTCTTCAACAAAATACTATGCAGATACTAACAGTTCTCCCTAATCTTGCATTCATAAAAAGCACGTTGCATTAATCATGTACTTTAGTTTTGCAATTCTTTAGATGATTAGGTGTGACTTTGTGGGTGTTGCTGTGCTTAGGTTTATTATAGGATGGAACTTGCGTGGATAAACATAATTAGTTGTTTGAAGTTTCTCTTCTGGTGTTTCCTGTACTATGTTCATTGCAAAAATTTGATGAAGGTCAAAGAAGTATTCTTATGTTTTCAAAATGTTCTATATCTTTGAGAACTTTATGAATCATCTTGTTTTCTTCCACCTATTCTTCATGTGGTTTTAGAAAATGCTACCTGGCATGCATCGACAATATTAGGTATTTATTTGTAAAGAACCTATCATATTTGTTGTTTGATATTCTGCTATCTTGTTGTGGCCTTTAGGACTGGGCTGAAATCCTGGTTTACAAATGTATCAACTGTGTTAAAGGCCACAACAAGAAAAAACAAGTAATTCCAGATTTTATGAGTGATAATCCCCTGAAATGATGCAGCTTCAAGATCCTAGCCTTGATATTCACAAGGAAGGGAAGTACCTTATGCTTGCTGTTCAAGAGCTAGTATCCGGAGATCAATGTGAAGGAAGATTTGTATTTGGCCGTGACAGCAAGAGGCCAAAGGAGTCTGGTGATAACAGCAGATTCACAAAAGACGGAACCAATCCTAAGAGTTTGCTACAAACTCTGTTGATGAGAGCAGGACACTCCCCTCCAAAATATAAAACAAAGCACCTTAAGTCGAATGAATTCAGAGCATTGGTGGAGTTCAAGGGCATGCAATTTGTTGGGAAACCCAAGAAAAATAAGCAGCTTGCAGAAAGAGATGCTGCTATAGAAGCACTGGCCTGGTTGACTCACACCTCAGACAATAGTCGTGATGAAGAGAACAACTCCCCTCCTGATGTCACTGACAACATGCTGAAACTTCTTGGGAAACGCAGAAGATCAAAACGTCAGTCTGGTTGATTGTGATTACTGATCTGGAAGACGGAGCTGCTGCCATAAGTTGGTTGATGATAACTGATGAGTACTACTGATCTAGAAGATGGTGCGTAGGATGCTCTAAGCAATATCTCCTTCGGAAAAAAGAAGTCTTCTTCATCAGTAATAGGAAAGACCAAAAGACTCATGATTTGGAGCGGTCTGGACATTTCTTCGTTAGTATATGATTATTAGGTGCAGCATTGGGTGAAAGAAATAACATTTTCTCGATGAGATAATGTTGTGTAACTTTAGAAATGGGCATAAATATAACCCAGTTGGTATATAGTATTTGGTAGAGTGGGATAGTATATAGGAATACAAATCTTTTCCTTAAGGGAGTTCTTGTAGATGGTTGAAGTCTTCATTGAATCTCGGTAGCTGCTCATGCCATTGGTGAGTCTGAAATGGTGCAAAGGGGTGTAGATCATTTTCGGAAAAACATTTCGTTGAAGCCTTCATGAGATCTTGATAGCCGTTGACACTTTACGTTAGTCTGTGAAGTGGCGCAAAGTGTTTTGTATGTGGCCTCATTAGGTCGTTGCTTTTATTTATAGAAAGACAAACTAATTGCAGTGATGGTTCTTCTGAACTTGTTAGATATTGAGTTACATTTTTTTTTTTGCGGCCGAAGTTAGATATTGAGTTACATGAATCCTTGTAATTTGCAATTAATTCAATGAATTCATTTTCATTTACGTACATGATATGAAACATCCCCGAAATCATGTATGTTATTTAAATAATCATAATAACGAAACATAACAGAAATAAAATTCTTAAACACTGACGGAGTTGATAATGGATCTGTCCTAGCCTTCTTCAACGTCCATCACCCATGCTTACTTTGCATGCTCACTTAGAAACACAAATGAAGCTGCAATAACGATAGGCTCTGAGTTTCTAGGTTTGATTCTCCCTTACATTCAAATATTTTAGTCATGCCCTCCCTAAGTACCATGCAAACGGCCCCCTTGTCGGGCTTAGGAGAGGGCCTTTCCCTTTCCCTTTCCCTTGCGTCGTTTTACCTCCTTTCCTTTGAACTCTTTTACCTATACCTTTTCTTCTACTTTTCTGCCTTCCCAAGGTGTTCCTTAGGCTTATACATGCATAACAAAATATTCCTCAATGCCGTTTGTGAGAAAACATTTGAAACTTTCACTCTCATCTATGAACACGTCATGCAAGCTGAATAGTCATGCTTTAAATACTTTAATTCCATACATGCAGGGCATGTTTGGTATGCCTCACTGGACTGGACTGTGTTAAATAACACTCGAAACCCATGTTTGGCAAGGGAGGGGATTAACTTAAATGAGACTCTATAGTCTAGTAGTTAAAAAAATCCGGACTCATGTGTCTAATATAGAGAGCCCAAATTGGGTTCACAAAATAGCAAGCGTCTTATTTTGAACATGCAAGTCCGATGGATTTGCTTATGGCTTGAATCAAAACCACACCATCACAGACACAATCAACGGACTATGGCAGAACCCAACGCCCAGCGCTCTCCCCAAATTTCTTCTTTGGGTAAAGAACCCCACAACACATCTGCAACAACAGTAGTTGCCTCTGCATCAGAAACAGAGGCCTCTCTCACTCTCTTCAGTATTTCCAATTTAAAAGCTCTTTTCTCAATCTGCTCCAATCCTTCCCCAACTTCCACTTGCACTGCAAAACTTGCCACACCTTGAAAATGGAAATTTCTCCACACTTTCCTCCATTTTTGGCACTCTCTCCTGCGCACAAACACTTCCATTTCGTCCTCATTGGACTGCAAACTCACCTACAATCTCTGCACACCCATAAGCTTCTTGATCAGGTCCTCTTCAAGCATTAAACCAATCACTTCCTCTCTGCCCAAAAACGCAATTTCAAGAATGCAATTCATGGCTGCCACTTTAGTTGACAAGTCTTCAGAGCCCAGGAGGCTGATAATTCTTGGGATTTCTCCATTGATGTCATTAACCAGAGGGGTTCTGATGATTTTGACTAGTCCAGTGAGGACTTGAATCGAACAAGATGAACCCATTTGAATTAAAGCTTTAACAATCGGACCCATCAGCACCAATCCCACAAAAACATCCTTATTGAATTTAACCAGACCAAGAACAGCAAGAGAAGCTTGGTCTCGAACCCAATTCGAAAACTTTGAGTCGCAAACCTTATTCAAGAAAAGAAAATACCTTTGCTCTCAAAATTAACTGCTGATAGTGTTTATCAAACCTTTGGCCCAACCTGTTCTCTAAACCCTATAAATGCCTAAAAATATAAAGAATCAAAAAAGAAAGCCCAAGATGCTACACTATATTTATAATTTTAGAAGTTATATATATTTTTATTTATTTATATGTTAAAATTTCTAATTAAAATTAAATATTAAAATACTTATTTTTTAGCCCGACACAGCACCAAACATAGGTCTTCATTATTTTTACAATCCAGTTTTTTAGTCCAATGCAACACCAAACGTAAGTTAGTACTTAATCCAGCTTAGGCCAATCCGAGCTAATCGAAGATAGTCATATGATTTAGTCCAGTCCATGACAGTCCACTGTACCAAACGACCCCGTACTGTACTAAAAACAACCACATTAGCCAGTGGTAAGAGGTGTTTGTTTGCAAACCATATGGACAAGTTCCAATCGCCTTGTTTGACTCTAGGATCTCGGGTGCAAGAATAAATGATCTTAACTACTTGAGATAAAAGCCCCTTGCATCATTAGCAAACGAACTTAATGAAAACACCAATAATTTCTATTGCAGCCACTTACCTTGCTTGTCCATCACGTGCTCAGAAAACCCGGAAGTAAGCAAAGCAATAAAACCCAAACAAAACTTAAACCTGCAATCGATCCACGATTTCTTTAGTGTAGACGAGACACCAAACTCCAAATTCAGAAAAGGCTTGTCCCAAAATCAATCCTTAATGTTGCCGACCAGTGACTACAATGTCGGGTCTCTTACTGTTTCTGGTTTTCGTTTAAAACTTTGAACCAGCCTTAAATTGTGAAACTTTAATGGTTTCATCCTACAGGTTTTTGAATTTCATTTCCAACTGCATTTGGTATTTTTAGTTGGTTTTGTTACTAAATGTTAGGTGGGAAGATATTGAGATCAAAATATAACAAAATATAATGAGCTGGTGCTGTTCAAGCTAAAAAGGATGAGATTCCATCGAGCAACAAAAAGATGAACTGTAGGCTGGGCTGTCAAAATTGGGGCTCATTTTTTAACATTATCCGGCTTCTTATCCCATGAAACACCAAACACAGGAAGGGCTCGTTTTGTGCCTAGGATTGGAGTGAATTGGATTTGTCAGGAGGAGGAAATGAAGGAGCAATTCATGCTGTACCAACGCACCATGACAAGGAAATAAACTATAATATCCAAACCCGCATCCTTCCAAAACACGAGACCAAGTAACAATGCAGCCAAACTTTGAATGTGGAATCACAAATTCACAAGTATGCCAAAATTTACACAATTTTTTAATATGCATTTCAACTGGAAACATCAATGAAACACATCACTAATTTGACTTCCTATCTATTCCTACATGTATACAAACTCCTAAATCAAGCAGGGTATGACTCAAACATATATACGACTGGTTAGGAATAGTTAAATGGGAGTCTAAGCTTATACATTCAGTCTAAGCTTTTCATAAATATATAATGTACAACTTCACTAGCATTGTGCTATGTATGTACAACAGAAAAAGGTATGATTATGTCAATTACTTCCAAACCTTGATTGCCCCATCTCTACCGCTCGATATTAAGTGTCTCTGGTTTAACTTAACTGAGGCCAATGATAGAATAGAATCACGGTGGCAGCCAGCAGAATCAGTGGCAGCAGCCGCAAGTACTGCCTTGGCTGTGAGCTTTGACGTTAGAGGTCGTCTCTTTGTCTCCTATTTTTTTCACCCAAAAAAAAAAAAAAAGAATCATAAAAATCTACATAACAAAATTACAATGGTAATAATAACTTTCTACAGCTTAGCAACTGATCTGGTGTCCTACTTGTTAAAACACGACATTAAGACCAAGAACATAATAGAACAATGAAGGGGAGACCTATGACGAATTGTTTGAGCAACTTATAATGCAAAACTAATGAAAACAAGCACATTCTATCGCCCGATTTCCCAATGATTCTTTGAAACTACCAAGTCATTTAACTTTGGTTTTTGGGGGGAAAAATAAGTAGAACAAAAGCTTCCCCTCTCAAAACATAACTTCTGCATGCACAAACTATAGATCAACCTCACCATACTCTGCCAGGACCTAAATTCATAGAACCCTGAAATAATACTACAATCGATAAATTATACCTGCACAACTTGCACACCAAAACTAGATCTTGTCGCATAGAAATCATCATTTCCAACTCCCTTCAAGTTTGGCCCACAGATGGAGTAACTTCGATCAGGACTGCAATATACGGCCAATTAAACCACTACACAACCTTCACTACATCAAGAAAATAATAATGAAATTGCAACAAACCTGTAATGATCCCATCGACGTATTTTCAAGTCGGTTCCTCCAGTTAACAAATCACCCCCAGGTAAGGGCAGCAATGAACGGATGCCAGGAAGACGAGGAGGGGGTTCATTTAGTTCATCAACTCTGTAGTGGGGATTGACATTCCGTCTCAGATCTGGTTTAGAATTTTTACTTGATGATCTAGCCAAGGCCCAAGGCACTTCAGATGTTTCAGCATCACTTTCATAACTTGCCACTCTCAACACCTTAAAAAAAGAAGATTGAATAATTATAGGTATGAACTGGGAGATAAAGTTGAATATCACAACATTTGAACTAATGTAGGTAGATAAGGGCAAAAAAAGGAACTTACGTACATTGAGAAAATAAAAATAACAATAAGCATCTGAAAAGTTTGATAAGCTTTGGCTACATCACAGATATACCAGAGACCGCCCCGGGGCCGAGAGGCACCTGATAGTTTTGTCCGTGCAATTTAAAATTTTTTTTTCTTAATCAAAACTTAAGCACCTCCTGTTTTTCCATTTTCATAGGTGGTTTATGAGTTGGAAAGCATAAGTCTGAACCATAAGAGATTAATATACTAGTATTCAGCTAGTCTGAAGAAAAGAAGTTGAAAATTTTGGTAAATTGCAGCACAAAACCAGCAAACCTTCCAATTTCAACCTAAAAGAAAATTCATGGATGACACCACATTCTGCCTGTTGACTCAATTAATAATTTATCAAATCCGTTCTGCCACTATAAAATAGGATCTGATCATTACTTCCAGTTTTCTTCATTACTTTGAAAAAGAGCACAAGCAGGGGGCTGTAAGCTATGCATACGATTGTATCAACTTATCCAGTGCCATCCATATCTAATTTCTACAGAAGCTTACAGAAGATGATTTCTAGGTAAAAGTTGAAAGGAGATCATTTCTATGTACCTGGTGGCAGCTTCCATTTTCAGCATTCCAAAGAGAAACTTCATTACAACCTGCAGCAACATAAACAAGGGGTCTTGCAGCAGCAGAGGCAGAAGTATTTGGAGGAGGAAGAAAAAGACACATCTTCTCAATAGGGCAAACAGCAGAATACTGCCATGAGTTCACAGGAATAAGGAACCTCATATCCCAAAGAGTAAGCACACCCCTTGAAGATCCGGACACAAACCAATTTTCACAAGGTCCTGTTACCAGTGAAGAAACATAGCCCTCTTCAGGAGTTGCTCTCAATGTCCAAGAATTGGTATTCATTCTTGTATCCCAAAGATGGATCCCACAATTTTGGGTGCTGTACATAACCATCTGATTTGTACAGTTATCAGCAGAGAAATTCAAAAGGCTGAGTATGGCACCTTCCTTAACATCCTTCTTCTTGATATCAGCAACACCCGAATACTTTTCAACAACATTACCAAGACCTCTGGAGATGTAATCAACAGAAAACATATGTATCATGCCATCACATGCTCCAACTACAACTTGAGCAGAGCCCCGGAGCATTGCAGTGCACAGTGCACGGCTTCCCTCAAGGTGATAAGTTAACCTCGACCGAAATGATATGTCCTTTTCCAACTTTCTAGAATCCCACACCTTGACAGTGGAATCATCAGATGCACTTACAAAAAAACTATGATCAGTTGAAATGGCTATGTCATTGACAGCAGACCGATGTTCTTGCAGATGTGCAACCAGCACCCCACGGGGCCTCCAACCAGAATCTGGAATTGATGAATTTCGTGCAGAAGAGGGCAATCCAGTTATATCACTTGGAGGTGATGCATCTTCCGCAGCTATAGAACTTCCTTTTGAAGTGCCAGATAATCCCATATCTTGAAGCTTGCTACTAGCAAAGGCAGTTTGATCATTATCCCTACCATCTGGCTCATGCACGACTCTATAAAACTGTTTGGAACCACTACTCATGTTGAATGATCCTGACACAAGCTTAGGTGCTGGAACAGAACTAGCCAAACTAAATGATTTATTTACTGGATCCATCCAAGGCATGGATGATGCACCAAGTCCTACAGAATTCACTTGAGATGGAGAATCAGATGCTGCAGGAGGAACTCCCACTGCTCGCCTGTCCATGCTAAAGGAGTATAAAGGTATGCCTACTGATGATTTATCGCACATGAAGCTATTCACACCACTTCCCTGTGGCCACATAAAGCCTGAAAATTGCAACTTTTCAGAGGACAAAGGATCATGAATGTCAACTGTACTAGAAGCACGTGTAAAGCTTCCCATACTTCTCAACTTAGCCTCACCATCTTCACATTCAGTTAGCTCTCCTTGTTGCAATGCCTTTCCAGTAAGTTTTTGATTCTCGGGACTTTGTTGCTTGTCGGGCCAGTTCCTCGTTGAACTCAATTCCTCAACCCCTTTTGGAAGTAAATCCACACTTTCCCATTGTTTAGATTGAGGCCAGGAGTTGTACCATATCTTTCTCTGTCTTTCCAACATGTCTGAACTCCTTGCATTTTCTAGAACTTGGTAAAAAACCTGTCTTGAGACTGGAGGTTTTAAACATGCAAGGAGAGCCTTTTCAGAAGCTAGAGATGCTGGCTGCCTGCGAAGTAGGGGCCGAATAACAGGGGCAAGAAAAACATAGGAATCTACGGCACCTAAGCAGTCACTGCTGGCCGCAATAAAAGTGACAGCTGACCTTCTTACCCATTGACTAGGATAACATAACAATGGAAAGGCACGCTCAATCATTTCAAGAAGTATCCTCTTTCGCAAGAAACCACTTTTGCACAAAATGGCCAAACAGTCCAATGCATTGACAATGACAGCCTCTGTAACATCACTTACTGCCTGCTCAATATAAGGTAAAAGATATTCTTCCACACTTCTTTGACCCACAAAGAAGCATACATAAACAATTTGCCCATAGAATACTGCTCTAAGCTGCTCATCGCGATCATTCAGAAAAGCGGGGAGAATGGGTAACAAAAAGTCATTACTCTGTCTCTGGCCAAAGAAGCAGCATAGGTTGCTAATGTCCTGAAGGAGTGCCCTCCTGATATTTGGAGTTTGCTTTGGACCCATTACAAGTTCTTGAATGACCTCAGCTATGGACTTCCTCAACATTGCAAGCTGTGCATCGCTGTTTACCCTCTGAAGTTGACCAGATGTCTCACTAGATGATGCCAGTGGCTTTTTGGCAGAACTTAATTCATCAAGTACCCCAGCCTCACTCAAGCTTATTGAGTGAATCAAGAAACCATAAGCAGTTAGTGCCAGTTTAGCTATATTACTGGCATAACATATCCTCACACTTTCCTCTGGATCATCAGGAAGCATAGAAAGCATTGGCAGAATATACTCTGGAAAAATTTTTGCATCACTGGGAGGAAAATCTCGGACTAAAGGGAGAATGTCACACAACGTCTCCAAGGCAGCACAACGCACAATTGCAGCTGGATCTGAAAGCATTGCAACAACATATGGAATTACACGTTGCAAACGATCTTCGTCATCAATATACAAGGCAGACGATTTGAGCAACAGTATAGCCCTCCTCCTTAAATGAGGCAATTTTACATTGCGTATGCAGGAACAGAGCAAAGAGGTAATCAGAACCATCCCCTCACATCTCATACTGTCTTCTGGCAACGGCAGAAAAGGCATGCCAAAGGTATCTGATTGGCTGTCATACTTGGACATCAATGAATTCAAATCATTTAGGGTAATCTTTTTCATAAATGGATGATCATTTCTCCTAAATGCATTGGAGATAGACTGAAGTAATTCACCAGGAGACTGCATCCCATAGTTTCCGAGATTTTGGGAAAATGTAGAATCAGGATTATCGTCTAACACTGGCTTGGAAACAGAATAATGATTACTTTGTTTAACATCCCTGAGAAGGGTATTGATATCACCAAGAAGTTCAAATTGATCACATTTTAAGCCTTTACCTATCTCATCTCTCTTTCTAATCGAGCCCTTTGCAAAATTCTTGTTCTGCATTGTAATGACCTCCTGAGAAGTTTTATCACTAATGGCATTGGCATTTGAAGGAGTTCCAAGTCCAGTTCCAGTGTCCTCAGTTGACCTATTGCTCATCATTTGTTTAAGTATCTCATGGAAAACACTCTGGCAAAGTGCAACCTACATACAATAATTACGGAGTTGTGAATACTTTAATGTGCACTAAGTAAGTGGAAAATCTTTAATATTCAACTTCTTTTTTTCACACCAAAAAAAAAAAAAAAAAAAGGAACAACATTTTTTACCCTCATATCTGAATGAAGTGGATTCCAGAAACAATGAAAATTATGCAGAAACGGAGAGAAGTAACTTGGAAACACAATGGTGGTATACTCTTGCAGGTAGCTATCAGCAGAGAGTCGCAACTCTGGTTCCAACTGAATCATATGAAGTATCATCTTGCGAATCCCAGAATCTGGTATCTGCATTCAGAGTGCATAAATGAAGAAAGTAAAGAATACACATCAGTAAGGAGAGATTTGAGCAAAAGACGCAACAAAAGAAAATAGGGTTGTCAAAAAATAAAGTTCAAGAGGCAACATGGTAAAGAGTAATTCAATACGTTATGGAAAGAGATGTGATAAGAACTCGAACAGAATTGTATACTTAGTACGTGGAGGATGGCTTGCGGGGGGGGGGGGGGGGGGGGGGGGGGGGGGGGAGAGAGAGAGAGAGAGAGAGAGAACCTTTTCAAGAAGTTGGGTAGGATCATATTGCCCTCTACGATAAGCAAGAAGTTGAGAGAGTTCAAATAGTGGCTGACCCTCAAGGAAAAGCTCAGCAATTACACACCTAAATCAGTGTCATGGATATGTAGTCTCTCAAGCAAAAATAATAATCAAGATGGTACTGGAATTTCAATGGGGTCAAAATGCTAATGCGACAAAAGCTCACCCTACAGCAAAGATGTCCATAGATGGCCTCAATGGTGCATCTTGTGCAACCTGCATCTCACCTCCATGCTCATAAAATCTCTGGAAATTGAAGCCATTTGAATACAATTAATAATATAACCGTGTCACAAGAGGTAAGTCTATATGGTCACTGGTTAGTGTTAGAAACATTAAGATCCCTCTCAACGTTAGTGGTGAAACTTCTGACCTGACTCCTAAAAGATGCAGCAAAAAATTCTTCAACAAATTTTAATGCATAAGAAGATGTTTGAGGGGTCCATCAATAGAAGGGGAATACATATATACATATATGCTACAACTTACGCAAATGGACAAAATTATGCACCTCCTTGATAAAGAAATGCAAGAAAAGTGAAGAAGAAAGATACAAAAAGCATACCTCAGGAGCAAGATAACAAAGCCTTCTTCCTCCAGTGTCAAAGAAAAACGAGAAATCAGAAGGGTCGTCGTATGGTATGTAAGTGGGTTTGAAAGATGCAAAGTCAGCAAGGTAGAGCCAATTCCAAGAAGTCACCAACACATTCTCACACTTAATATCACCTAAAGATGACATAAATAAAACGAACAGAAAACCAACCCCATTAATATGACATTGAAAAAAGGGCACTGGTGAAGTTCCTCAACTAACTGAACTCACCATGACATATGCCTTTGTCGTGGCATTGCTTCAGAGCAAGAAGTAACTGCACAGCAAGCACAAGAACATAAAATTGTAAGAGGAACCATAGATGTAAAAGATGGGAGAGGAGAGAGAGAGAGAGAGAGAGAGAGACCTGAAAAGCCAACCATTTCTTCTCGATGAGACTGAGAAAAGGTCGTGTGCTTAATCGGTCATGCAGATTATTGAAGAAGTATTGCCTTACAAGGTAAGCGGCTTTATCTGTCTCTTGCCAAAACTGCAAAGAGGAAACAGCAGGGAGGTCATATAACTAAATCAAGCAATGCCAACTCTAAATAATTGCTTAAAATAAAACGAACCCAATAAAATTAGAACTCTTAGAGTTAGAAACATCAAATTTTCTCAGCTCCCAAACAGAATCCAACAGTTTCAGCAAAAATTATGTTCCTTAATCATAACACATAACTCTATGAACTCGTTAAACACATGTAATTTCACGAAAACCAATTTTCCATTTGAGTTTCTAAACACCCAAACAAAAGTGGAAGAAGAAATTGAAAAGAACCTGGAAGGGCCAAACGTGAGGGTGATCAAGAGCACGGAAGGTCTCCTTGATGTGGAAGAGCCTGCGCTCGTACTCACGGAGATCGATGGAGTCGCCGCGCTTGAAGTAGACCTTGACGAGGACCAAACCCTCGTCGTGCTTGCACTCAATGGACTTGAAGAAGCGGCCTCGGCCTAGAACCTCCTTCAGGACGAGATTATAGGAGGACGGCAGGTCGTGCAGGTAGTATTCCGACGCCGAGACTTGAGTCGTTCGAGCGATCTTGTTGCCCATGGCTTTTGCCTCTGGCTCTGAATTTCCCAATTGATTTTCTCAGCCATTCATTTTGTTTTGTATAATTTATTAGAGCTCAAGCGGCAGAAGTAAATAAATAAATAAATAATAGAGGTTAAGGAGGGCTGGTAGGGAAGTGGAGGATTTTGGCAGGTTTTGGGGGTGGAGAAGAAGAAGGGGTGAAAACAGAAGAAAAGGAACCAAGTAGAATTGAAATTGAAAAGCAGAAGAGGGCTCGGGTGGGTTTTACTGGAGTGAAATCATCGCGAGGGCCGGATTTAAAATAAATGCAAAACACTTTGGGCCTGTTTGGTATCCAACAAAAAAAATTTTAAACTAAAAAACAGAATTTGAGTCCAAAATAAAGAATATCTGTTTGGTAGCTCTATTTTCAAAAACTCAAACTCAAACTCAAGAACAATTAAAAAACAATCCAATGATTAAAAACAAAAAATATCTGTTTTTTTAGGTTTTTTCTAACAACCCACAAGTTCTCACATTTTTAAGATTTGAAAATAGTTTTTAAGTTGCATACCAAACAAGTTTTTGAATCTTAAAAATAGATTTAAGAACTCCTTGTTTTTTTTAAAAATCAAAATTTTTGAGTTCTCTATTTGAATAGGATACCAAACGCCCCCTTAATTTTTGGGAAATAGCTTTATATGCCACTTTTTTTATTATTTAAATTTTAACTGAAAATACCATCTCTCACCAAATTTTTTGCAACTATCACCTATAAATATATATTTATTGTCCACTTATTGCACACATATCACTTGTGCTGAAATTTTGTTTTCTCTCTATCGCGCCTCTCACTCTCTCTGTCGCTCAACTCTCTCTGTCTCCGTCGCTCAGGTCTCACTCTCTCTTCAGTCAGCTCTCACTCTCTCTTCTCTGTTTCACCGTCGAGGGAAGCTCTTGGTCTCTCTTGCGTAGCTCTCTCTGACGCAGTGGTCTTCCTCTTCCATCGTTCACCTGCAAAGGGTACTGTTCATCGTCAATTTGAATTGGTTTAGGGGTTTCTTTGAAGTTGGTTTATGGTGTATGGGTTTCTATGAAATTGGTTTAGTGTTTAGGATAGGGGTTAAGGGTTTGTCTGAAATTGGTTAAGGGGTTTCTCTGAAATTGGTTTAGGGTTTAGGGGTTTATCTGAAATTGTCAGATTATGATGATTCCTTGTTTGAAACAGTGAAGGAGTCTGCTCTTTGTTCTTTGTTTGAAACTGCTGTTGTTTTGTTGTTGTTATTGATGTTGTATTGCTAGTTTATTATGGTTTTATTCCCGTTCCATTGTAGTTTTAATGGTTTTGGCGATTTATGCAATTGGATTATGTGTTTGTTTGTTGTTTTGTTTCATCCAAAGAAGGGAAATTGTAGGTATTCATTTATAGTCTCTACATTAGTCACATGAATCTTTATAGTTTGTTTTGCAGTTGCAGTAGCTTTTGTTGGAAATTTAATATTAACTCATATTTATTTTCCTATTTGAATGAAAATTAATAGAGTTCATTGGATGATGATGTCGTTTGTCAATTTTTAGGAAGAGGTATCAAAGCACTTGTTTATTCAATGGATGCATTAGTTGGTTTTTTATATTGGGACATACACTTTTGAAAGGGGTTCTTTAGTATCTATAAATACAGTAGTGTTCCTGTAATTAAAATAAGGGAATTGATTCAGTCAATGTTTATCTATTTGAATACAGAGAGGATTTCCTACATAATCTAGTTCAAAGAATCCTTGTGTAAGGCGTAATTCGTCTTAAGGTTAGAGTGTCCAACACTTGCTTTGACTTAATTATTCAAGTTCTTCTAATCCATATTATGTGATTTTTGATTGTGTATGTTTGTAGGCATGCGTTAATTTTGAAGCATGAATTGAATGATTATTTCTAAATTTGTTTGTGACTATGTGGGGAAGGATTGATGCAGTTGGGGTAGTTCTTTTAGCCTTTGCTCTAAAACCGTGTATGAAGTTCATCCTTGGGGCATGAAATCACTTTGACAATTGGGTGGTGTTTGGTTTGTGGATGGAATGTAATCCAGATTTAGTAAAATGGAATGTATATAAGAGTGGAGTGTGGAGAGAGTTTGAGAGTAGATAAGAAATTGAAATTGGGTAAAAAAAATATGCAATTGGTATTATTTCACATTTCAGGGGAAATATGGGTTCTAAAGTAAAGTTGATGATTGCTGAGGATGAAAAGTTCTAAGGAAAGGCGTTCTCCCTTTCCCATACAAAGACCGCGATCAGCACAATTAATGAGAAATTGAGTCTGCAATAGTTAATTAGGTTCGAAGACAGTTGTTTTGGTCATCTATTACTCATTGAGGACCTTAAGTGGACTTCACAAATTTTCCACAGCTTGTTGTCGAGGAAGGCTGATCCCAAGATAATTTCCCAAGTCAACGGAATAAAATTCATCGTTGGTAATAAGGTGATACAATTCACAGCGCAACAATTTTGCATCATCACAGGACTAAGGTTTGGAAACTTTCCTTTCATTCCGATTGCAACTAATGAGAACTGCTCATTGAAAAAGAAGTACTTTTGCAATGATAAAACTATCACCCTTTTGAAACTAGAAAAAGCCTTCATCGACTGCGTTGATGAGGAGGATGTATTGAAGCTTGGATTTCTATATTTTTTCGTTTTTGTGCTGTTGGGTAATGAAAAACATGTCAACATTGACATGCAGTATTTGAAATTGGCGGAAGACCTTGAAGAGTTTCTGAAGTA
The DNA here is from genome assembly GCF_000346735.1 of Prunus mume. The sequence continues at coordinate 6,633,659 of NC_024130.1, forward strand.
TTCATAGGGTGATGTTTCATATGCGTAGACAAATGCCTCACTTTTGAGGGCACTTTGTGCAGATTGCCAGCGAGTAAAAGTGCCCCAAAAAGATACAAAAACAAAAACAAACAAAAAAAATCTAAAAACAAAGTAAAGACAACGGCAAGTGGTAGACCAAGAGAGTACTACATCAAAGGTTTTGGGTTTGCACTTCTGGTGTGCAAATTTCCATTAATGTATAAGTTCAATTTCATTTGTTTACAGTGATTCTAGTATTTAGATTTGGGCTTTTGAGATGTTTCCAACGTTGGCTACACTGCATTTTGTTGTGCACGAAGAGAATGGCCACGTCCCTCGTATACTACAGTGGAGAAGCAATATATCGGCTCGTTTTCACAAGCTAATGAGCCAAGTATTCAAAAATTGTGAGGTTAGTTATGTTTGTAATGATAATGTTATGCATATGAAAATATACTAAGTTTACTAATATGTATTTTGTATGTGTAAATTGCAGGTTGATGTGGAACTTCTCCGCCCAAGTGTAATTGACAAGCAACAGCCCTATTGGACTTGGGGTGACAGTGTTGACAACAGTGAAGAAATTGTGGAATTGTTTGCCGATGAGGCCGAAGAAAAAACCAGCACTTCTGTTGAACAAAAAGATGATGAATTTGACGAAGCTGCTACCCTTCCGTCATTTTCTAAGGTAAGCATGACCCTTTTGCAATATATACGTCATAATAAACTTAACGGCGCTGCTATATAATCAGTATATAGTCAATATATAGGCAATACAATAGCAAAACAGTAGCTGTATTTGGGTTATATTTTGTAAGTATTGTAACAGTTGCATTATAACTGAATGCAGGGTAAAGTGTCGTCCACTGAGTTACGCACTTTGAAGCGTGACTTTCAAACCACAAAGGATGAATTGGCAAAACTACCCAGTTCAAATCGAGCGCTTCAAAAGAGAGTGCACGACTTGGAAGAAATGGTACGGAATGAGTCATTGAAACATGAGAAGAAATGTGAAAAAAATAAAAAGTGTGTGGAGGATTTCAACAAGACCCTCGCTTCAATCGAACATTATTTTAAGCTAGAGATAGAGCAGTTGAAAAAACAAAATGGTGGGTTGAATGAACGTGGGGAAGGACATGAGGAAGTCGGTAGTCCTCATATGAATGAAGGAGGTGACAATGACATGTCGCCCTTACATGAATACATTACTCCGACTACAAAATCGGCAGAAATGGAAGCACAAGTCCCCAGTGATGGAGCTGAAGCTTGCTCTACCATGGAAGTCCAAAAGCCAGAAACGGGCGCTTTAGTTCCTCACATACAAGTGCAGCCAGAAGCTGAGCAACTAAAATCTGAGAAGCTTCCAATTTTGGAAGATGTGGATGGGTGTAGAGTAATCTATAAAAAAATGTTATCTTTGTTAGAGGATTGGAAAAACAACGACATTATGCCATCGGGAGGTCAGATGAATCCTCCCATCATACCCAATGTTATTGTGGCTGGTGATGATGAAGGTAGTGCCATTGTTGAAAAAAAGATGTGGAAGGTAATGAGTGCAGAAAAAAGCGACCGACCCAGAGATTGTTGAGTCCATTTACCGAACCTTCGAGGAAGAAGAGGACGATGACTGCTTCAGATGCGGAAGCAACCCTGCCATGTTTTGATCCAACTAAACCCCTACCCATTAAAGATGTCAAGGCAGTAATAGAGTTTTGCACTGCCTGGAAAAACGATATAAGGTTAGGATTTTTTACCTTGGAAATCCAATATTCATGTTATTGTAGTGTGTAGTGATATACCAATAAGTAAATGTAGCTACCTTTAATATACATGTTTGTATTTGTCATATTTTACAATGTGCCAATTATTAAATGATTACAAAATTCATTGTTGGAAGTTTGCCTATTATAGTGTAGAGGTGCAGCTGGAATCATGTTCAATGGGCCCAGAGTTTTTTTACAAACTTATAGATGATACCGAATGGATTAGCTCAAGGGTAAGAATTTGAACTCTACTTTATTAGGATAATTCAATTGTTTTCTCACCTTTGTTTTTTGTACATTTGTATGAAATTTTGGTCATCTTATTTACTTCAACTTCCAGCACCTTGACATGGCAACATTCCTCATCCAGAAAAGGCAACTATGTCATTCTTTGGTATTTGAAACTGACTGGACAACTGCAAATTATTGTTTGCAGGTAAACATGTGAACATGTTACATCCACTTCTTCAAATGCATTGGTTCGTCATTATGTAATATGCCTTAATTTCAATGTTTGCAGCAATTTCTAGAGTTGGTCAAAGCGCTTGCAAAGAAACAAGGATTGAAGAAAGCAGATGCTTCAAACACCGTTGACCTTCCACCCAGCTACCTAAAGAAGATACATCACTTTGTGCACGGTACATGGCAACATGGGTATGGGCCAGGTTGAACCAAAGTCCGGAAGGTGTATTTTCCAAATATTCTTCAAGGGTCCCATTGGGTGGCAATTGAAATTGACTTCGTGAGACATACTACGACTGTGTATGACTCCTATATTGCTTTTACCTCAACTTCCAAGCTGGTCAAATATCTGCACCCTATTAGCGATACTCTGGCATGGGTGTTGTACGATATGCACTTTTATAACACTTTTGAGGTTGAAGAGGTTAAGCAAAAGGAGATGAAGATGTCCACGTTTATGCCATTCACAATTTGCACCATTTGAGATGTGCCACAACAACGTGATGGGTAAGCTATGTGAATTTAGTGCAGTTTATCGATATTGTACATAACTGCAGTTCTAATTTATAAATTTATTGCCCCGACAGTACTTCTAGCAGAATCATGACAGTCAAATTCATCAAGCATCTCAGTGTTGGCATTTCGTTGGATAAAGTTGACCCATCGAAGATCACATATTACCAACTCAAGCTTGCGATAGAGGCTTTAAGGGGGGAGGTGTATATATGAGGTAAATGTGATAATGTCTGTGAATTGAGTTTAGTCTTCACTTATCACTTGGGAATTCACTATGCTCCTTAATTATGTCAGGAAATCCTTTATATGAAGATGTAGACATCGAAGCTCTGCTGGAGATGCTTTATGTTGTGATCCATCCATTTTGATAGAGCTATTTGGTTTAGTTATTCTCTGTAGCAAGGTGAAATCATTTACAGGGTCTTCGGCCATGTTGTACATGGTGAAATGTAATATTGTATAGTCGGTGGCGGTGGCTAATTGCCTTACATGGCACATAAACTGTTTCCATTTTGTAGACATGGCAGATAAAATATAGTCCATTTGGAGTAGGAATATGCATCAATTATAATTTTGTCAAACCAAACTGGGTAGTACGTCTAATCAATACCACTAGGGATGTATTTGTCATTCAGTTTTGAAATTGGGGTTTCATTTTTGAGTTGCCTTCGTGGTTAGCATACTTATTCTTTACATTGTGAAGTTGAACTATTTCGTACAGCTTGATATATAAACATACTTGCTCTTTATGAAGGTATAGCAGTTTACTTGTTTGAAACGACATGTTCATTTCCACTAAATTGTGCTCATTTTTGTATCCATTTTTGACATTTGGTCCATGTAGATTTCTTCATTTTTCTGTGCTCAATCCAACCATATACAGAACACAAAATGTGCATAATCGGTTGAAAAGTTAAAGGTCAAAAAATGGATAGATGTCAAAACTGAAAAACAAAGGAAGTGCATAATTTGTTTATGCCTAAAACTCTAATAAACTGGTCCTACCTTGGTGATACAGTAGCGATACAATGGCAATAAAGGGTGCTAGAAATTGCTGTTTGTGCTTATTTTGGATTTGTTGTTTTGTTTCATTTCATTTACTTATCGTTACTCATTACTAGTTAATAATTGGATGACTAAGAGATTAATTTGTGTTAATTATTAATACAACAATTACATATATGAATATTAAGACGAACAACATGTAATAACTCGGTCCTTAATTAGTATTTAATTATTAATTTATTCCAATAAAAGACCATTATACCCTTAGAATATTTTATTAGTTTAAAAGTTGACTTTTTGACCGGGAAGGAATTTGGGGATTTCAGTTATACCGTTGCGTAGAGCGCGACGAAACGAGTCCGTAGACACGTAGTTGACTCGAATCAGAGTTGTAACGAAGGAGTTACGATCAAAAGAAGTTCAGTGGCATAACCGTAAATATTTTGAAGTTGAGTTTTTAAAAACCCAGATTTCTCCTATGTCGGCAGCTCGACCAGCTGACTTCCAAAGGTGATATCTCTCAGCCCCGACTACCAAATCGAGCAAGACCAGTGCCAAACGAACCACCTCACTCCCCTCTTTCAGTCTCAGCCCATCCCAGCCTCGATCCGCCGTCGTGGTCGCCGGAAACAGCCACGAAACAGGGCGGTTTGGACAATTTTGGATGGAATTTCACGGAGCTCATTCAGACACCTCCGGCCACCAAATCGGACGAGTGAGGTATGGTTTTCTAGCTATTTTCCATGCTCTAGCCGCTGGTTGGGTAGGATTTTAGGAATTCCAAGCGTAAATACTTCGATTGTTAAGTTAGGTTTCAGCTGGTTTTGAGGGTGCGATTCCGGCCACTTCTGGCTAGTTTTTGGGGTAAGTCCAAGAACAAAAGTGGCTCCAAATAGGGTGTTACACCTAGGGTAGAAACCTTGAGCCGTGATTCAGAATTTTTCCGACGAAGCGTTATCGCTTTAGGCACAATTCGTTGCCGGCGCGTGTGGTGGCGCGTGGGCAGCAGGGTGGGGACCATAGTCAGCCTACAATAATCTCCTAGTCCCCACGAGTGCGTAGGATTTCACGGATCTTAATTCGGATAATGTTTGAACCCCGAACGGATCTCGTCTAGTGTGTGATTTCTGAATTTTCGGTAGAAGTCGCATTTGAATTTCATTTAATTTCAGTTAAAAGGGAAAATTAGTCTTTTGTGCCCGGCAGTAGCCAGGTGTCGGACACTCATAGGAAAAAGGATTTTAGCTAATTATCAGATTAAGGGCAACAGAGTTTTAAGTTTATCAGAAATTCAGTTAATTAGCAGATCTTTTCAGAGTTTTATATTTCCTTAAGCTAGCTCAAGTATTCAGATATAAATGTGTGGCCCTCAGATTTTATTAATTGCCCTATAGATACAGTTTTTGAGAGGCAAATGGTGAGTACAGTTCTAAAAGAGCAGACTTGAGAACCTAAGTAGCAGACGTAGGCCCAGTACCCTCACTTTTTCAAGGGATAGGTATGTAAATTTCGAGGACGAAATTTTTATAAGGGGGTAGATTGTAACAACCCGGTCCTTGATTAGTATTTAATTATGAATTTATTCCAGTAAAAGACCATTATACTCTTAGAATATTCTATTTTCCATGCTCTAGTTGCTGGTTGGGTAGGATTTCAGGAATTCCAAGCGTAAATACTTCGATTATTAAGTTAGGTTTCAGTCAGTTTTGAGGGTGCGATTCCAGGAACTTCTGGCCATTTTTTGGGGTAAGTGTTTGGGCCAAAAATTGACACATCCAGCCCAAGGCCCATCAGAACAAACAAGGCTGATTTGGGCCTCACAGGCCCAACATAATAGGAAGAGGGAGTCCAGAAGAGGGAACAATCCCACATGGCAGCCTCTGGGATAAAAAGTCAGCAATGGCAGCCTCTGGGATGAAAAAGTCAGCAATGGCAACTGCCATAGAAGAAGTGATTGAAGGTTTCGTGACATCAAGAAAAACTGAAGATTAAAACCCCCTTATATATGTATATTCAGAGATTTTTTCTGTCTTTTCAGAGAAGGTAATTCTCCCAAATAGATAAGCAAGTTACAATCTCAGAGAAGGATAAGCAGGAAAGCAGGGAGCTGTCCAGAAAAAGAATCAAACTAACCATCACGGGTAAAATATCACAAG
>NC_024130.1:6648142-6675968 GCF_000346735.1 Prunus mume
TTGGGACCAACTTCATTGCTGGATATTAAATTCGGGTTTGGGTTCCTCACCTACCCGATTGCACAACTTTATCCCAATTCTCCCCAGCCCTTGGATTGATCCAATGACTATAAAGTGAACCCCTTATAACTTACCCCTCATTATAGTCTGAGCCCACAATTCATAACCCTAGACATCCCTATTCCTAGAGCGACAACTGTTGTTGATGCCAAATATTCATAGGGCCTACCAAAAATAGCCGAAGGAATAAAAGCCCAAAACTTACTTCATGTGGTAGTTGGGCCCAAAACTAGAAACAAGCAAAGGACCACTTACCCATGCATGGGGACGCCCAAGGCGGGTAAGGCCAACCAGCCTAACCGAGGTTTATGTGACTGAGCCCAACATGCCTAACCAGTGGGACCTATCCCTAGAAGCCCACACGCGGGGAACCGTACCATCATGTGAGGCTCACAAAATATCTCTATGATGCACACTTTTTCCAAAAAGAAAAGATGCGTCATGCCACAATCGATCACCCACTTAGAATATGACATGATCAACACTCCTTTGTCCCACAATGAAAAAGGACAAGAGTATGGTCCAACTTTCCCTGTATAAAAGGGGAGTACTTTCCAACGTACGTAATCTTAATTTTCTCCATACTTGAGTACAATACTTTTAGTAACCTCCTTTGAGGAGGAAAGATTGATTTAGGCATAAGAGGATGGTTGGTACACCCATTACTAACTTTTCAATGATTGCCTTATGTTTCTTTGCAAGAATAGAAGCTAGCTGTCACCTTACATGGCCAGTCCAAGTAAGTGTAGCATCTAGCATGTTCGTTCATGAGCAAGGGTTGACTTGGTTTGACTTGCTCTAACTTGTTGGCGAATTTCATGCATCAACAATTGTTACTCTCTCCCTCACACTCCAATGTTAAAATGTCAAAACAAAGTCATTCTAAAAAAATCTTCAAATTGCAGGAAATTCAGCCATGCACTCATTGTCACGACCCGATTCAAGAATAAAGAATATTCTATAATCAAGGTGTGAGTCATATCATAGTCATGAGAATAAAATCCTATAACTATGATATGATGAGAAATAGAGCCACAAATAATACCAATTTAATTAACAACACATAATTAGAGTGACAGTAGCTCGTAGTTAAATACACACTAAGATCCTTATCAAACGATTGACTACTTACAAATACTAATTATACAATTCCACAATAAAGACCTAGTAGCTTGGTTGAAACCCCCTTCCTCAAACTTCGCCTTGAATCATGCACAATCTATTAGGGTATGAGCATTTCTAATGCCTAGTAGAGTATCGTTAAATCCCTCAAGGTAAACACAAGATACATAAATTATGCAACCATACCATATAAATTTGTATATGCGGTGATTCCATGAACTCACTCCCTTCTAATCCCATTAATTCATACCTTAGGGCAACAAGCCGAATATCCTAAAATATGAACTAGCCCCCATCCATCCCTTAACCCCATCTTTTATTTACGCATTTCTCAACTTTCACTTTTCATTAAAGGCCCTGCTCCCATCACCTAACTATATTCAGGCTTTGCTCCCATCATCTGAATATATTCCACATTTTTACTCAAATATATCACTACTACAAAAAGTGAAAACGATGACCAGAAAACAACGAAGGTGGATAAAAAAATCGTCGTTGTGTTTGAAAAGACGACGGTAATATAAAACTGTCATGGATGAATAACTTAAACACCTAAAAAATGGAGATTCTCATGGATGTTTTTAAAAAACGACGCACCAAATTAAAACAGCGTCGTCTTATTGAAAAGGTTTTCCTTAGAGTTCAACTCTGAGCCGAAAAACAATGACAGCAGCTATGAAGCCACTGACGTAGAAACTAAAGACGACGGTTTTCAACAACAGCTGCCGTGTTTACTCTTAAATAAACATGAACAAATTTTCTTAGTTAGCGTCGTATAATTTCATAGGAATCCACGTCAGTAAATTACAAAACCTTGCCGTATTAAATCAATGTACCACGACAGTAAAGATGAATTTATAGACTTTTTATTCACAGTGTACTACGACGGTAACTATTACTCTGTTGTCCGGGTAAGTTGTACTAACCACGTCGGTTTGTTCAACTAACGACGTATAATATTAATTTACCACGTCGTGAACTTTTACGTACCGTCGTATTTATTTGCTTTATACGCTTGACCTTATCTATAAACCGATGTCTTAATTTTTATTGCTTTTTAAGATTTATGCCTGGGATTTTTGTAGCCTACGACGGTAGATCAACAGAATGACAAGAATTGTAAAAACCACGACAGTTTATATAAAAAACCATCTTAACAAGAAAATTAGAATGACATCTTACCAGAGGGAATTCTGTTCCTCATCATAATCGATTCACCAATGTGAGAGAAAGACAATATTTTAGACGTTGATGATGGAAGTGTCTTTGTATCTTTGAGATACACAAAGGCACATACACATCAAAATCCAAAAAAATTTCCTCTAAAATTTGACGGCGGCAACCACACATCAACATCCAAAACGATTGCTTTTAGAAAGACAACTTTTTAGAAGTTGATGATGTATGTGTATTTGTGTCGTTCAGATACACAAAAGCGTACACACATTAACACCCAAACTATTGCCTCTGGAGAGGTGAGACAGAGCCAAGGCCTGAAGTGGGGACGGCAGCCAAGGGTAAGAAGAAGATGGAACCCTAATTGAAGAGTGAAAGAACGCATGAAAAAACCATATTTATAATAATAATCTTCACTATTCACATCGGTTCTATTACACGTTGCAATGTCTAATTAAAATAATCCCCGTCGGTGAGTACTAAATTCTTGTCGTATATATATATAAATAACCACGTCGGTATCTTAAACTAAATTCATCGACTTTATAACAAACAACGTCGGTTATGCATTAATTGTCGACATGATAACCATGTAGTTTTAGGAATACAAAAAGTCAATTGGCTAATTACTAACCATGTCGGTTTCTGCTATTATACCGTTGTGGTAAGGACATGCTAGGGCAGTTTTTTCACAAAACCGTCGTCGTATTGATCTTTTGGACAATATAAAAACTTTTTCGTCACCTGACCTAAAGTTTTATGCTCACTCTAACAAATAACAATTTTCAGTTTCCTCTCAGTTTCCCTTTCATTTCCTAAAAGCTACATGTCTGATTCTCTTCATCTTCCTCATCTTCGTCTCCAAAACTCCAAAGTTTACTTCCAAAGAAAACTTTCTTTGCAAGCCAAAGGTATTTTCTCACTCTCTTTTACTTTTTTAAATATCATTTGAAGTTTTTTTTTAAGAACGAGTCTGGAAACAAGACTCCTTTTTATTGAAGAAATCTTTCACTGGTTTGAATAAAATCACTAGTCCCTTAGACTCACGTCGTGTGAGGTCGACGGTTTTGTCTTTTATTTGACGTTTTTATTCACACACCACGACAGTAATTAAATTCGTGCTATTTCAATAGCACAACTGTGTGAATAAATACGACGTTATTAAGATATTACCGTCGTCTTGTTTGAAACGAACATGGGAGAGAGAAATCTAGGCAGTTATTTATGAACTCATAATAAGACGATGGTTAGATTTTATTTTCATCATTTTAATTCCCTTACTACAACGTATTTGAACATCCATGGTTCCAAAGAATATCACGACGGTTTTCTTTTTTTTTTTGCCAACGTCTGAACTTTAATATTACGTCATTGTGTTTAATTAACCGTCGTTGTTACCTTGCAGTTTTTATTTCCCTCTAAAGATGGTTTTGAAATCTCAAAGTAAGGAGACTCAAGTATCTAAAGGTCAAAGCAAGGACCTTGCAGTTTTGAAGGCACAAATGAGTGAAGCCAAATCTATCCAAAGCAATCCCGCAAAGAAGGTGAGATTTACTTCAACATCCGAGAAGACCTAAGCTCTGCGACATTTGATGAGGAGCCAAAATCAACTCGTGGTGTCAACACAATGAGACGTGTTGTGAAGAGGAAAATCCAAAAGATTAAGCCTGTGGTTGAGTACAATAAAAGTGGCAGACCATATGGCAAGGTTGCTGTTGAGATGCAGAGTTACATTGGTGTTTTGGCATGCACCAGGGTCCTTCTTGTCGACGAGAAATGGACTCAATTTCCCAAGAACCTAAAGAAGGAGATTTGGGAAGCTGTTCAAATGGCTTATGTTGTTGGGGAAGGGGGCAAGAAGATGGTGATGTCGTCTGCCACCAAAAAATGGAAGGATTTCAAGTCTACCTTAACCAGACAGCTTATCCTTCCATTCGCAATGAAAAGTTAAAAGAACCCCCTTAGCTTTATAACTTCATAGAGAAATCGCAATGGGATTTCTTTGTAGCTTCAAGATTATCCCCAGATTTTGAGGCTGTGCATTCTTAGTAGTCACAGAGAAGGGAAAAATGCGAGTACAACCATAGGTTGAAAGGGTATGTTGATTTGGAGGACCAATTGGAAGAAACCATGTGCGGTGAAGAAATCGATCGATCTCTGCTATGGAAGAAGGCAAGAGAAGATAAACAGGGAAACATCCATGATTCAAAGGTTGCAGAGAAGGCAAAATTAATCGTAAGTCTCACTGACTCTGTTCTATATTTGTAAAACAGAGGTTTTATTTTTCATTTCGACGTCGTTTGTTTTAGTACCCGTTGTTAGACATGAAACACCACGACGGTTTTTATTTACAGCTGTTTAAAATTTGATATGACGTCGTTATTTTTCAAAAACTGACGTCTGTATTGAATTACCACGATGGTTATATTTCTGAGTTAATGTTTTAAATTAAAGTTTTGAACTTTTTTCATATTCATTTAGATGTCGTTCGTTTTCGTGCTATCGTTCTACATGAAATAACACAACGGTTTTTATTTACCACCGTTAAAAAGTGATAGGACGTCGGTATTTTTCGAAAACCAACGTAAGTATTGAATTACCATGACGGTTTATGTTTATGAGTTAGAAGTTTTAAATTAAAGTTGTAAACTTTCTTCATATTCACACGCACACACACTCTCTCTTTGTCTCTTTCTCTCTATTCCTCTACAATTGGTTTGTAAACTGTTTCTGGAAATCCAGGGATACTTTGGTTAAGATTTTTTTTTCTCTAGATGTCAATTATATGAAGGTTTTTTCATACACCGACGTTAGAATGCATGCACAACGACGGTAATTTATTACCGACGTGTGAAATGAATTACTACGTCAGTTTTTTAAATAATCCGTCGTCTTCACTTATTTACCACGTTGGTTAATTTTTTTTTATTTAGTTGTTAATTTTATTTTACAATATGTTCACTCACTAGCATTCTCTCTCTCTCCCTCTCCCTCCCTCACTTACAATCTCTGCTGACTATCTCTAGGACCAACGATATTTTGACCTTGGCTTTGGGAACCCATGAGCATGGTGGGAGAGTCAGAGGTGTTGGAGCTGGGGTTTCTCCAACTCAATTCTTCAATTTGCCGAGATAGTAGAGAGTAAAATTTGCTGACAAGAAACTAAAAAGATTGAGGCTAGGGCAAAGGAAACGAAATTGTTTTGGAGGCAATCAGGGCAGAGAGGGAAATTTTGTTGAAACAATTCAGTCAACTAATTCCCAACTTTGATCCCAACTTGCTCAATAAAACTCCAATTCCTCCAATTCCTTTACTGCCTAAGAGCAAAGCCCAAAAAATCCAATGTCTGACAAAGCAAGCTACTCTGATGTTGATGCTGCTGAAAAACGGCAAGATGAAACAGTAAAATCTCTGACATTTGATTTTTTCTGATTTATAATTTAAAATACGTTGGTTTTTATTTTATAAACCGTCGTGTATTTCATTAAATCCTTCACTGCATTTTAATTAGACTACCTTTCTATAGTGTAGAGAAATTAGAACATTTACACAACGACGATTATGTCTTTACCATCGTCTATAACCTATACTCTATCAGTATGTTCTAGAAACCGTCGTTTATATTACATACCACGTCGGTTTGGTTGGTTTAGTTATAGTCGTTTATTTTACTTGATGTACAAACTAACTTATATTTCTTTCTTCATTTCTTGTAACAGGATCTCTCAAAGCTAGACATGCCACCTCCTCTGTTAGCCCTATGCCAATTTCTCGAGACCAAGTTGAAGCCTGCTAGAGAGACCATTACAATTCACATTCTAGAGGAAGTGTTTGGCACTGACCATGATACCTTCCTCTTGTGTGAAGATATTTTACAGTTTGCTTCCATGGTTGAGATTGGATCCATAGTGATTGTAGTATACATGAGGTAATTCTAGAAATCCTTTTTTTTTTTTTACATTTCCTTTCTTTTAAATAAAAATCTCATTTAAGTGAATTTCATATATTTACGTACCTATTTGACTATTTAAAAATGGCAAATATGGTAAACCTTGTTGGCCTCGTCAACTCTAGACAAGTCAGCTGTCAATCTGGTATTTTATCTTACCTAACAAAACATCTGTCAGACTGCCTGGAAAACGCAGATGGGGATCAATTTTTCTTGGTGCCTTATAATCCAGGGTTAGTCCCCGTAACTATTTAACCTATTTTCCTTGTAATATTTTTCTTTTAACCTATATGGATCATTATGTGTAGGGGTCAGGTGTTGGTAATTGTGAGACCAGCTAAGGTGACTGTCTATTACATGGATTCATTGCCAAACCGCTATGTTGACGAGGACGTGAGAAATATAGTGAATACGTAAGTTGATTTATTCCAATCTAAGTTGTTTCTATCTATGCATTTGAATTATACGACGGTTTTTTCGAATACCAACGTTATAATGAAAATACAACGAAGGTAATTTATTACCGATGTTTGAAATTATTTACAACGTTAGTATTTTCTTTAAACCGTTGTCTTAATTGAAATACCACGTCGTTTGGGTTTTTCATTTAAGGTAGTTTTAATTTTTTCTGTTCAACTTTCATTTACAAACAACTTTGGGTATACGACGTTTTTCCTCATTACTGACATTAGAATGTTAAAAAATCGTTGTCTTCACTAATTTACCACGACGGTTAAATTTTTTATTTAGATTCTTCATTTTGTCATTAACACTTTTTGTTTTCTTGAAACAGTTCAATCAAAATGTGTCTCTCATGTAGGCAAATAATCATCACGTAAATCAGCCATATGGAAAAATCTACATGGCACTCCTCAACAACCAACAAATGTAGAGTGTGGCTATTATGTGATCTGTTTCATGAGAGATATAATTCATGATCTTGGCCTAGCATTTGAGAAGAAGGTAAAATTTAAGATATAATTTCTTTATTTTACTACCTCGACTTTTTCTTTAAAAACCGTCATTTTTATCTTTGTAACACATCATTTTTTTATTTTTTTTATTTTGCAGTTTGACAAGGAAAAAGAACAAGTTCAGTATGTGCAAGAACATATTGACAAAGTCAGGCTGGAATGGGCAGAATTCGTTGACAAGCAATCACAGAATAATAAGTGACGTATATTGTTTTAAAAATGTTTAGGTTTATTTTAATTTATTAACAATGTACATAAATATTTTTTTTTCTCTAATTATTTGAACAATCATGTTTTGAAATTTTTTTTTGTTTAGGATATTTATGTCTTTAAATGAATTAAAATGACAATAATTGATAGAAACTAAATAAAACATCGACAACAATTCTTAAAAACGCCATGTAAAAGGATGAAACACGATGGTTTATATATAAAACTGAAGTCTACATGCACCTTCATCTTTTACGGAAATTTTTTGTACCGATATACTATGTCCATTAGTACAAACATTTCGACGTCTTAATGACATACAACAGCTGTTAGCTTACAAAACCTAACATTGTAGATATAAACAATGGCGGCAACTACTTTAGAAAAGACTTTGTAAATACAACCCACGTCAGTTATTAAGAACAAGCTGACGTTGTAATTTACAAACCATGTCGGTGATTGATTTTGATGTCTAATATGATCTAGGACGATGTTAAGTGTTGTTTAACGTCATTGTAAAGGGATGCAACATCGGTTATGAACATTTGTCATTTCATTTTAATATTACTTTCATATTTTATTTCATTCCTAATGAACAATCATAAAAAAATTTAATTTTTAAAAAAAGGATATTTATGTCTTTAAATGAATTAAAATGACAGTAATTCAAAAAAATAAAATAAAACATTGACGGCAATTCTTAAAAACGCCATGTAACAGGAAGAAACATGACGATTTATATATTAAACTGAAGTCTACATGTACCTACATCTTTTACGGTAAAATTATGTACCAATATACTACGCCCGTTAGTACAAACATTTCGACATCTTAAAGACAAACAACGGCTCCAATTACTTTAGAAATGACGTTGTAAATGTAACCCACATCGGTTATTAAGAACAAGCTGACGTTGTAATGTACAAACCACGTCGGTGATTGATTTTGACGTCTAATATAATCTAGGACGACCTTATTTGTTGTTTAACGTCATTGTAAATGGATGCAACATCAGTTATGTACATTTGTCATTTCATTTTAATGACTTTTATATTTTCTTTTATTCCTAATATTCATAATAAATTCCAAAAAAAATTCCAAAAAATAAACTGACAACTACCATGAACTCATTGAAAGATTGTCTCCCCCCTAAAGCTTTAAAAAATGTAATTTAAAAAAAAATATATTTTTATTGAATTTAATTACTAGTATTCATAATATATTAAAAAAAAAATCTGAAAAATAAACCAAAAAATTCTATGCACTCATTGAGACAATATCTTTCCCTTAAAGGCCTGAAAAAAAAAGTCATAAAAATTTAGAGACAAAGCACAATAGCCCTTATACTTTTCATGACATAACCCTAAGGTTTATGTGATCCAATGGTGGCCATAAATTCAAAATTGTGAAATCCAGATTTTAGCCTACTAATATAGAAGGCATTGTTGTAAGGAGTCTGCAGCAATTTTCGGTTCATTTTTCTCATAGTTGTGTATTTTTTTTTTATAATTATTGTAAAATTTAGGGTTTAGGGTTTAGGGTTTATTGAAACGACGCCGATTTTCTCTTGCTATTTTTGGTCAATTACGAGCGTTCGAATCCCAAGAAACCCAAACCCCATCTAATTATTTAATATTTAAGACGTTAGTTTTTAAATGAGTGACATAAAATAATTTACAATGACGATTCCTTTATTTGGGGACGTAGTTGCCTTTTACAGCATCAGCTGGTTCCTTAAGACGTCGTCGTAAGTCAACATAAAACGTCGGTAGCTATGTATTTACCGTCGTCTTTGAAAAATGCGGTCCTTTGAAATTTTTGACCGCGATCTAAAATTTTCAGAATTTCCCTTTAACCCTAAAATATTTCGTTCTCTCTCTTCAACATAAATTTGTCTTAAAGTTTTCACTCTCTCTCAAAGCATTGGGTATATTCTCTGAGCTCTCTCTAAAGCATTTGTTATATTCTCTCAGCTCTCTCTCAATATCCATGTAAGTACAAAGCCTAATGTCTTTGTTTAATGATATTGCACGGCTTCTTAAATCCATAAATGTTTTCGTTGGTTTTGGTAGCTTTGGTTTCTTAATATATGTTTTGGGAGCTATGGGTTCGTAATTGGAAGCTATATATGGGTTTTTTTTATGTTTCAGTGTTTGCATTCTTGTAATAATAACTCTCTGTTATGGGTTCTTTTATGTTTGTTTGGCCATGGGTTCTTGGAAAAGGAATGGGGATGGGAGATTTAGACTGCGGTTTTTTGTAAACCACGACGACGGTTGATGGATCAAACCGTTGTTTAAATTTTTATTATACGTTGGTTGTACATTTACTCCAGTCATCTGCATTTTAGTTTGCATTTGGTAACCTAAAGATGATTGTTTCTCCATTAACCATAGTCTTTAGGCTACCAGAACCTAGAACGTTGTTCTTCAAAAAGCAATACAAATTTCTGGGTTTGGGTAGCTTAAAGACGAGGTAACTAGAGATGCCGTCGTCTTAATTTCTATTACAAGGTTATTATTTTGTAAAAATTGTCATCTGATTCTTGTTTTATTTTTTATTTTCAATTTATTCTATGTTATGTGAATATAGTAGTGTTTCATTGCTGGTCTTTTTACCTTATTATATATATGATTTTATAGTGTGTGAGATGGATAAGTCATGGATGCATGCGGATAGAAGATCGAAGGCATATGAGTTAGGGGTGGAAGGATTTTTGAATTTTGCTGTAGAAAATCTTGGAAATATAACTTATATTCGTTGTCCATGTGTCAAATGTGGGAATATTTGATTGTTTTGGGTTGAAATTATAAGGGACCACTTATACTTTAATGGAATTGACCAAAGCTATAAGATTTGGACATGTCACGGAGAACCTTGGGAATGGACTACTAATGCTAGTATAAATGTGGAAGAAGATGAGCAAAGTAGGTTCAGTTTTGTATCTGAAGAATTAGGGATGGATGATAATGATTTAGGCGATATTGGATTTGATCCTTATGAGTTTGCCAATGTGATTGAAGTACACGAAGTTCTCGGCTTTGGTGAAGTTACATAATTTAAAAGCAAAACATGGGATGAGTGATGTTTGTTTTACAGAATTATTGACACTTCAAATAGATTTGATTCCATAACGAAATACACTACCTTTGTAACAACTCGATCCCAAATTAATATTTAACTATTAATTTATTCTAGTAAAAGACCATTATGCCCTAGAATATTTTATTATGTTAAAAGTTGACATTTTATTCGCGAAGGAATTTGGGAATTTGGGTGGCACCATTGCGTTGAGCTTGACGATACGAGTTCGTAGACATGCAGCACGCCCGATTCCAAGTTGTAAAGAAGGAAAGGTCTAGAAACGAAAAGGACATAATGGGAATTTTAAAATTTTCTACTGTAGCAAAAGTGCTACAGTCTCGGGTTCTATTTATTTTTCTTCCTCCTTTTGATTTCGCAGGACAGCAGCCCGCCTTTTTTTATTTTGGAAACAGTCGGCCTCTGCCCAACACCGGCCACCACTTTGGGTGACACCAGTCCCAAAAGGACCGTCGTGAGTTCCCCTTCCAGCCCCGACCATTTCTAGCCCTCGCTGCCCTCTGTGCTCTCCAGAAAGTCAAGAAAAGTTGCTGGTTTTCGTCAAAACTTTCCATCCTTCGTTCGAACGATTTCGGGAGCAAAATCTTTCGATCCAGGTATGTTTTCTCATCCTCTTGAGGTGTTCTAGCCGCTAGTTGTGTTATTTAGGAGAAATTTTTGAGTTTTGGAAGGGTTTTGGCCTCCGATTTCGGCCACTTTTGGCCAATTTTGGGGTAGGTCCAAGAACAAAAGTGGCTCCAAATCATGTTATGAACCTAGGGTAGGAAGTTGGGCTTACAATTTGGAAGTTTTCCGGTCATCGGATTTCATCAAACCACCCACTCGCTGCCAGCGCGTGTGGCAGCTCGTGGCCAGGATGGTGAGGACCACTTTCAGTCCTAGAATAATCCCTTGGTCCTCACGAGCGCATAGGTACTCGTGGATTTCAATTCGGATAACGTTTGAATCCCGAACGAATCTCGCCTATTGTGCAATTTCCGGGTTTGATATGTTTAAACCGTTGGATCTTAGTGAATTTCATATATGTTGATCTAGGAATTTCCAGGATCGTATAGGACTCGACGGATCGCAGAACGGAGTCCTGAACATTCCAGAAAAGCCAACCCTATGGCTAGGTTTATATTATATGAGTCCTGACCAAAAGGAGTTATTTAAATCATGTTATGGGTTAAATAGATAGTTAGATATAGGTTGCAGCCCAGATAGAACCAGTATCTCTGAGGCCTGCGAGGATTGCAGCGCAGCCTGCGAGGATAGATAGTTACTTATAGGTTGCAGCCCGGATAGAAGCGGTATCTTCGAGGCCTGCGAGGATTGCGGCTCGGCCTGCGAGGATAGATAGTTAGTTATAGGTTCCAGCCCGAATAGAAGCGGTATCTCCGAGGCCTGCGAGGAGGGAATTGGCAGTATTAATGGAGTTGACGGATCAGGATTAGAGGTACGCTTAGGGGGAGAGAATTTCAATGCCGAGATATTCTTAAACTAAAATAAGGGAGTACAGTGTATGACATACTTATATTCAGTCTGTGATTGATATGAGTAGAGGAATAACTACGTGTGACTTGATCCCTCAGTAAGGGTACGTAGGCAGCCTATTATTACAAGGTGCAACCATGAGTTGGATTCTTGAGATTGTTAATGTTTTATTGATATTTCTGAAAGCTGAGATGAATTTTATTAGCAGAATGCTGGCAGTTGGTTATATTTGTATATGCTTGTTTGACTTGTGGGAATTTTGGGAAATGTTCAATTTATAAGGGAGACTCTGCTGGATTTTCGGCATAAGTCAAACTTGAGATAAACTGTATTTGATTGGAAGGGCAAATAGGTCATTTGTGCCCAGCATTCGCCAGGTGTCGAACACGAACAGGGTTCGGCTCAAATTCCAAAGTGGAATTTGGGTCGGGTCCTTTCAACCTTCCTCTATGTATGAAGATTCAACGAATTGTCGTACTTGTGGTATCTCAAGGTGGAAGGAAGGCAAAGATTCAATCTTGAAAGAGGGTGTGCCAGTGAAGGTAGTGTGGTATTTTCCTACAATTCCAAGGTTTAAAAGGATGTTTCAATCACATAAGACAACTAAGAGTTTGACTTGGCATGCTGCTAGAAAATCAGTTGACAGTCTTATGTCACATCCAGCGAATTTCCCATCTTGGAAACTTGTTGATGATAAATGGGCCGAGTTTGGTAAAGAGCCGAGAAACTTGAGATTGGCTCTCTCATCTGATGGCTTCAATCCCCACAGTTCTTTAAGTAGCAGATACAGTTGTTGGCCAGTTATCTTAGTTACATATAATCTCCCACCATGACTATGCATAAAACGGAAGTTTATGATGTTGACCTTATTGATTTTCGGTCCTAAACAGCCCGAAAATGATATAGACGTCTACTTAGAGCCTTTGATTGATGATTTAAAATCTCTGTGGGATGGGATAAGAGGAGTGTGTGATGCACACATAGGAGAATACTTTACACTCAGAGGTGTATTACTGTGGACAATTAATGATTTTCTTGCCTATGGGAACTTATCCGGTTGTGTTGTTAAAAGATATAAAGCTTGTCCAATATGCGGCGATGATACACCTAGTCACACGTTGAAAAATGGCTACAAAATTTATTACATTGGACATAAAAAATGGTTACCAATCAATCATCCATATCAGAGGCAGCGTGCAGCTTTTAATGGGAAACCTGAATATGGCACACCTCCCGAGCCATTAACCAGAGTAGAAGTGCTACATATGGTTGAAGATATTAATTACATATGGGGCTTGAAAAATAGGGAAAGTGTTGGAGAGAATGACGGTGACAGAGTTTGTTGGAAGAAGAAATCAAAATTCTTTGATCTCGAGTATTTGAAATACCTTCCTGTGAGGCATGTCCTAGATGTTATGCACATTAAGAAGAACATTTGTGATAGTATCATTGGTACATTGCTGGAGATCCTTGGAAAAAATAAAGAGGGGATTGCTGCTCGATTAGATTTATTGAACAAGGGGGTCAAAACTGATTTGCAGCCTGAGTATGGAGAAAGACGTACTCCTTTGTCTCCAGGCCTTGGAATTTGTCAAGATTAGAGAAGAGAGCGTTTTGCAATTTTTTCTATGGTATGAAGGTCCCTGAAAGTTATTCTTCAAATATTAAAAATCTTACATCATTAAAAGATTCAAGACTTCTTGGCCTTAAATCTCATGATTGTCATACCTTGATGCAACAATTGCTCCCTGTGGAAATTTGTTCTGTTTTGGAGAAGCCTGCAAGGTATGCAATAACTCGATTGTGCTTCTTCTTCAATGTTAAATGTGCAAAGACGGTAAATGTTTCCAAGCTAGATAAGTTGGAAGAAGATGTAGTAGTTACTTTGTGTTTGCTTGAGAAGTACTTTTCCCCTTCATTCTTTGATATCATGGTACATCTAGTAGTACATCTTGTCAGAGAAGTTCGTCTATGTGGGCCAGTATATTTTAGATGGATGTATCCGTTTGAAATATATATGAAAGTACTAAAGAGGTATGTTCAGAACCGTACTCGTCCCGAAGGTTGCATTGCTGAGCGGTATATAGCTGAAGAAGCTATAGAGTTTTGTACCGAGCATTTATCTAATGTTAGTACAGTTGGAGTGCCTTCAAGCCAGAAGATGGGAGTTTCAAAGCCATTATCAGGTTGCACAGTGAGCTTAGTTGATTGAGACTTATTGAACCAAACACATCTATATGTCTTGGAGAATACGGAGGAAGTCCTACCTTATATCGAGTATGTATGAGTTTTACTTTTCATATCTATAGCCATTTTAAATATTATTATTCCTTATATTTATCTTATATAAAAGGGACCATAATGCTTGATTTTTTCATGTCAATGTAGGGAACATATGATCCACATTAAGACCATTTATCCAAAATTTAGAAAGAGAACATAGTGGCTGCAAAATAAGCACACTAGCACTTTCATTCAATGGCTACACTTTCTGGTATATATGTTATTGAATGACATATTGAATGACATATTGAACGACATATTGAACTTTTAATTTTCTTTCTTTCTATATGTTAGATTGAATTTAGATATATGATTAATTTGCAGGTTCAAAGTGAACTTAATGAGGAAGAGAATAATGGCATACCAGAAAATTTGAGGTGGCTAGTGGCTGGTCCAAGCATGGTAGTGCCATCATATATGAGCTATTTTATTAATGGTGTTAAATTTAACACCAAGGCATAAGATGATGTGCAAACTGTCCAAAATAGTGGAGTTTATTTACTTGCACATACTATGCAAGTTGCTAGTGCTAAGGATAAAAACCCTATTGTCTCCACTATGGGGTTTTAGTGCTAGTGCTAAGGATAAAATTGTCTCCACTATGGGGTTTCATGGTGTTATTCAAGAAATTTGGGACCTTGACTACCAAAAGTTTAGAATCCCAGTTTTGAGATGTGATTGGATAGATAACACTTCGGGCCTTGTAGTTGACGAACTTGGATTTACCCTTGTAGATTTGAGTAAAATTGGACATAGGAATGACCAATTTGTTATTGCTTCTCAAGTCAAACAAGTATTTTATGTTGACGACCCAATGCATCGTGGTTAGTCAGTAGTGTTTTGAATGCCTAATAGAGAATATAATGATGTAATTGGTGATGATGTGCTAGGTGATATTACAATTGAGTGTGAGCCATTTACAGGAGGGATACCAAATGTTGACACATTTGATGACCTAGTGCGTGAGTTTGGGAGTGAAAATATTAGAGATGGGTGTGAAGATATATGGATTGATTGATTGTTGTAATGTAGGACATTAGTTACGCAGTTAATTGTATGTCATTAATTAATAGCTCTGTATATCATTTTAACTATGATCACACTTTCATTATGTAGGCTTTGGGCAAGGCAAATAAAAAATTTAAAATATTGGATTAAAAGTGTAAAATACGATGGTCCAATCGAAAAATTGGAAAAACATACGTCTTAAATAAGAGTAATGCTACACTTACCACATTTTTATCCCACATTTCTATACCACATGATGTGGCATATCCATATTATATCCCACATCAATTAAATCAATGAAGTGTATTTTAATTAAGGCAATTAGAAAAAAAAAAAATGGAATAAATGACAAAATAAAAGAAAATATCAAATAATTTTAATTGATGTGGCTGAACAGCTCAGCTGCCACATAAGATGGTATAAAGATGTGGTATACAAATGTGGTAAGAGTAGCATTATTCCTTAAATAAACCCAACGTCGTAATTTTACAATTGTTGTGGAAAGAAAATGTTGTACCCTGTGTTTCTAGGATTGTATAGGATTTGACGGATCGTGAATCAGAGTCCCGGATACTCTACAATCGCTAACCCTGGGGCTAAATAAACCGTAATCATCCAATCGTGCGATCGTGATCAATCCGACTGTCCGATTTGAGTTGACCTTGCAGGACATGATTATTAAAATGTGTAGAACCTATATGAAATCTCAGATTGATAATTGGAGACCCCATGGGGTCCTAGGTTGACCAATATGGAAATTTATCTCTTAAAGAGTCTCGAGTCTTTTCAGACCGTTCTAATCATTGGAAATGCTTAAGTGGGCATAAGAATGGTCTTAGACAATGTGCACGTACTTTTAGAAGCGGGGGGTCAGGGTTTTGGATTAATTGATTATGTTGAGCTATTTTATTAATTAAATATTTGTAATGGTTTAAATAGGTACTCGGGCTCCATCGGACCCGCAGGAGGGACCCTCAAAGGTTCAAGCGAGCTCGGACGCTCAGTGAGTGGACTTTTCTTTTAAAAATAATTTTATGCAATTAATTTTCGCTATTTTATCTTGAATAAGTTATTATTGACTATGGCTTTCTAAGCATGTTTAATTGGATTTAAATGTTTTATTTATATGCGGCTATGTTCGGAATGATAAAGGGCTTGGAAAGAAATGAGGTGATTACTAGAGTGAGTGGTTCGATGAGAAATAAAATTACAGTTTTTAACAATGGTAGCAGGATTTAAGGATAATTAAGAAATAGTTTTATAATCTTTAATCTTTTTTCGAAATATATTTATTTTAAAAACCACCATAAGTTACCAAGGTTGCCTTCAGAATAAATTGTTGCCTTCAGATATGACAATGTCCACGGACATCCTAGTTGCCTTTGGTTTAGTCAATGCGTTTGACTTTTCCCCAAGAGTCCTAGGGGTACCTGGACCGTGCGGAGCGAGGAATGTAGATTATAGGGGTGGGCGTGGTCCAGTTCGGCCCAGTTCTCACCTCAAATCGAAACCGAAACCGGTACTATTTAAGCGATCTAGTTTAGGCAAAAAAAATTTCAAAAACTAGCCAGTTCGGTTATGACCAGTTCGGGTTTTGAACCAGATTATTAATTTATTATTATTTTAATTTTTTTCCCAAATTTTTTTTAAAATTTTTTTTTATAAAATAATTATAATAAATAACTTATTTTTTTGGCTTCAAAATTAACAAATAATCCAATTCATACATTTAGAAATTTTTTGAAGTTGAATTTGGAAAAATAGTGATTATAAAATTTAAAATATGGCATGAGATTTTACAATTTTGTAAAAATAAAAAATAAAAAATATATGACCGGTCCAGTTCGGTATGGTCCGGTGCGGTGGGGTGTAAAATCAAAACCGAAATCGGTTGGAACCGGTTCGGTCCGGTTTCGGTCCTGTTTGTTGACTGTTTTGGTCAACCGGTTATTTTTCCGGTTATTTTTCACTGGTTCAGTTCGGTGTTCCGGTTTTCCTGTCTCGATGCCCACCCCTAGTAGATTAGGTTGACTAAATATTCCCTGAATCCTGCAAGGATTGCGGCTCGGGTCGACTTTGTGTTAACGAAACCTGCGAGGATGTGTCACAAATGTGGCACGAGGAATTGTCGGTTTAATGTGGGAATTGATGGAAAACTAAGGAATTAGTGGATATATTAAGGGTACACCTAGGTGGGAGGAAGTTATCACTTTTCAATATTTTCAACTGCTTTGGATGATTTAATTAAATGCGAAACCGATTTTATGTATGTAGATACGCATTTTGATTTTGATACCAATATAGAACAATGATATAACTGAGTTTTACTAAATGTTTTTACAGATGGGTAGTATGTTCATATGCTATTTTCTAAAACTTTATTTTTGGTCCACTCACATTTTTCAACATTTTGTGCCCCTAGGCAGTAGTCGTGCACCAAAGCGCCACCACAGGGCAGACACCACACTCCGCTCCACCTTTTCTTTCTGTAGGATTTCTTTAGTAATTGAATTGTCCTGCTATAAATTTCTGAACTAGTTGCTCTAATATTGCCCTAGGATTACTGTATGGCATGAGGCCACTTATTTATGGTTGAAGTGTCTGGATGTAAATAGATGCATGCTGAACTGTTGGGAATATATATATATATATATATGTTTGTTTAACAAGTGAAATTTTTTGGGAAATGAGCTTTTTATAGAGGAGACTCTGCTGAAATTTTAGGCATAAGTCAAATCTGAAGTAAACTTGGTTTCTAGTTAGAAGGGCAATTTGGTCATTTGTGCCCGGCACCCGCCATGTGTCAGACACACACAGGGTTCGGCTCAAATTCCAAAGTGGAATCTGGGTCGGGTCCTGTCACAAACATTGGCCGCTGCCGCTGCTTCAATCTGCATAGATTAATGGTCCGAGCTAATTAGTGAACCGGCTTGTGACCTTTCCACATTTAACTGGGGGATATTGCTGGCCCTCATCTGTTACCCTCCCTATAATTTGAAGTACTTTTGACTCTCTTTCAAAGTCTTTTTCATCTTTCTCTCATGGTACTTATTTGCTATCGGCCGCTCGCTCGTATCTAGCCTTGGACGATGAAGGATTCCTCGAAAAGTTAAGGATTAGTAATCCTTTTTAGAAATCGAATGGATTCGGTCTTATACATACGCGAGGAAGGTAATCAAAAAAGAAAGAACTATGTTTTTTTGATATTTTATTATATTTCATATATATTATATATGAAATATATTTTAATTTTTTTATATATTTTTCCCCAACCGAAAAAAAAAAATTATTTGCACCCTCATAACTCAAGTTGAATAACTTACCGCCTGATTGGGGCTGCATTCCCAAACAACCCGACTCATCGACAACGCGTCTTGGTGCAACATGGTTCGAGCACAACGGGTCTCTCTCCCTATCCGGTGCCACCTTCCAGTGGACTTAGGTCCTTTCCACCTTTGAGGATGCTTCTCCAAACTACAATTCGGACGCCATGGCGCTCAATTCTGAAATTGGGCTATTCCCGTTTCTTTCGCCGTTATTACAGGAATCCTTATAAGTTTTTTTTCCTCCGCTTATTGATATGCTTACATTCAACAGGTACTGCCTGACCTGGAGTTGCGTTGAAAACAAAACTAGAGTGAAGCATTTTTTCAAGCACTCAATGCTCGATGACCGCACAAGATAAGCAACCAAAGTTTCACAACCACGGATTATCGTGGTGTGTGTCGTTGAGGACTTTGTATTTATGCCAACTGCAGGACGAAGTATCGCATTTCACTATGTTCTTCATCAATGCGAGAGCCGAGATATTCATTACCAAGAGTCATTTTGACATATTTGGAGATGATGACGCTGCTTGTGAACACCGTTTCCGAGGCAAGAAGGAGTGCTCTCTCATTCAAGTTCCTTGGCGCAATTCTTTTAAAAGCAACCTTTAGGTTGCTTTTGAAAGCTGCTTTCTCAAGAAGGGGAGAAAAGCCTTTAACAAATATTTTTAGTACCCATAATACCATCATTAAATTTTTTAAATGACATCGTCTACCACCAATACCACAACCATCACCTCAACCTCCACCACCAATACCACCACCACATCCTTCACCACCATTACCGCCACCTCACTTCCACCTTCTTCCCCACCACCACCACAAGCACCATCACCACTCACTTTCACCACCCACATGTCACCCTTGATCTAGAATTTAAGAGCATTTCCAAATAAGGGTGTGTCATATCGTAGTAATAAGAGTAAATTCCTATAACCATGATATGATGAGAAATAGAGCCAAACATCATATCTAGTTTATTCATTGTCCACAATTACAATAGTTTTACTAACACCACTTTAAAAATATTATTTACCAAACATGGACAACAATCCCAAACAGGCTCTAAGGACCCGTTGGGACTCCTTCTATAGAAAACACTTATGCTAAAGAACATGCTATAGGTGATTCTCCAGAAAGTATTTTTGAGGCCCAAACCATTATATATGTATACACATAAATTTCTTTCAATAATACGAGTCTACGCAATATTGGACAGGACCTGCCCCGAATTCCTCGGCATCAGCTACAAATCCTGTAATATTTCCAACATCAAACTGATGCCTGGCCCAGTTACTAACGTCATAGCCTCTTTTCCAAAAAAAGGAAAAGAGGGTCGAGACTTTTTGTCGGTATTTCAGCAGAGTTTTCCCTGAAAAATGGACATTTCCCAAAATTTTCAACATGTTAAAACATAATTATAAACCCAACCAGCAGCATGCAGAAAATAGAAACATGCAATTTACATAAATGGCCTCCGGCCTTACATTCAACCCTAACATGGGCAATAACAGAGCATATCTAAGAAATTCAGTTACAAATGAAAATAGAATTCAACGGAATCGAAACAAGTAGAAGTTTGCCCTACAGAAAGTCGGGGCTTGAAAGTTCAGGTCTCGGCTTGGCCGCTCGATTTCAAGTCTATCTACTGCCTAGGGGGCACAAAACAGAAAATTGTGAGTAGACAAAAAAAAAGTTATGTTATAATTGAAAACAACATATAATAACCCCACCGTTTGGAAAACGATGCAGAAAACATGCATTCATAACCGAGATAGATATAATAACTAAACCAAAACCAAAGTGAAATCCAAATCTCATAATGATATACTAATATCGATCTCATTCAAAACCTTTCCCATTTTCCCCAAACCACTCTCTCAAAACGCGTGCCCGTTGGGGCGGCGAGCGAGGAAAGATCCTCATTAACAAATAAGAATGAATGTATAGGTACATATATAAATATAAGTATGACCACTACCAAACTTGCATCGGGAAAACAATCCAACCAAGGGATTGTTTGAAGAATCCTCAATTGACCATGTGGCTAGGGAACGAGCCCTCCAATTTAGGGACTGAGCTCAACAGCACGTACAGTAGAATCCTCAATACTCGTACTCCTATGGCAAGTCCTACGAGCTCAGACTAACCCCGCTAAGGGTCTACGAAACACCCCATCAAGGGTGCCTAGGTTCCGACATATTCAAGTATCCCAAAAGTTTCCAAGTATCCAAACCATACATTCCAAAACCGTGGAGGTACATAGGGTTGTGCTAATAGCACTCTAAACTGACATAAATCACAACCCACTCTCTTTCCATAATCTCATTCCCAACAACCCCATGTACCCAACACATGTCCACGTATAGATAATAATTTTCAAAAACAAAAAAAGCATATATTCATTCAAGATAAATCACAATCCGCAAATATTCGAATATATATTTCAACTTCAAAATATACAATAACTCAAAATCAAAGGACTCAATATGCATATTTGTCCATCCTTCATAATAATGAATGTTATTTAAAAACGAAGTCCATTCACAGATAATCCCTAGCTGGCTGACCCTGAGAGGGTCCCACCTATTGAGTATGGGGTGCTTGAGTACCTACTTAAAAATACGAGAGCTAGATTAAAATAAAATACTTCGAACGAGAACTTTAAAATAAATTCCTGGTTTTTCCCAGGATTCCAAGTGTGTGAAGGACGAAAAAGGAGTTCCTAAGGTCCAACTACATGTTTTGAATGGTGGAATAACTCAAAAGATGCTTGATCAATCGAGTGGTCAAACTTTCCAAATTTGGTCAATCGGCCCATCGGGGTCCACGACCTACGATTTCAGATTTGAAAGTTTATACGGCTTCAATGAAGCTTACTAAACACGTCTTGCAAGTTTGGTCCAAATTGTGGAGTCGGATCGCTCTCGATTGCACGATCGGATGGTCACCGTTTTACGCAACACCGTTTTATGCAAACTTTAAGTTATTGAATCAGAGCATCCGGGACTCCAATTCTCAATCCACGAATTCCTACACGATCCTAGAGGTACTTATATCAACATATTTTGAAAATGGAGTCGATTCAACTGTCCGAACATATCGAACCCGAATAACGCCTAATATGCATAAATCCGATTGACCATCAAATGATAACCAAATTCAAATCCGAGCATACCTTCGTGCTTGGGAAGACATGGGGATCATTTTAGGACCAAATGGGCCACCCAAACATGGCCCACGTGCGACCACACGGGCCTGCAGCAAGTGAGTGTCTTGAGAAAATTTTGGTGATCAGAAAATTCTCGAAACACCCAACGTGATCAGGACAATGAGTGGAGCAACTTTTGTTTTTAGGCCATGGCCAAAAAGTGACAGGAACTTGCAGGAAACTGGAGCCGAAAATCGGCTGAAACTTTGAGTTGGAAAATGAGTTTCAAAACTTCAAAATCAATCCTAACCAACCCAACCATCAGCTAGATCACATTGAAAGGATGAGAAAACATACCTGGATCGACAAAAATGGTGGTCGGAATTGTCGAAAACGACGATGGAAGTTTTGGGTAAAAATCGGCAGTTTTTCTGCGTTATCCGGCCGCTTGGTTGTCGAGGATGGAGCAGGACGAAGAGAGGGAAATGAGGTCGTCATTTTGGTACCGGCCCTGTCAATAAGGGTGCCCAAATGTGGTGGTTGCCGGCCAAAACATGGCCAGCTGTAGAGAAGGAGGGTTTCATGAGAGAAGGAGTTATCGAGGGGGGGAGAGAGAAAGAGATTTGAGTTTTAAAAATTTAACTTTGAAATATTTACGGTTGTGCTACTATACTTCCATTGATCGTAACTTCTTCGTTACAACTCCAATTTGAGCCCACTACGTGTCTACAAACTCATATTGACGCGCGCTACGCAACAGTATAATTGATATTTCCAAAATCCTACCGAATTATAAAGTGACCAAAATGATCATTCTCCGAGGGCAAAATTGTAATTTCATAATTAAATAAATTTAATAATAAATGAATAAATAAAAATTGGGTCAGAATGTTACAACATCCCACCATGATAACAAACTTTCATCTTGAAATTGCCATCTTATGGTACAATCTTACCTACTCTAGAACTATAATCATAAGTTAGCTCTTGGTTAGGTGGAATGCTCTTCTTAGCGAATAACATCATGTGTGGGATTCTCACATCATCATGATCATAAAGGATACTTTGGCCAAACAAATTAGGAGAAGAACTATGATTGACAAATCTTCCTACGTTCCCATGTTGTGTGGCATCAATGACAAAACCGTCTCCGAAGAAATTTGGTAACATAGGAAAAGTGACATGTTGAGAAGCATCTTGAAAAGCATGGTCAACAAATTTACCGTTTGTCCAAAAGAAATACTCATCACTCCCCCTTCTTCGTTTAACTTCTTTCTCTTGAAGAATTTCTCCTGCATACTCACATATGAAACTTCCACATGGAATATATGATCGTGATCTGACACCCCATCCTTTTGATTTAGTCCTAAAGACTTCAAGTTTAAATTGAATCCCGTGTTGACAAATTCTATTTTTGCTAGAAGAGGACTTACATGTAGTACCGCAATCGTAAATAAGGGATTTCCTATCTATTATTGTGTTGTTGGATGAACAAACCCCTCCAGTGTTCATTACACAAGGACATGACTTGCATTCTAAGCATCCATGAAGGCAATCACAACCCCTTTGTTTTGTTGCCTTGAAGAAATTTGGATAAATCACGTAGCGCGTGTAATTGAAAGTTGGATGACTCTCGCTATCTATTGCATTGACCACACGAATAGGCATCCTTCAGAGATATCATTTTTACAAATAATATCCTTTGACACCATAGGCTTTTTTGACTGTTTTGAAACTTTTTCCCATGTGATTATTGGTTGCCTCGGTATCCTTTTCAACAAATATTTAAACACGAGTTTGCCGAATTCCCCTCTTTCTTGCCAAAAATGCTCGACTTTGTAGAGACCATCGTAAACATAAGTTGTGAAAGAACGTTTATTAGCACATGTAACCACCTCAAAATGTTTAACGGCGCGAATTACCCTTACATGAGTTCGTACTTCCATGCTATTCTTTAGTGCAAGGTTTCCACGTTCAAGTGTTTGATCCTTCGGCTTTTTACATTCAACCCTAGGATTTCCACCTTCACCTGAATAAAACAAGATATCAGAAGATCCTACATGGTTAGCGTAACGGCCAGAATTAACAATGCTTGTTGCCAAAATTTTCCCATCCTTCTTCATATACTCAATACCACGCCGAAAGTTATGATGGAGGCCAGCAACAATTAGTTCAGCCCTGTTACGAAACTCGTCACCAACCTCAACTCCTGGAATCGGTCCTAATTGCTTCCTCATGTTAACCAATTTTCCTTTCTTTCTCAGATGCATTACTGCTTCAATATCAGGCCTCCAACAATCTAGTTTGTTGGCTTCACTACCATGTTTTTGACGGAGCTTAGTTAATGTCTCTCGATATTCATCCAAAGCCTCCTTGACATTATGAATGATTCCATCTCTGTCATCAACTCTCGTCCTCTTTTTGTTGGGAAGAAGGCCGACTTTTCGTATCTCAAGTGTTTTTTCCATAAAGAGCTAAGATTCAAAAGTATTGCAGGAACGCCCTACATAGAAAGTATAAAGTAGAAACGGACCCAACATCAACTATGCTAATCTAAAAAGCATTGCATATACACCATAACTGGTAGAACACGCAATTGAAAATTTTACTTCCAAGCAAAGTAATTAAAGTGCTCTCTGGAAATTAACAATCGGAAACCAAGGTCCACAAGGAAACAAATTACCACATTTGTTCCTCTTTCTTAATTGAGAGGGAACCGCTCATTAATTATTCTTTATGAGTGCTCAATTTACATAGATTTTGAACCACAAAAATATCAAGATACATAGATGACCAAATACTCTTTTATTTCCCTAACAGTTTGTAAAGATAACCCTTGACCTGAGTCCGATACAAATAGATAGTTCAGATCAGAGAGACGATTCTCAAGTCAAGTGAAGACCTAAACTTACGGATTTGTTTAAAACCTTCATCAGTATTATAATATTTACCAGTCACAATGATATATTTTAAACCCCCAAATTACCGGTCACAAGCAGAGTCATATACGAGAATCCAGAAGAAACAAACCACTTTTGGTTTGAAACCCAGTTTAAATAAGTGATTTATGATACGAAACAAAAGAAAAACTATGCAAATTTATAATGCAAGAGCATCACAAACGTTGAAAGCAAAATAAATACTATATTTCACATCTAAAACAAACATATGAAGAAGAAATAGTGGTACAAATATAACTTGGAAAGAATAAAAATACCTGGTAAAGTAGAAACTAGAAATCGTGGTGCAGTCTCTCGCTCTCTCTCCTTGTTTATGTTTTGAAAGTCTTGGTAACTGTATCTTCTTCTGGTTTTGCGCTCCTCTGTTTCTTCTGTTCCGCTTCTGTTTGCCTCGGTTTATATATGGGCCTTCGAAGAGCGTAGGGTTTCTTAATTCCCAAGTTTAGAAGGATTCCTTGGAACTCACGACTTTCCTGAATTTACCACTAGGAAAAGTTTACCTGCAAATTGCCACGTGGACATTCCTGATCTAGTCAAATTCTACAGGAATTAGGCATCATATAGGTCCTGTTTACTATGTGTCAAATTGCTCCATAAATCATCCAAATTTAATATTTTGTATTTGACATCTCACTTTGAGATACTCTAAATAAAAGCATTTGGGTTAGCCAAATGGTGAGGGAAAGACTAGTTAATGGTCATCCATTAGATATGTTAGTGAATTAAATATTTTTGTTTTAAAATTGTGTTGTATATACAATTTTCCTGTTATCGTATTCCTTGCGCCCCTTGTTTCCTCCTTAACTTTGTGACATGTGGCACACAACTTAACAGGAGTTTAATTATGTTAATTGACAGGACCCGACCCAAATTCCACTTTGGAATCTGAGCCGAACCCTGTTTGTGATCGACACCTGGTGGTTGCCGAACACAATTGACTTGGTTGCCCTTTTTGATTAAAAACTTAATTCCCTTAAATCCTGACTTCTACCGAAAATTCGGCAGAGTCTCCCCTGTAAATTAAACGTTCCCAAAATTTACACATGTCAGCAAGTACTTAAATATATACACCAACTGCCAGTATACAAAAATAAGTAAGTTCCAACAGTTAAATACGTTCCAGGGCAATATCAGAGCATCTATACATGTTTATTTACAAAGGAGGTAACCGTTGTGAACCAAGGAACCCTACATCAAACTGGGGAAGAGTAGGAAGCGGGAAATGTCTTGTGGTGGCTCTCGGATGCACGTCTACAGCCTACAGCTTGGGAGCGCAAAACATTAAAAAGGTGAGAGGACCCCAAAATCAAAGTTTAGAAAATAAGTAAGAACATACTAACCCCACAGTAAAAACACAATTATACAAAATTAACTCATTTTCTTTATCATATACATGCTGAAATCAATGTATTCATGCATTATATACCAATCACATTCATGGTTAACATTAATCTTGTAAAGCATTAAAATCCGTTTAAAACTACCACTTAGGTGTACCCTCTATTTCCGTCAATTCCTGATTTGCCATCAATTCCTGATATCCGTCAATTCCCCTGGCAGGTCTCGGTGACACAAAGTCAAACATCTGTATATCTGGGTACCTAAGGTGGCTTAGAAAATAATAATAATAATAGTAATAAGCAAAGTTTGTTAAAAGGTCTGATAAATAACGGAATTTCTGTTAAGGCTGGACTCTGCTGCCATTTATCTGATGTTTAACTAAAATTCTCTTTTCCTATATCTCTAAAGGATATTCCACTCGGCAGCATGCAAATCAAAATATTTAAAAGCATGTCTCACTTATAAAACATTATTCTTTGAATAAAACTTATTCAAGATCAAATACTGAAATTAAATTGCATAAATTCATTTATGAAAACAAAGAGTCCACTCACACTGTTGGTCTGAGCTCGCTGGACCTTTGGAAAGTCCCTCCTGTGGGTCAATTGGTGCCTGAGTGCCTGATTCAAACACCATAATAAAATATATTAATAAAACTGCTCGGTATAAATATTTAAATAATACCCTGACCCCCGGCTTCTAGAAGTGCGTGCATCAAATTAAAGTAATTTCTATGCCGACATTACGTTCCTTTAATCCTAGGACATTCGTCCCGTGAATTTAGTTTCGATCGGACGTTTAGATTCGTCACGATCACACGATCGACGATTCTAAATCCTTAACCTTAGGGTTCGCGATTCCGGAGTATCCGGGACTCCGATTCATGATCCGTCGAATCCTACACAATCCTGGCAAGGTCTAGATTAACATATCTTAAAGTGGTCACGATCCAACGGTTCAAAACTATTGAACCGGATAACGCATACTATGTAAAAGTCCGCTTAACACTCAAACGACATCCGAATTGAGATCCGCGAATTTCTACACACTCGTGAGTATACTAGGATCATTCTGAAACTGAGAATTGTCCCCACCAGACTGCCCACTCGCCGCCACATACACCGGCAGTTTGGGTGGCTTGAAAAATTTTCGACGGCCGGAAAAACTCCAAACTGCCGGCCCAAACTCCTAACCTAGATAAAACACCCAATTTGGAACCACTTTTGTTCTTGGACCTACCCCAAAAAGTGGCCGGAATCCTACCCCCAAAATCGGATGAAACTTAAGTTGAAAATCGAACGCTCTACGCTTAAAATTTCTGAAATCCTACCCAACCAACAGCTAAGTTACGAAAAATAGCTGAAAAACCATACCTCACTCGTCCGATTTGGTGGAGAATGGAGGGGGAACGAGCGGTGAGAAAATCTGTCAAAACCGGCACGATTTTCTGCGTTTTCCGGTGGCTGCTGGCGTTGGTAACGGCTGAGCTTGGTTGGACTTGGAAGAGGAAGTGGCGGTGGTTTGATTGGGTCCGGTCTCGTCGGCCGGAGTGGAGTGTGGCGGTGGTTATGGAGATTTGAAGGAGACGGTTGGAGAAGGGGAGCACGGGAAAGAAGAAGAAATTGGGGGAGAAGAGAGAGAAGCTGAGTTTTTTAAAAAATCTGGCTTGGAAAATTACCATTTTAACC
>NC_024130.1:6731350-6742411 GCF_000346735.1 Prunus mume
CAAAAACCAAGTATACATAGTATAAAAATGTAAGAAACAATGAATCTATCAACAACCTTCCCTCTCTTGCACCTGAAGTTGTAGATGAACTCATACGCATAAGGGGCGGATCCACATAAGGCCAAGAGGGGTCAATTGACCCCTTAAAGCCTGGAATCCACCATTGGAGGCAAAGATTTTGACCCCTGGCAATTGTCCACAAATTACTTGATGAAATGTTCCAGAGCTTTTCTGTCTTTGTCCTTTTACATTCATTTATTTTTATATTACTCCATTTACTTAAGTTTACATGTATAAAAATACTAGAAAATCAAATTCCCACCAAATCAAAATATGAAAAATCAGTTTTAGTCAAAATATGATTTAGGCTAAAAATGATGGCTCATTAAGTCAATATGTACTTTATACTAAAATCTCACAAAATCAAATTTTCTTGTTTGATGTGTAAGGAATAAAAGCTGCCAAAAATTATGGTGAGAAAATGATTATTTCGAAAATCCATTTTTAGCCAATATTTTTACATAAAACAATTTTTCATATATGATATGAATGTATGAATTTAAGTAAAACGCCTTAGATGTTCAATCCACAAAGAGTTTTACAAGAATAACCTAACTCTTACGTATTGAAGAAATATTTGCTTGAATAAGCTCCCCCTAAGATAGTACTCAAGGGTCCAAAGTTTGAGAGTTAGAGCCTAAAAGAAATGCAAACAAAGCCCAAAATCAAAATGATGATGGACCTTAAAAATGATGTAAATGCCTTAAAATGAGCAAGATTGCCAGCTCTTATGTTGAATAGGACGAGATGCCTTGGGAGGGGAAGAGGATTATGCTAATTTTTTGTTTTGTTATCACATTCTTAGATATATTTTGGTTTATTGTGATGTGTATCTATTTTTTGAAGTTGATGTAGTTCTCTTTGATAATGAATATGAGTATTTTGTATGGTTTTATCTATTAATTATGAATTAGAATATTATCGTTTCCTTTCGATGGGTCTATTTTGTATAATAAATTGAAAAAATTAACCTTTTACACATTGACTCCCGGAATAAAAATTCCTAGATCCGCCACTAAGCGTAACCATTGCTAGGCTATCTATTGCATGCAAACATTCCCATGAGGCCAACAATGCACATGGTTTCTCAGGTGTTATCGCTCCAAACTGCTTCTTCCTGTGGAGGACCAGACGATATTACACTTGAACAACTCGTTACGATATGAATTGCGTGTTACATATTGCAGTCATTTTAGTATTCCTTTTCATATATCAACTTTAAAATGTGTACTGTTTTTCAGCTTGGTTAAAATCTTCTCCTATCCCTTCATACATAGTACTGAGTCTGTTTTGTACCAGAAGTAAACTGGTTTGACCAGCTTATCCTATTTATTACCATCTTTTATTGAAAATTCACATCACAAATTTTAATTTCTAAGACTAAAGCTCGTGCTGAATTTAATTTCGCTGACGACTAAAGCAGTCCATATAACGATGCAATCGATGCAGTTAAATATGTTCTGCTCTACCAATTAGAATTCATAAACTAGCAATCTCGTTCAACGACTTTGATTGATGAATTCAGTCATTCAGCAAATTGCTTGGACATTTGAAATATATGGAAAAGTACTAAAACATGTGTTTTTGTTGTGCTGTGTTCTTCGCATGATCATAGAATATATGTAAGCAAGTAAAGTGGCCATGGCCAATAAAGAAAGAAGAGGCAAAAAACTTATACAGCCTGAAAGAACAACCACACAGAGAACTATGAGATGACCTAAGATTATATTCCCTCCAAAGTCGATCAACCAGATCCTTATTTCTATAAGCACCAAATCATCCTTATTTCCGTTCTGGTTTTTGGTAAATAACAGTTATATGTTGTTGTTGCTGGTAGTCCGCACACTCAACAACGGCAACCTGGAGCGCCTGGAGGCTTTATAGATTCGACTAGTCTACGGTCAGTAATCTTCATCTTCGAAAACTCCGTATCGATGTTCTCTTCTGCAATGAGAATACAAAACTTTATTAATAACTAATCATGCAAAACAATTTATCGATGTACACATACATATACACGGCGCTCCTAAAGAGAGATTGCTTTTGTTTTCAGAAAATGGGAATCCCTTGTGACGCCTATTTTTAGTCTCTATTTAACTATTTGGGAAAGAGACTAACTGGTTTCTGAAAATTGGGAAACTCTGGCAAACACGACTTCGGATGAGAACAACAGCAATAGGATGAAGAGACTCATGTAAACAGCGTTGGCCTTGGGAACCATTTCTTATGATAGCCAGGTATAAGTTCCCTTCCTCCCTTCTAAATCCCACACCCCCACCTTATATTATATATAATGCCAGTAAACACCACATAGGGAAAATAAAGTCAAGGTCTTTGCGTGTTTCACAAGCCAAGGTCAAGGGATTTCGGGACAGTGGATCCGCTCCCTTGATATTAGCCTTGCAACCTAAATTCATGAACTCGGTCTTTCATCAAATAGTTTAATCGGGGTGATCCCAAAGGACTTTGAGAGATCAACTACTTTCTTTGGTGAATTTGAAGTTGAATGGCAATCAACTTTGGCGTCCTATAGCCATATGCATTTGGATCATTAATTGATATTGAATATTTTGATGTTCAAGAATATACGTTCGCAACTTCGTCCTAAATAAAATATAACAGATAATGAATGGTTCAATTACTAATATCACAAAGGCCTTTTATGATAAAACCCCATATCTATTAGACTTTGTAGGTGGTTAAGTCAATATTGCTAGTAGTGGGCCATTGACCTGTCTCTCTGAAATTTGATATTAGAGCAGGTTGATTGACTAGGCCTCAATTACTGGACTTTTATCCTTATTCTTATCAATATGTGGTGTTTGCATGATGGGCTTGAATGTTTACCCTTACCCAATACATGGTTTTGGGCTTGAATATTTGACTCCGATGTGGGCTTGGCTGCGCTCTGATACCATTTTAAATTTCAAAGAGAATTTCAAAGAAACGGGCAGTAGCCCACTACTAACAACATCAATATTGTCCCTAATTTAACCACCTACATTGTTTAGTATGTGTGGGGTTTTATCATAGCGACTCTCAATGTTTTTAAGAGTGGTGTCATTCATTATATGTTATATTTCATTCAGTCAAGTTTTTGATATGAGACTTTATATTCTTCAACAAACTGTATTATAAGAACAAATTAATGTGTTGTATTTGCAGGATAACACCAAAATGGTTAGACCATATTACCTCTGACGAAAAATTCACATCCCAAATTTTTATTTCTTGTACTAAAGCTTGTGCTGAATTGTTTTTGCCTGACGGCTGACGCAGTCCATATGCAATCGATGCATTTGAATATGTTAACCAATTTAGAATTCAAAAACTAGCAATCTTAACGTTCAATGAGTTGAATTGATGAATTCAGTCATTATTCAATTGCTTGGACATTTGAAATATGGAAAAGTACTAACACATGCGACAACTTAATATGTCCTTTGGATTGGACATTTGAATATGTTCCACTAAACTATATACTGTATTTAATTTAAGTTTTCGATGTGATATTTTACTTCTGTTGATGCTCAAAAATGGTTCGGCACTTTTGAGCCCAACTTAGTGATGAGGTGTGATGGATGATGGGCGAAGGTGAGGACCTTCACCAAGTGTGTGAGGATTTGAGCAAGCGATAAACATACAGAAGACAAGATATACGTAGTTCACCCTTAACGAATGGGCTACGTCCACGGAGAAGTATATTCTCATTATTATAATATTGTGTATTTACATTTGTACATAGGGTTGGGCCCAAACTTAAATGTAAGAAAGAAGAAGGTCATGACTAAAGATCAAGCCCAACCCAAGGGATCCTTTTCTAAGGGGAGAGTGGTCTCCTTTTATAGGTGATGGGGAGCATTCACTTCTTGTAATATTCCAATGTGGGACTCTTTGCTTTGCCTAGAGTTGCTTCTAGTTGCTTGGTCAAATATGGTATAAACAACTTCTTCAACATCGAGAAATAAAGACAGTTAAAAAAAACATTGAGAAACAAATAATTTTCATGAAGAAACCTACGATAATCCTAAAACCAAGCCTCTCTAGTGGAGTGGGTGGGGGGTGGAGGTGGAGAAGCAGATCTGATACAGCTTTTTGGTTTCTTCTTTTTGTCTGGTGTTGTAGGTTTTTGGGTGGATGTATTTTCGGTGGTGTTGCCCTTGCCTCCATTGCTGCAGCAATGGTTGTGCTTGTTGTTCTAGATATCTTGAAAATGAGTGCAAACCGATTAAACATAAAACCAGAAATCATCAACATCTCCTATGACGACAACCTACTAGTGAAAGAAGGGTAATGATTGATGTTCTGGGCAACCAAGTAAATTTTTTTTTTTTTTTTTTTTTTTTTTTTTTTTTGGGTTTAATCTGTTAATTTTTCAACCACTTTTTCGATGGTATTGTTTGATGTAGATTGCCGATGGATCAGAAAACTGCTACAATCTACTTCTTTTTTTCTTCTTTTTTTGGTAAATACCATGAGGTGTCCCCACACCCAAAGGGTGGGATTAATCTCCGTTTGGGGTTCGGCTTGCCCCTGGCCACAAAGTGCTTCCAACGGTTTCGAACCCCAGCCATTGAGGCACCAGGTAACTCGCCAGCTGAAGATGACAGTTTACCAACCGCACCACACCTTGTGGTTATCTTATTTTTTTCTTTTGCATGTTTTTCAAATTTTTTATAAAATTTTATTCGGGGTAAGGTTGGAAGAAAAGTCCAACTTTGAAAAAAAAAAAAAATTTCTTCTTGAAAAGGACACATGGCAGATTTTGTGTAGAAATATCACAAACTGACGTGGTGATATATACCTTATCATTCTATTATTTCGCCAATCTTTGGCCCTATAGCTTTGAGTAGAGGTATATGATATGATTTTGATTTTGGTTGGATTCGTGTATTGGTTTAACTAGAGATGGTAGAAATCCTCAACAAGTCTGGTCCCCGGCCCTAATGGGGGGCTATTTCGGGGGAAGATCGGGTATGGGGATTCCCCCAATGTTAACGATAAGGAAGCAAATTTGCATCTTCCTTAATGTTGTTTGAATCACTCATCATCTTCTAAACCTCCATTTCTGTATAGTTTATTCCTCTTGGTGTTTTCTGATCCATTTATTTGAGGACTTAAAGCCAATTAACCTTTTTATAGTGTGAAGAGAGTGTTTTGGTCAAAGTCGTGTGCTTGACTGACAAAGATGCATTTGTCACTTTTGGGTGGAGAACAAAAAGGTTGCGACGTCTATCATCTCATGATTGTCTTCAATTGGACCAGATGTTTGGACCAAGTGAAAGATAAATAAAATAATGTGACGTATTGGTTTTGAAATTGTTTGCTAAATTAAAGGAAGAGAAGTCATTGGAAGGAACAATTTTGACTAAATTTGCAATTTATTAGTTGTGGCGATTATGTAAACCGCGACCCTATGTTTATTTCCTATTTGAGAGAGTGAGAAACTGGTTTTCAGTTTGTCAAATTTTCAGGGCATGCAATGTAGACACTTTAAAAAACTTATTGTATGGTACTAATTTAGGTGTTATAATAAGTAGTATAATATTAGTAAACTAGTAATATCAGTCGATTGTAACACCGTCTCACTAGTATTACCTTATTATAAACTGTTTGGACCAAGTCTCATGCATTTGGTTAATGTCATTTTCATCACCCCATGCATTCATGTCCAATATTCATGCTTAAATTGTACAAAGAAATCCTTAAGTTAAGACTCAATAATTGGATTTCGTATATAAAATTATTTATTCATGTATATAAACATGCAAGTAACCGAAGAATAAAATCTTTCATCTGGAAAAATTAACTTGATTAGGATCTTTACAGAACGGTCAACCTGTTAGATACATTTTAGCGACTTTTTGATCTAAAACCTATAAACATTACTTGTAGGTTCATACACAGATTGCATTTCCTTTAATTGGCATGCCAATTCTGATTTGGCATCCAAGATGTTAACTATTCTGTCAATTTCATCAATTAAATTCAACAAGCAAATTCAAAATTTGCATTACATTTATGGAGAAATGTAAGACAATGACTTTAACTGAGGTGTAGGAAATACTTAAAAGTCTCTGATCCAAAATAAAAAATTGCATTAAATTTATGGAGAAATGTAAGACAATGACTTTAACTGAGGTGTAGGAAAGACTTCAAAGTCTTCTCCCATCTAGAATTCAAAATTTTCATTTAATTTAGGGGTAATTAAACTTTTAGTCACTGAGTTTATGGTCGAATTTAAATTTGGCCACGAAAATTTCAATTTTCCAATTTTGGTCACTCGGGTTAGCATCATCAGCAAATCGAAAGTCATAGTATAAAAGGCGCTTTTGTCAAAAGCTCGTCCCAAACGAACCCTAAAGTCAAGGTATTTGCACGTTTCAAACCACATTCATTTTGTCAATTTTCCAATGTGGTACATTTAGTTAGAAACAAAATATGAACATTGTCAAGCATCCAAGTTGCTAACTATCAATTTCTTCTAACAAAATCGAAATGTATCAATTTCATCAAAATTCAACAAGAAAATTCAGTTGCATTTAAATGCATGAATAAATGCAAGACATTGAGGTGTAGAAAATCGATCTTTCCCCAGATCGTTTAGTCGGGGTAGTCCCAAGGGACTTTGGGAGATAGACATTTTTGGGTGAATTTGAAGTTGAATGGCAATCAACTTTGGCATCCTATACCCTATGAAGTTGGATATCATTAACTGATATTGAATATCTTGATCTTTCCACCGACGAATTCGATGAGTCAATTCCATACTTTTTTTTCTTTTCAGTATCTAATTTTGACGGAAGAAAATGTATGGAGAAATCATGAAATCAACCAATGGTTTCGATGTCCTCTATTGCATCGCCAAGGGAGGACAGGGAAGTGTGTACAAGGTAAATCTACCATCCTTTCATACAAGAATACTGAGTTCTAGTTTGTAACATATGCTTCAGTTACTGCATTGACCGTCTTCAGCATATCGTGGTGTGCCGTGAGTCCGTAATTTTTTGCATAAAATACTGCAGCCCGTTGTTCATCTTACAAAACATATCCTTACAATCTCATATAAAAATCAAATACAATCACATACAATAAATAAAGGAGAAAGTTATTTTTTGTCCGTGTAGTTTACTGATTTTACCACTTTAGTCCCCATAATTTCAATTTTATTAATTTTAACCCCGTAGTTGTAAATCCCTCACAATCCCTTACATGCTGAGAGTCATCATGTAAACAACGTTAGCCAGGTATAAGTTTCTCTCCTCCTTTGCAACATGAATTATGCCTAACCTATAATATGAGTGAGAAAATATACTATTAGTTGTGGAACCATGCACTTATACAATATTGTATTTTATTTCATTAAGTTTTCGATCGTATTTAACATTATTCAACAGCCAAAATTCAAAGAATGAACATTGTCAAGCATCCAAGTTATTGCTAACTCTAAATTCAACCACAAAATTCAAACATTGCATTATAAGACGATGAGTAATTAACGTACCACCTTACCTCTTAGAAAGAAAAGTGAAAGAGATGTCTCAACCATCTCAACCACAAAAGCGTGTCGAGCGCTGGATATATTGTGGAAAACGGAATCAGTGCATGTAGAATAATAGCTATAAATAAAGCCATCAAATACACGATTGTATACAGAAACAAAAATACAATGACATATTTATTATGCTGTCTAGCTTGCCTTATCTCGTATGTCCAGCTGTTCTCATCACCAAACATTGCTTTTGCTTCTTCTCTTGAAGCAGAGGCTCTTCTCAAATGGAAAGCTAGCTTTCAAAATCAAACCAAGAATAATCTGACCTCATGGGCTTACTATCCAAAAGTAAATAAAATCCCATGCAACGTTTGGACTGGTATTTCATGCAACACTGCTGCTAGTGTCAACAGGATCAACCTCACCAATTCTGGGATACAAGGTACGCTATATGAATTTCCATTCCTGTCCCTCCCTAACCTCGAATACATTGACCTCAGCTTGAACCAACTCTTTGGTGCCATCCCATCTCAAATAAGTTCCCTCTCCAAACTCATCTATTTTGACCTTTCTTATAATCAGTTGTCTGGGAGAATCCCACCAGAAATCGGTCTTCTAAATAATCTTCAAGCCCTGCACCTAAATACGAACCAATTAAATGGCTCAATTCCTCAAGAAATAGGAAATTTGAAGTCTCTAGTGGAATTATGCATTGATGATAACCATCTATCTGGTCCAATCCCGTCATCATTAGGTGATCTAACAAACCTTACCCTTCTCTATCTCTTTAAAAATAATCTTTCTGGCACAATTCCAAAAGAGATAGGGAACTTGAAATCTATTGTGGAGCTAGAGTTGAGCCAGAATCAATTCAATGGTTCCATCCCCACTTCACTTGGTGACTTGAGCAACCTAGAAATCTTATTCCTACGCGATAACCAACTTTCTGGCTCCATCCCCCAAGAGATTGAGAATCTCGCAAAGTTGACTGTGCTGGAACTCGACACTAACAATTTTTCTGGTTATTTGCCACAAAACATTTGCCAAGGCGGATCACTACAAAATTTTACGGTAAACTCCAACCATTTCATAGGTACAATCCCCAAAGGTTTGCAAAATTGCAAGAGCTTAGTGAGAGTTCGTCTTGAAGGGAACCAACTAACGGGCAATATATCTGAAGACTTTGGTGCCTATCCAAATCTTCATTTTATTGACCTGAGCCACAATAACTTGCACGGTGAAATCTCACAGCTCTGGGGACAGTGCCCGCAATTAGCAACACTACGAATTGCGGGGAACAAGCTTACTGGTACTATACCACCTGAGATTAGCAATGCAACCCAAATTCATGTATTGGATCTTTCTTCCAATAGTTTAGTAGGGGTGATTCCCAAGGACTTTGGGAGATTGACTTCTTTGGTGAATTTGATGTTGAATGGAAATCAACTTTGGGGTCCTATACTCTCAGAATTTGGATCACTGACTGATATTGAATATCTTGACTTGTCCACCAACAAATTCAATGAGTCAATTCCAGGCATTTTAGGCAACTTGCTCAAATTAAA
This sequence comes from Prunus mume, assembly GCF_000346735.1. The sequence continues at coordinate 6,740,468 of NC_024130.1, forward strand.
CTACTTGAATTTGAGAAACAACAAGTTCAATCAAGAAATTCCATTTCAGTTGGGGAAGTTAGTTCATCTGTCCCAACTTGATCTAAGTCATAACTCACTTGGGGGTAAGATACCATCAGAAATGAGCAGTATGCAAAGCTTGGAGAAGTTGAATCTTTCCTACAATAATCTTACAGGTCTCATTCCAACAACTTTTGATGAAATGCATGGCCTGTATGACATCGACATATCCTACAATCAACTGCAGGGTCCAATCCCCAACAACAAAGCATTTCAAAATGCTCTAATGGAAGGGAATAACGGATTGTGTGGCAACGTTGGAGGACTAAAACCCTGCAATCATTCTGTGGAGCATAAGCATACCTCAAGGAAAGCGTTCTTAATCATTTTCCCTATCTTGGGAACACTATTACTTGCTTTCCTGGCTTTTGTTTTGATTGGAAGAAGAAGAAGTAGAAGAAAGCAAGAACAGGAAATCGAACAGAGCAATATGCACAAAAGCTTTTTCTCAATATCTAATTTTGACGGAAGAAAAATGTATGGAGAAATCATGGAAGCAACCAATGGTTTTGATGTCGTCCATTGCATCGGGAAGGGAGGACAGGGAAGTGTCTACAAGGCAAAGCTCCCATCAAGCAGCATTGTTGCAGTGAAGAAATTCCATAGAACACCTGATGGTGAGGAGGCATCTCGGAAGGAGTTCTTTAATGAAATAAGGGCCTTAACTCAGATACGACACCGAAACATTGTAAAGTTTCTTGGCTTTTGTTCAAGTTCCCATCACTCATTTTTGGTCTATGAGTATCTGGAAAAAGGTAACTTGGCTACAATCTTGAGCAACGAGCATGAAGCTAAAAAGTTGGACTGGAGTACAAGGGTGAGAATCGTAAAGGGTGTAGCTCATGCTTTGTGTTATATGCATCATGATTGCACGCCACCTATCGTGCATCGAGACATAACAAGCAGCAACATCTTGCTGCATTGTGACTATGAGCCTTGCGTTTCGGACTTTGGCACTGCTAAGCTTTTGAATCCAGACTCGTCAAATTGGACTGCTCTTGCAGGCACATATGGATATGTAGCACCAGGTAAAATATAAAAATATAGAAGTTTTTCTATAAAAAAAATTTAATTCTGGATATATCTATATTAATGGTTTGCTCTTCCTTAATTTGCACGCAGAGCTGGCTTATACAATGAAGGTAACAGAAAAATGTGATGTTTATAGCTTTGGAGTGCTGGCACTGGAAGTGATTATGGGAAAGCAGCTAGGCGATTTCGTCTCCTCCTTTTCGTTTCCATCCACCACCTATGCAAACATATTTCTCAAGGATGTGTTGGAACAAAGCCTTCCCCCTCCTACACCTCAACTTCAAGATGAACTCATAACCATTGCAAGGCTATCAATTGCATGCAGACATTCCCATCCACAATCGAGGCCAACAATGCACACGGTTTCTCAGGCTTTATCGTTCCCAACTGCTTCTTCCAATAAAAGATCAAATGATATTACCCTTGAACAACTCATTATGATCTGAATTGTGTGTGCCATATGTATATTGTAGTCATTTGAGTACTTCGTTTCATATAAACTTTAGCATGTGTATTGTTGATTTTTGTATCAGAGTAACTGGTGTAACCAGATTATCCTATTTATTACCACCTTTTATAGAAAATTCACATCACATTTTAATTTCTAGAACTAAACCTTGTACTGAATTTAACACTACTACAAAAAGTGAAAAAGACGACCAGAAAAACACGACGGTCTAAGTGAAAACCGTCGTTTTTTAAAAGACGACGGTTTTATAAAACCGCCGTGTAATAACACCTTAGACAACTAAAAAATGGAGATTCAAATGGCTGTTCCTAAAACACGACGTCCTTAATTAAAAAACCGACGTCTTATTGAAATAGGATTTTCAAGTGAAAAATCATAGCCAA
>NC_024130.1:6754990-6770170 GCF_000346735.1 Prunus mume
TTCTTCTCCAAGAACAACCTAAAAGATTACATAAACACCCATATGGTAATTACTAATTAGCAGACAGTTATCATGTTCACTATTTGCAGGAAGAAAACTAAAAACAGAAACATCAAAAGAAAGGTTGGTGCAATTATAAATGCACAAGGAGATTACCTCATCTGAATTTACAAAGTGGATTAGAAGCCAACCAGCTGCACAAACAAATTAACAAGAAAGGGCAATGAGGAAAACATGAATTTTTTGAGCAGTGAACTAATCCCAGATAATTAGTTCCAGAATTGGGGGCCAACCGCCAAGAAACTTGCTCATTTCATTCCAATCTTTCAAAGTAGAATTAGAAGCATTGCAGTTTAAGTTTTTTGAGCTAACTCGAAGCAAATCGATAAAAGAAGCGTGGAGCTCTTGTACAAAAAATGCAGCGAGCAAAGTGGGTTGGTGAAGAGGGTGATGATGGTGCAGTATTTAACGTTCGCTGTTGACTGTTTGATAGCTACTTAAGTAGCTCGTTTGTGAGAAAGAGAGAGCCTATCAATGAGAGATATGGAGAAGTTGAATTTACCTGGTTTTGGAAAAACTGTAGCTTGTCAAGGCTAATAGAGAAGACAATGTGCCTCCCTATAAACTTTGACAAGAAATAAGAAGAAGATGCACTAGCAGTGGCATTGAAAACCACCGAAGCTACACCTTTGAAAACCCCAAAAAGGTTACCAGCAAGCAAGGACATGAATACAGTACCAGAGGCAAAAACAAAAGCAAAATAAATAAACCAATCAATGCCAAACAGTCATTGCAACAAATGAAAAGGAAGTAGGGACAATGATTTTGTGGGGTAAACAGTAGCAGTACAATATTTTTGTGGTTTGGAAACCTCTCTCAAGATTCCATCAACCAATGTGATGCACTGTGCTGTCAAAATTCTCAAGATTCCATCAACCAACGGTCACTGCACAGGGAACTAGTCCTGCAATCACCACACAAATGAGCACTCTACTACTATATTAGATAAGTATTCAAAAGCAGAGTCTGTCTAAGTAAATCACCTATGAATGCTAAAGCCCTCCAGCTTTCTAGTACCCCATTTTTGAAGGAAATGGACACTCCAGAAATGATCATTAACGCTAAAATAAGCAGAAGACGAAGTTAGATATGATCCAATCCAAACCCATATAGTTTGTTGCTGAACTAACCCACATCAATTTCTTGCTTAAAATATCAAAGCTAAGTCACAAAAGAATTCTACTAGCTAGGTTCAAGGATTTCATTTATTGTTACATGTTTACCTGATTTATAGCAGTTAATCTTCCTCCAAGATTTTTGAGTGCAATTTCAGCTATCGAAACAGGTACCTTATTATCCAGGAATTGAAATAAACCTCTGATAAATATCAAGAGCTGTATGTATGCACATACATACACATAAACAAAGGGGAATCTTTACAAAGAAAACTGATCCTTTTTTAATAAAGAAGACCACTCCAAGATTTAAAATATACTTTAATATATCTTATTTAGCTCCAGCACTATAAATCCATATGCAATTGCTCATCTACGTGAGAACAGGCCCAATAGAACAACAACCCAGAAACAGACAATTGAAAGAATCCCAAAAGAAACACACATATTGAAAAGCTCACAAAATGATTTCAATAAAAATAGAAACGCAAAGGTCCAAATGTAATCAGAACAGAAAGGTTATAAATAAATACCTAGATGCCCCGTTTCAACAATCCGAGACAAGAATCCGATAGCCCACTGCGGCAAGAGTGGACATTTTGGAACTGATTCACATCGAGCTTCTTGTTAATGATTCCCACAATGAAGTAAATGCTATCAGAAGGCAGCAAATCGACTCTGATTTCGTCCATTGTGTCCATTATTTCTTCTCAGGAAAGAAAATATAAAGGATTAAAACTTAAAGGACATGTATTCAAGGCTTTGGCTAAGCTTTTATTTTTCTGGGTTGGACTTGTAAGACCAGATAACCCTAGATAGGGGATAAAGATTGAGTTTTTTTGTTGAGAAATTGACACAGGGATGGATTTCGCGAGAGTGGGAGAAACAGAGTGGTGGTGGTCATGGAGCGACGGTGGAGAGATAAAACGCTGAGAGAGGAAGAGAGAACGCAGAGAGCGAGGTCAAAAGTTTTCGGTCATCCCCAATAGATATGTTTTTATATGAAGGGCAGTTTGGTCATTTCATGTCCCCAAGTGATTATATCAGAGCACAATTTGTAGCCTGATCATTTCAGCACACTATTTCTGAAACCTGATTACACCAGCTTATTTCCCAATACAATTTTACTTAATTAGCATAAGGCCAAAGATCAAAATGTAGTTCCTAATTTTACAATAATGTAATTAAAAAACATCAAAATTACACAAAATGCCACTCCCTCTAATTTTACCATAACAACATTACACAAAACCTCCAGCAATCCACCTTCCGGCCAGCCGCCCATCGCTGGGTCAGCACCTGCCGGCCAGCCACAGCAGCCATATTCCTGCCAGTTGCCGCCACCAGTTTCCGGCCAGCCACCGCCGCCATCTTCCTACTAGTCGCAGGCCGCCGGCCACCGCCCACCAGCCGCTGCCACAAACTTCCTGCCAGCCATCACCGGTCACCAACTATGTTGCCCTCAACCTAAAAAAAATATGAAATTTAGTGTGCTTGAAGAGACTCGAACCTTGACCCTCATAGGAGGGTAGCCTATTCACAAACCACTACACCAACCTTGTTTTTGTGATATTTTGTCAGATAGGTAATATTTATATTAACAGTCGAGGATTTTTATAAAAAAAAAATTATTTCAACATTGATACGTGCAAAATTTGTACCAAATTCCACATGCTTAGCTCTAGAGTTCTACAAAACAAAATACTGTAGATATCAATAATGTAAACAAAAACAAAAACTGTAAATAAAAACAGAAATTGCAAACAAAAACAAAAAATTTGTGCCAACAGCTAGTAAGAAATAGCCAAAACCAATAAAATCATATAATCAAATTAGAAACTGCAATGTAGCACCTAGTAAGCCACATCCCAAAATACACCTACTAATAAGTGAGAAACTAAAAGGCAAGCCATGATGAATGTACTAGAAAAATCAACTTATAAAAACCAAAAAATAACTAGAAAATTCAAATAACAATTCGATCAAGAATATACATATCTCAACAATAGAAAATCTGAGCTTCACATCAAAACATGAATACTACAATAGAAGAAGAAGATCGAAATGCACTGCAGTTTCTAGAAAAACCAAAATTTCTCATATTTAAGTGGGATTTTAAAACAAAAACAATGTAGATATCAATGATGTAAACAAAAACAAAAGCAAAAAAGTAAAAAAAAACTACAAACTACAACCAAAAAAAAAAAAAAAAAACACAAACTAATTTTATAGAAACAAAAACTGCACTGCAAAGGATGGGGAAAAAAAAAACATGTTAATAAGTGAGGAACCAAAAATGCAAAACTATGATGAAAGTACTAAAACGGAAATGGAAACTGCAATGCAGTTTCTGTTTTCTGCATTGCAGTTTCTGATCAAGTGGCAACCACACTAACAAAAAAACAAACCAAAAATCAAAGCCATCATGAAAACAAGCAACTAAACAAATTCAAAAAGACATATCCATTGATGACACAATTGTATAATTTCCATTAACTTCAAAAATCCTACCAATATCCAATGATAAAATAATTTAGCCAATTGTAATTAAATGGAAATTGCAACGCAGAAAACAGAAACTGCATTGCAGTTTCCGTTTCCGTTTTAGTACTTTCATCATGGTTTTGCGTTTTTGGAAATTCACTAAACTATCTCTAACATAAGCAACCATAAACTGAAAAGGAAAAAAGACCTATTTTTTATTTTTGGGTACAAGGAGACTAAAAGTCACTAAACCAAAAACACCAACGAAACATAACACATACTAAATTTGTTGCAAAGACCTTCACTGCACTGAAACAAGAAGACTAATATATTGACAAAATTCTTTTCCTTCAAGCATTCTAAAATCGGGACCAGCATTGATGATAAACATGCTAATCAAGGTCTGCCTTGTTAACAACATTTTTTCATGGCGTCACAATTCTGCCATCCACAATAAAATTTCTAAAAACCCAGACATTTTTAGACCAAAGATATGTTAACTTTTAAGATTTACCTTAGGATAATTGCACCAAAAAGTGAAAAAAAACAATCCACAATAAAAAGCAAAAACCAAAATGCAATTATGGGAACAAAAACTGCACTGCAAAGCATGGGAAAAAATAAATATATTAATAAGTGAGGAACCAAAATGCAAAACCATGATGAAAGTACTAAAATAGAAACGGAAACTGCAATGCAGTTTCCGTTTTCTGCATTGCAGTTTAAGTTTTCTACATTGCAATTTCTGATCAAGTTGCAACCACACTAAAAAAAAAAAAAAAAACAAACCAAAAGGCAAAACCATCATGAAAACAAGCAACTACACAAAGTCAAAAAGACATATCCATTGATGACACAATTGTATAATTTCCATTAACTTCAAAAATCATACCAATATCCAATGATAAAACAATTTAGCCAATTGTAATTAAATGGAAACTGCAATGCAGCGTGTAAAACTGCAATCCAGTGTATACAAAACTGCAATGCAACACGTCTAGACAAGCGTTAACAGTCACGCGGCTATACTATTGCTTTTATAAAAAAAATTAACGGCTACAAAATGCTAATTTTTTTTAAAAAGAAATAGTATAGCCGTTATTGTTGAGGTACTTCTAATTTAACGTCGAAAGTTACTTGTGGTATATTTATTGCATATCTGATCTTATCCAAAGCAAGGGAAAGTGGTTGAAAGGAAGAACCATTCCACGCTTCCTTTTCCCATTAGCTTCATCAGTTCTTCCCCCTCTTTCAGATAACAGTAAGCTTCTTTGACCTTCAGTAATTTCTGCATTGAGTTATTGTACATCAACAATGCTTGAATTCAACAGGGTATTTAAAACAGAAACTTATGTAGGAACTGAATTGAATGACCTCCCAGAAGAGCTCTTTCCTCTTGGCAATAGCTCAATGAACTCTCCAGTTGTGCTAGCTTTTCTTTCAACCGTGCCTTCTTTGGATAGTACTGTCTGAGACTTACCAAATGCTGCAACATTAATCCAGCTTTTAGATGAACAAGTCCAAGACTGAAAGCACAAAGAACATATGAATCATGACACTTACGATCAAAATACTGCAGAGCCAAAGTAAGAAGGAGATTGAATAGAAAAATATATCCAATTAAAGCCGCTACTCCAATCCAATACCATCGTGCTTGTGGGAAAATTCCATGAGACTTCAGGATCAAAACTCCCAAGGATTCTGTAGAATTAGGTGGAACCTATAACATAGAGATATCTCCACATAATCATTGATCACAATCATTCTACCTTCCATCAATTTTCTTTTAGTGGAGCTACACAAACTTTGAGAGAAATAGATGATTACATGTCTCTAATTCTTTCCAAGAAATTCATTCACAGTAATAATATTTTGTCCATACATTAACGGCGAGACCCAGTAACCCCACAACCACCATGATTACATGATAAAACAATTGCCACCATGATTTACAAATCCCTTCAAATGAAATTCAGCAAGAAATTCCCAATAAAAAGAGCTAAAGTCTTAGAAATTCGAAATTCAAAACACAAGAGAGTGAGAGTGAGAAAAGTGTATCGAGTTGAGGTCCGATTCATTCTGGAGCTGGAGCATATCTCGGATAATGTCTATGTCGGCCGGGTCGAGACCCATTTTCCGGGTACTCCAAAGAGCCTGAAGAATGTCCTCAACCGAATCTTTCGAATTGGACCTAACCAATTGCGGTAAATGGCTCCACAGCGTCTACTCCATGGCTTGTCAAGCTCAAAAATTGATGCCCTAGCTTCTCAACTTCAGAAAATGGCGAGCTAGCAAAAGATCCAGTGACTCCCTTTGCTTCCACTTCTTTCTTATTGAAGAGAAGATGAGCACCAAACGACATGACCTATGTCGTTTGGATTGAAGAGAGGGCGTCGTCAAGTCGTCGTCGATGGAGTGAAGAAGGAAGATGAGATAGAGGGCGTCGTCGTAGATGGAGTGAATAAGGAAGAGGAAAGAGAGAGGGGCTGAGATCTGGTTAGGGTAAAATTGTATTTTACATTTATAACTTAGACAAGTCCAAATTAGTTAGGCCTCCTCTTTGGGCATATCCAAAACAGAATTTGATTCATAGGTATTAAAACCCAAACAAAAATACCCTATGTCTCAAATCCTAATTTGTAAAGATTGTTATGTCTAATACCTAATTTTTCTTTATTAAAATTAAAAGGGCATGGATAAATAACATACCAAACGGCTTAAGGATACAATTGCTTGGATACTTAATTTTTGAAATTTGGGGGGTTTTTTTTTTATATATGTTCGTTTATTAAACCTCTAATTATTAACTTATATTAGGAAACCCCATATAAAAGCTAAGTTCAAACCAAACAAAAAATTCATTTCATCATATCAATAAAAAAAATACAAATTTATAAATAAACCCAATCCTAGACATGTATTTATAAAAAAACCCAAGCACTATTTAAACATAGAAACAAACCCAAAATCAACTCCAAAGTTAACTTTTTGGGTGTGTTTATAAATGGGTTTTGAGTGTGTGTAATGATGGATTTTGGGTGTGTTTATATGTTTAAATAGTGCTTAGGTTTTTTTATAATTTCAACCCCCATTTTGGGTGTTTTAGTGAAACTCCCTAAAAAAAATGCATTTTAATCATCACTCAATTTTATTAAACCTCTAGTTATTAACTTATATTAGGAAAACCCACATCAAGTGTATTTTCTCACAATTTATCCTAAAAATTTCAGACCAAACAAAAAATAATCTTAAATAAGGGAGGATAACAACAGCAAACCCAACAGTACCTAAGTATAAAAACAGGGGAAATAGCCTCAAATGTCATCCATTTGATAATTTTAACTAAAAATACCACCCCTTCCCAATTTTTTCACAACTATCACCTATAAATATAAAATTATTGTCCACTTATTGCTGATTTTTCACAAGTTCAGAAATTTTGGTCTCTCTTATCTCACTCAGCTCTCTCTCTCTCTCTGGCACTCTCTCTCTTTCTCTTTGGTATATGTCTATCACAGCTCTCTGTGTCTCTCTTGGCTCTCTCTCTCTGTAGACCAACTCTCTGTCTCTGTCTTTGCTCTCTCTCTCTTGTCTGCTCCACTGAGATCTTCGTCGCCGCCTACCACACATCCACCGGAAAGGCCCTGGCTTTCACATCGGCTTCCACTTCTTCTCACTTGGACTCACCGACCTAGCACGCCAACTCGCCCAATAGCTCACCGGCATTGCAGAGGTCGCTCACTTCTGTAGCTGCCAGCAGGATGAAGAAGGGATTGGGTCTCAAATCGCGGGGTTCGGGCTCCAAGAAGAGTCTTGGGTCCGGTGGGTCTGGGTCGGGACCTGGAAAGCCCAAGCAGGTTATGACGGTGGGTGAGCTGATGAGGATCCAAATGGGGATTTCTGACGCTATAGACTCTAGAGTCAGGAGAGCTCTGCTTGGGATTTCTGTTGCTCAGGTGAGCTCAAGCTTTTGTTAAGCTTTTGAGTGGGCAGAACTGCGGTTTCCTCAGTCTGCACAGGCAGAAGTGACTGTTTTTGAGGGCTTCAATGGGCTAGAGATTGCACTGTGAATTTTGTTGAGGTTTTCCATGTTTGGAGAAAGCTCAAGCTCTACCTGTCTTGGTTTTTTGCTGAACCAAATTTGTAACGAGAGAAATCTCGTTTTGAATGACTTATTTCCTAAGTCTGAGCCTTGGGAATTCTGATCTAAAGCTGGTTTCACTTGAAATTCAAGTGGGCTTTTTGGTTGATTTTTTGAGTTGTCCATTTGACTGATGGTTTTCTTGTGTAAGATTTTTGTTTGATTGGATGTTGAATTTTTTTGTTGTCCTTTGCCCCGTTCACTCCTTCTTGTATTTATAGTAAATGTTTTTCTGAAGTAGGGTGATTTTGTTTAATAATGGGCGGCAAATCTTTTCAAAAGATATCTCCTTTTTAAAAGAAAATGGAAAGAAAGAAAATAGGATTTCATCAGTTTGGCAGATAGGCTCTCAATAGGCAATCACTTCCCTGTTTTTCTTGAAAAAGAACCTAATCTCTTTTCCCAATTTTAACTGCCCCTTATGAGATTTCATCCATGATGGTTAGTTTGATTTCTTTTCTGGACAGCTCTCTGCTTTCCTGCTTATCTTTCTCTGAGATTGTAGCTTGCTTATCTCTTTGGGAGAATCACCTTCTCTATAGAATAGAAGGGAAAATCTCTGAAATATATGTGTAAGAGGGATTTTGATCTTCAGATTTTTCAGGGTTTTCAGAACAGCTTGATGACATAAGTTTTCCAATCACTTCTTCTATGACAGTTGCCAATGCTGACTTTCCTTTATCCCAGAGATGTCACGTGGGTTTGTTTCTTGTTTCTGGGCTCCCCCCTCTTTTATCACAACGGGCCTGTGAGGCCCATGTTCGTTTTGTTTTGCTTTGATAAGCTTTGGGCTGGGCTCTTTTGGATTTTGAGCTTCCATCTTCCTGTTTTTCGAAGACCAAATTGCTTTGATTTTTGTAGCCTTATTCTGGGCCTCTTTCGCTGGGCTAGGTGTGTCAATTTTTAGGCCCAAACAATGCCCCCCTTAAGTCTGAATCGTTTTTGGAACGGTTTCAGACTTAAATGACATGGCATTAAATGGGCGCGTGGTAAATTCTTCCATTATCCCACGTCTGCCACGTTTCCCCACTAAGCTAGTCAATATCAGTTGACGCCTTGTCTTCTTCACGTCCTTATCGCCTTGTCTTCTTCACGTTTTCTAGCTTCTTTAAAAGAATTTCAAAAAACCATTGTTCCTGTTCACCCGAAAAGCTAGTTCTTTCAGACTTCATTCCTCTTGAGCTTTCTTTCGATGACTCCCTTTTGCTAGAACCTGCCTTGCCTTTCCTGTCAACCTTCCTCTTAGAAAAACAATTCCGAGAAATGTCTTCCCCGAAATCCCGTGCTCAATCTTCCTCTGTTCTAGTTACTCCAGATTACATTACTGGGGCTGGGATTGATAAGCATGCGATAGAGGTTAGGAGCAAGCTCCATCCGTTTGCCCAGAAAAACCTAGATGAAAATGTCCTTCATTTGTTTGAAAATACCTTGGTGCTGGGGCCTCACTGGTTTGGTCCCGTTCCTCCCGAGATGGCAGAACTGATGAAGAAGGATGCTGAGGCCCCTATATGTTTTGAGAGTTCTTCTGCTCTGGCTTCTCATTCTTGGGTTAGCAAGAACTTGAGCCGTTCGTTCCCATCTAGTGAAGTGAGAAATAGTCCAGTCAAGTGGGCTGACTGGATTGACAGGCTTCTTCCTCGATTCGGGGCTCACTGGAAACGGGCTGGAATTTATGACGCCATACTTCTGTCCAGGCAATCTATCAACAGAGATGAGAACCTGCTTGCTACTGCTTTGTGTTTCTGGAATTCTGCCAGTAATACTTTCGACTTTCGCATAGGCCCCATGGCTCCAACTCTGCTGGACATGGCTTAGATTTTAGGGTTTAGGCCCCATGGAAGACCTGCCGATGCTATTGGTGATTATCATAGAAAGAAAAACCAACAAAAGCTAGCCAAGCCATTCAACATCTCTCCAGCCCTGATAAACCAGAATTGCTCATTCTCCAATTATCTCAGAAAATTCAATGCTGAGAAGCACAAGGACCAGCAGCATATGATGTTCCTTCTGTATTGGCTGAACAGGTTTATTCTGCCCAACCGTTCTTCTGCAGTTCTGCTTGAGTATAGACACCTGGCAGAAGCTTTGCATAATCACACAGATGTTGGACTCGGGCCTACAGTTCTGGCTCATCTATTCAAGAACCTGCACACTGCCACCCTGGAGTATCCGCTAAATCTATCTGCTCTTGGTGTCTTCTGGATGATTCAGATCTGGCTGCAGGTCTATTTTCCTGAATTGAGGTTTCCAGACATAGTTCTGTCTGAGGATCAGGTTCTGGCTCAGCCACTGTTGTCGGCAGAAGTCCCCAAGAGGTCGATTGATGAGTACCTGATGTTCTTCAGACATTGTACCAAGAGGTCTGCAGCGCAGTGGCAAGTGGTGATCAGGAGAACCTATCCTTGGTTTCATCCTGGATACCGTCTGTTTGAGAAGGAGTCAGAAGAAGAATATGCCAGAACTGATTTCAGGAAAAAGTTCCTGAGTTTGAGGAGAAAAGCCTCTAAATTATCATTTGGGGGCAGAAGTTTACCATCCCAACTTCTGTGCAAGGCAGCTTGACTGCCCTCAGCTTATACCACTCAAGTCATACAGAAGCTGCAATCGGGGTTCTTCTTGGAGGGATGCAGATGACTTGGAGGTCCACAAAGATGCCAGGTGTGCAGTAAATAAGATCAACAATAGTGCAGATGCCCTTTATCCTTCATGGGAACTGAATTCCTGCAGTTCTGCGGAGTTTGATGCTTGGTGGAAGGCCAGATTTCGTGATCTGCCTGCCTCTAGTACCGCACATCAGGTTCTTTTTAAGGGTTGGGACAACTGGACTGTCCACACAGACGAGGAGACTCATAAATTCATGGTGCAAACCATCAAAGACATTAATATGCAAGTTATATAAGGTAATTTCTCAATTCTGTCTTTCATTGCCCATTCTGTCTTTAGTGATGATGCTAATCTTTTATTCTGTCTGTAATCAAATCCTTCTTTGACAAAGAATATTGGTAGCCAACCTGCCCGGAGTAGAGAAGTGTTTGGTAAGTTTTCATGTTTTTTCAGCTTCTCTTATCATTTCTTTGCTGGATTGATCCTTGACTTTTGTTTTCTGTACAGTTAACTCTGTTATTGCTGCTGGGGATTTGGAGCTGCCCTCCGGGGATGGAGAAGAGGAAAAAGATCAGGCATAATAGACTCCTGTCGACGCCACTTCTCCTGTTAGAAGAAAAAGGAAAGAAACTGCCCAACCTATGACTCTAGGTATACTTTGACAGTTTCTTTTTGAGTTCTTCATAATTCTGTTCTGCCATAATTCTTAAGGCTTATTTTCTGTTCATTGCAGCTGGAAGTCCCTCTCCTCCCCCTACTAAGTCGAAAAGACTTAGAAAGAAGATTGTAGAAGAATATGTGGCCCCGAAGGGAACTAGGGCAGTTCCTACCACCATTTCTGGCACGGATGATGATCTGAGAGAGGCTTTCGAAGCTGTGGAGCAGGAGAAGGAGCTGGAAGAGCTAGATGAAGTAGGAGAGGGGCCTCAAGAGAAGGCCAAGGCAGTGGAAGAAGAGGTGAGTCTTATTTATTTGGCAGTATTCGTTTCTGCTGCCCTTTTATTTCTTCTGTTCTGACTTATGTGCATCCGTAGGAGGAAATTCCTACTGAGGTAATAGCGGAGAGCATTGCCTTGGCTCGGAAGCAGCAGGAAGATATAAGAGTAGGGCTAACTAACTCAGAGTTGGCCCTGTTTGATGATCCAGAGGCAGAACATTCTACTGCTATTCTAGCAGCTGAGAACCAGGCACAGCAATCTGGATCAAAGCCTGTGGAGCAGGCAGAACAAGTGGTTGCTGCTCCTGAAACCGTAGTGAAAGTAGCTGCTGCCGTTCCTAGCTTTATGGTGAGTTCTATCCTCACTCTGTCTTTTCCTGTCTTATGTAGTTTTGTCCTGTTCTTTTGTCTCCCTAACCATCAAATCTTTACAGGTAGAAATACCAAAAACTGTTGGGACCTTGGCAGTGATGACCACCCCCTTGCAGCCTCCGATTGTTGCTGTAAGTGTTATTGTATTTTTTGTCTTCTTCTTTTCTATTTCTGCCTAGTTCTGACTTATGCTTCCTTCTACAGATGTCTATTCATTCCCTTGCAGGTTCATCTGCCACGGCCTCTTTTGCTGATCCGGAGCTGGCAGAATTTGAAGCCGTGGACCTAGATGCCCAGCTGGATAAGTTGGAAAAGCTCAGCTCTCCTGTTGGTAAGATAAAGTCCAGGGCAGGAGGCCATGGAGAGACTGAAGATCTGGCAGTCTACTGAACTGGAGCTGGATGAGGGCAAGGAGGCCATTGACCGGCTAATGAAGGATCTGGACCTGCTGCACAGACAGAACATGGCCCCAAAACCTATACTTGAGATGAGCCTTGGCTTGGCAAGGGATGTGCTCAACCTTCATGACCGTTATGAGGATCTCAAGCCCACCTTCAAAACCTCTGAGTTCTGCAAGGCCACTCATGAAGCCAACTTGGCTGATTTTGCAAAGCAGAAGGCAGAACTGGACCAGATGGTGGTGGGGTATAAAGAAGCCAAAGCTACTGCGGACAAACTGGAGAAACAGATTGCAGAGCTTCAAAAGCAGCTGGCGGAGTGCAGGGAAGTGCAGCACAGGCTCGGGGCTGGATTGAGCTCCAAGACTAAGGCCACTTTCCTTGTCCAGAACATGGTTGTAGCCTCTAGGCCAGACCTGGAGATTGCAGAAGCTTCAATTCATCAGGGGGTGCTGCTCCAAAAAGAACTTTCTATCAAGAAGACCAATCTGCAAGAAACTCTCAAAAAATTAGGATTTTGATTTTGTTATTTATTTATGCTTTCTTATTTTTGCTTTTTGATGAACAGTTTGCCATGGGGAAGGCCCCACGACTTATTTATTTTAAATAAAGTTTATATTTGTTGCAATTCTAGTTTTCAATTTCTGTTGATGAAATAAACAGAATCAGAAGTAGAAGTACAAAAGGAACAAACTTAAAAGAACTTTAGAACAAAGATAACTTTAAACGGAATCAAAAGTTTTTAGTCTATCCCAGGATCTGTTTGTACAGCCTGTAAATCCCACATGGTTGGATAAAACTTTTTTAACCATTTGCCATTGATTGGGGCAGTATGAATTTCTCCATCCCTATCTTGCAACCTGTATGCCCCCATTCCAAGGATCTGATTGATTATGAAAGGGCCTTCCCATGTAGGTGACCACTTTCCATAACCAGCCACATGTGTTCCAAGGGGTAGAACTGCTTTCCAGACTATCTCTCCCTCTTCAAAACTCTTGTTCTTGACTCTTTTGTTGTAAGCCCTTGATACAGCTTGCTTTCTTGCCAGGAGTTTGTTGAGAGTGTCAATTCTGCTTGCATCCAATCCTTCCAGTTCCAGCAGCATGGCTTGGGAGTAGTTTTCTCCTACTAAGTTATGTTGGTAAGCAATTCTGAGGGACTGAACAGCTATCTCTATAGGCAGAATTGCGTCATGACCGTAGGTTAATGCATAGGAAGTCATGCCAGTTGCTTCTCTTTTTGAAGTTCTATATGCCCACGGAGTTTCTGACAACTTCTCATGCCACTGTTTTGGATTCTTCTCAAGCATTTTTCTAATAATGTTGATGATTACTTTGTTGCTTGATTCCGCCTGCCCATTGGCTTGGGCATAATAAGGAGTGGACTGAACTAGTCTGAATTTGAATGCCTATGCCATGTCCAACATTTCTCTAGATATGAAAGAAGATCCTCTATCAGTTGTGATTGATTTTGGGATGCCAAATCTTTGTATAGTCTGTTCTTCTATGAAAATGATGATCTCTTGAGATGTAGTGGATTTAACAGGCTTGGCTTCTACCCACTTAGTGAAATAGTCTGTGGCAACAGTGATAAAGCAGTGCTGCTGGCTGCTGGCTGGATAGATCTTGCCAATGAGGTCCATTGCCCATCTTCTAAAGGGCCATGGCTTTACCACTAGATTCATGGGAATTGAAGGAGCCTGCTGGATTGGGCCGTGTCTTTGACAAGATTCACACCCCTTGGAATAGTTAATGCAATCTTTCATCATGGTTGGCCAGAAGTAGCCATATCTTCTAATTAACCAGCACATTTTTCTCCCACCTTGATGTGCTCCACAGATTCCTTCATGGGTTCCCCCATGACTTTCATGTATTCTTTCTTTCCGAGGCACCTTAAAAGCACCTCATCCTTACTCTTTCGGACCAAATCTTCTCATTCCACATAAGGTAGTTTAAAGCCATGATTCTGACTCTCTTCTCAGAGGGCAAAGTTGGATATCGTAGATAGGTCATGATAGGATTTCTCCAATCATCTTCACTGATTGTGGCAGAATTGAAATCTATTTCCACCCCCCTGGTCAGAACAGATGGTAGGCTTTTCTTCCCTATCCTGATGATTCTTTGTACACAATCTTCTGGCATTTGTATGCCTGTTGCCACCTGAGCCAATTCATTGGCTGCAAAATTTTCTTCCCTTGGGATATGTTCCCAAGTGGCTTCTCTGAATTCTGTCAGAAGATTCCTAGCTGCCACCAAGTAGACAGCCAAAGAAGGGCTTAGGCACTTGTATTCCCCAGCAATTTGTTTTAAAACCAGCATGGAATCTCCCAGAATTTCCACAGATTGGATTCCTAGTTCTACCAGTATTTCTAAGCCAATGATTAAGGCCTCATATTCTGCCCTGTTGTTGGTGCATTGGAAATCCAATTGGAAAGAGTAGCAGTGTCTGATTCCAAGTGGTTCTTCCAAGACAATTCCTGCCCCTGAAGTTATATCAGTTTTTGATCCATCAAAGTATAACTTCCAAGGTGCGAGATGAACTGAGTAGATAGGATTGTTGAGGCAGGTGTGAGCTCTGGTTAATAGATCTGCATTTGCTATGTCTAAAGAGTCCATATTTTCAATCTCCTCTCCGGGATGATCTGCTAGGAAGTCTGCCACAGCTTGTCCTTTGACGGCTTTCTGAGGAACATATCTGAAGGCAAATTCTGTCAAGGCCAAGGTCCATTTTCCAATTCTGCCTCTTAGCATTGGTCTTGTTAGCATGTATTTGATCAGATCTGTTTTGGCAATGATGTTGATGGTGTGCGGCAGAATGTAATGTCTGAGTTTCATAACAGTGAAGTACAAGGCTAGGCAAAGTCTTTCAATTGCAAAATATTTTCTTTCGACCTCTGTCAGAGTTCTGCTCAGGTAGTAGACTGCCTATTCCTTCCCTTCCTTGTTATCTTGAATCAATAAACTCCCAATGGATACTTCTGATGCAGATACATAGAGCTTGAGTGGTCTGCCCCTCTTTGGTGGGGACAGAACTGGTGGATTTGAGAGGTAATGCTTGATTTCCTCAAAA
>NC_024130.1:6776680-6790254 GCF_000346735.1 Prunus mume
GATTGTGAATTTGGGTGAGGAATATCTCCCAAGTAAGTTCTTTTCTTGCCTCAGACTGGTGAGGACTTTAACAATTTATCTCAGTATAAAGAGGTTGTTCTGGCCAGAATGGTTGATGGAATTTAAACTGTTTTTAGGCGGAACTGCCTTTTGCAAAACTATAACAATAAATACTCATGCTAGAGAGAGATGAAGAGACCGCTGGAACTCCATTTCTGTCGGGATGGAAGGTTCTGATCCGGGCTGGACTGGAAATTCCTGGGCTGGACTAGACCGTTGGCAACTTTGACTGCCAAGCTTCAACTATAAATCGATACCAAATGTTGATTCTGGCAGAGCTTCAATGTACCTGAAGCTTTTGAGTGGGCAGAACTGCTGTTTCCTCAGTCTGCACGGGCAGAAGTGACTGTTTTTGAGGGATTCAGTGGGCTAGAGACTGCACTGTGAATTTTGTTGAGGTTTTCCATGTTTGGAGAAAGCTCAAGCTCTACCTGTCTTGGTTTTTTGCTGAACCAAATTTGTAACGAGAGAAATCTCGTTTTGAATGACTTATTTCCTAAGTCTGAGCCTTGGGAATTCTGATCTGAAGCTGGTTTCACTTGAACTTCAAGTGGGCTTTTTGGTTGATTTTTTGAGTTGTCTATTTGACTGATGGTTTTCTTGTGTAAGATTTTTGTTTGATTGGATGTTGAATTTTTTTGTTGTCCTTTGCCCCGCTCACTCCTTCTTGTATTTATAGTAAATGTTTTTCTGGAGTAGGGTGATTTTGTTTAATAATGGGTAGCAAATCTTTTCAAAAGATATCTCCTTTTTAAAAGAAAATCGAAAGAAAGAAAATAGGATTTCATCAGTTTGGCAGATAGGCTCTCAATAGGCAATCACTTCCCTGTTTTTCTTGAAAAAGAACCTAATCTCTTTTCCCAATTTTAACTGCCCCTTATGAGATTTCATCCGTGATGGTTAGTTTGATTTCTTTTCTAGACAGCTCCCTGCTTTCCTGCTTATCTTTCTCTGAGATTGTAGCTTGCTTATCTCTTTGGGAGAATCACCTTCTCTGTAGAATAGAAGGAAAAATCTCTGAAATATATATGTAAGAGGGATTTTGATCTTCAGATTTTTCAGGGTTTTCAGAACAGCTTGATGACATAAGTTTTCCAATCACTTCTTCTATGACAGTTGCCAATGTTGACTTTCCTTTATCCCAGAGATGTCACGTGGGTTTGTTTCTTGTTTCTGGGCTCCCCCCTCTTTTATCACAACGGGCTTGTGAGGCCCATGTTCGTTTTGTTTTGCTTTGATAAGCTTTGGGCTGGGCTCTTCTAGATTTTGAGCTTCCATCGTCCTGTTTCTCGAAGACCAAATTGCTTTGATTTTTGTAGCCTTATTCTGGGCCTCTTTCGCTGGGCTGGGTGTGTCAATTTTTAGACCTAAACAGTGGGTCATGCCGATCTCAACCTCCAACTCCCCCTCTTGCCCCTGAGCCGGGTGGTGGGCCAAGAAATCAGCCAATGCCTAGCCTTTGACCGACTTCTGAGCCATATATTGGAAGGTGAATTCGGACAATGCCATCGTCCACTTTCCGATTCGGCCGCGTTTGATCGGCCAGTAAGCATGTATTTGATGAGGTCGGTCTTGGAGATGATCTGAACGACCGAAGGAAGCATATAATGGCGCAACTTGGTGGCCGCGAAATAAAGTGCCAAGCATAATTTCTCGATCGGTGAATAGTTTAGCTCGGCCATGTTAAGGGTGCGACTCAGATAATGCACTGCTTGCTCTCACTCAGACTCGTTGTTCTGGGCCAGCAGACAACCGATAGAGCCTTCTGAAGCCGAAATGTAAAGCCTCAAGGGTTTCCCTCTTTTCGGCGGCATAAGGACCGTCGGTTGAGATAAATATTGCTTGATGTCGTCGAGGGCCGCTTGATGTTCTGCCCCGCACACGAACCGTTCCGTGTCTTTCAGTTTGAGCAGAGGAGTCAATGGCCGGATTTTTCCCGCCAAATTGGATATGAACTGCCTTAAAAAGTTGACCTTACCGAGGAAAGACTGGAGTTCCTTTTTGGTCCTCGGCGGGGGTGCCGTCATAATGGTCGTGGCTTTATTCTTATCTACCTCAATCCCCCGTTAGTGGACCAAGCAACCGAGAAAGTTCTCGGCGGTGACGCCGAAAGCACATTTCTTAGGGTTCATCTTTAGGTCGTGTGCCCGCATGTGATTGAAAGCCTGTTGGAGATGCCCCACATGGTCGGCTTTGGATAAGGACTTTACAACAACGTCGTCGATGTAGACTTCGACGGTTCGGCCAATTCGGTCGTGAAAAATAAGGTTCATAGCTCGTTGGTACGTTGCGCCGGTGTTCTTCAGGCCGAATGGCATGACTACCCATTCATAAGTCCCGATTGCGCCTGGACATCTGAACGCCGTCTTGTGGACATCTTCCTCGACTATGAAGATCTGGTTGTAACCAGCATGGCCGTCCATGAAAGACAAGAGCTCGTGCTTCGGCTCCGTCCACTAGAAGGTCGGACATAGGCATGGGATACTCGTCCTTGGGGGTCGCGAGGTTTAGATATCTGTAGTCGGTGCAAACCCTCAAAGCCCCAGTCTTTCTCAACACCGGTACAATGTTAGCCAACCACTCAACGTACCGAGCCGTGCGGATGAAGCCGGCTTTAAAGAGCCGTTCAATTTCCTCTTTGACCTTAAGCTGTACTTCGGTCGAGAATCGCCTCGACGACTGTTGGAAAGGCCTAAACCCCTCCCTAATTTTTAGCTCGTGCTCAACCAAACTTCTTGGCAATCCAGGCATCACATGATAATCCCAAGCAAAACAATCCTTATATTCATGAAGCAGGCCGATAATCTCGGCTGCTAATTCAGGGCTCAAAAGCTGGCTTACAAAAAGAGGTTGTGGTTCGGGCTCGGTCCCTACATTTATTTCTAATAACGGGTCCTGGACCTCGGGGTAGTCATCCTCCATCTCGGCAGGTGCCGTTCCCAAGTCGTCAAAGGCCAAAGTGTCCTCCTCATCTGACTCGTGGAGGAATTCGATTAGGTTGATCGGCGAGTTTGGCTGTAAGGATTCTTCTGCCCAATGTTCCAGCAGTCTTTCCAGCAGGTCGGTCACGGCCGCCGCTCCCTCCTCTCTAGTGGCTTTGTCTGTCATCTACAGGTCCGTGGGGCCGATCAATACTTCCCCCGCCGAATCCTGGCGAACATTCTCGGCGCCTAACTCCAGCACTTTTTGGGCCGTTGTCCTGGTTGGGCGGCCACTTGCATCGTGGCCGGTGAGGACAACCCATCCAACGTCGTCGTCGTAAATTCGTGCTTGCATGGCATTAGTTTTAAAGGGTTTTTTGTCGGCCGGGTGTATGGACACCCTCTGGCCGTCCCAGAAGAACAACAGTTGGAAGAGGGAGGACGGTATGCATCCGAACTGATGGATCCAGTCACGACCGAGCAATGTATTGTAGTCCATGCTGGATTCAACCACGTAGAAGGCCGCGACTCTCGTCTGGTCGACCACGGTGATTTTTAACGGTAACACCCATATAGTCTTGGATTTATCGCCAACAAAGCTGCTCATGACCACATCACTGGGGATGAGGTCCTCCTTTGACTTATCCAGCTTCTTCATTAGGTAATATGGAAGGATGTTGACCGTCGCCCCACAGCAACGAAGACCTTGGACACGGGCACACCCTCCACATGAGCCGAGATGTATAACAGCTTGAGGTGTCAGTATTTGTTTAGCTCGTCTTTGGGTATTACCTCGTTAAAAGCCACGGACAACAATTCTTCCTTTGTCTTTGGCCTCTGATCAAGCTGTTCCTCTTGGGGCTGAAAACTCGGACGGTAGCACCAAAACCATGTTCATGCTGACCTCCTTTAGCTTCCGCTGGTTTCCCCTACCAGCCTCTTTGTTAACCTCGCGGCCGCCACTAGCAAGGGTTTTTTCCTCAATCATCCCGAGGATCCCATCGCAGTCCTCATCGGAGATTCCCAACGCGGAGTCATCCTCGGCCTTGCAGTCCTAGGGGTATCGTCTGTGGTCGCTTTGGTCTTAGGGGGGGTCCGAGGTCTCGACGTCCTCCTCAAGGGCTTGCCTAGCCTTAGCTAACGCATCCCTGGCTGCTAAGTAATTGTCTAGCCGGCTTACTTGGGCCCTTTCCTCGGTCATCAAACTGAAGATGGTGTCGGCCGGGGTCACAGTAAAATGGGGCCTTGGGGCCTTGGCCTCCAATTTTCCCTGGTCGGGTTGGTAACCTGGCATCCCTCTTGCCCTGGCCTCTCGATTCGCCTGGTATACGGCCTTAATGGCCGAGTCGGATTCGTTCGTAATGATGAGCCTTTCTGCCTTGGCATTTCTAAGAGCCAATTCCACAATTTCATGGTTTTCAGGGGTCATGCCGCATAAGTCGATGGGCGAGTGGTCCTTGTGGAATTCCATGAGAAAGAACAAACCGTTGGCTGAAAAAGGGGGGTCCCTTCTGTGGTAGACATCGATGATGCCTTCATCCGTTCCCTCTGGGGCCGCGACCTTTAGCTCGACCAAAACGGCCGTCATTCTGCTGGGATAACCGTCTTACCTAGGGCGCCACGCCCTTGGAGGCTTGACACTGGTGACCTTCGCTGCAGGGGGAACGATTGGCGCGGATGGTGGTTCGTCTGTAGTCGTCATCTTCTTTTGGCGTTTTAACCCCTCGACCTGGGCCGTCTGTATCCTAGCCTGCTGAATTTGCCTCTGCATCCTTCTCAGTTGGGTCTTTGTCAGCAGTTCGGTGCTGCCCCCAGGTCGAGCATGATACCAATGGTCATCCCGTACGACCGATGGTTTGAAAGTCTTCACCGGCCTAGGAGCGGCTTCGTCTTTGTGGCCTGCCGAGGTACTGGGGCCTCGTGCCCCTAGTCGGTCGAAAACAACTCTTCTCGCTGGTCGACGGTCGTACTGGCCGCAGAATTTCCTTATAGTCGGTCGAGATGGCTCGATGGCCTTTCTTTTGTTTTCTAGCGGTTTGAGCTGACCGACCTCATACTTGCACCGACTGCACGGTACCGGCTCTGGTTCGGCCAACGGCTCCTTTCCTTCTGTAGGCCAACGAACTTCCCTATATTCGACCCGGAGCTGAGCGTTGACCATGTTGATGACAGGCGGAGGGAATGGCTTAGAGTCGACTTGCATGGCCGCCTTTTCCGGGAATTGAAGCTTCTTTTCGTCTATCAACTTCTGGATGATGTCTCGTAGAACAACGCAATTGTTGGTGTTGTAAGACCAAGAACTGTGGTATTTGCAGAACGTCTTTCCTTTGAGCTCTTCTGGTTTCGGAATTTTATGGCCGAAGGATAATTTAACCTTTTTCTCGGTTAACAGTAGGTCAAAGATAGCTTCTGCCCTGGTCAAATCAAAAGTGTATGCCCTCTTTTCTCGAGTTGCGAACTTGGCGTCGGGAATCTTTGTGCGGCTATTGTCGGCCTTGACAAGTCCTTTGCAGACGAATGGCTGAGCTCATCTATGCTGACCTCGGCTGAGCTCATCTCAACTTCGTCGCTCTCGGCCTCTATGGGGTTGTCTGCTTCGGCATAGCTAACAACGGGATTCCAATAGTAAGTCCTTTTTGAAGCAGTCCTCTTCTGCACCTCTTCTTTCAACAAGGATGCATATCGGTCCACCTTGTTGATCAAGTCGTGCATGTCCCGGAATTCAATCCCCTGGAATTTCTTACGGTATTCGAATTCCAACCCTTCTTCGGCCATCTTGACAAATTCCCTCTCCGGTAGGTTCGTGCGGCACCAGTTCCTGCACGTTTTGAACCGCTGCAGGTAGTCGCGAGGTGATTCGTCTGATGCCTGGCTCATCCTTGCCAGCTCGGCGACTGTTATTTCCTGGTTGGTCTGATAGAAATGTTCGTGGAATATTCTTTCCATGTCAGACCAATCCCTCACCGAATTCGGCGAAAGGTTTATGAACCACGAGAACACCGCGCCGATCAGAGAGTGAACGAATAAACGGAGCTTCTGGGCGTCAGAATCGGCCTCTTCGCACTGGGCCTTGAAGCTGCCTATGTGTTCGATGGAGGAGATCTGCCCATCCCCAAAGAATAGAATGAATTCTGGCAATCGATAGTTCCGAGGAAGAGGGGTTCGGTCAATTTCTGGCAGGTATGGTTTGGTATACCTTGGCGCTTTCAGACGCCTCTGAGCCAGGCCGTCCTCGATCATTCGCTGGACGTCTTTAAATCGGAGCCCCTGAAGGGGCGCCTCTTGCTGGGCCGCGACTGGCCGTGGAACTTGTTGCCCCTCATTTTGCGGCCTTACCTGCTGGGCCACTTGAACGGGGGTTCAGCCGTTGCGACCGAACTGGGTGGTACCAGATATGCTCCGTAGGCTTGACCGGGTTTCGTATGGGTTGTAGGTGGAACGGCCGAACTGTACTGAAAATGGGAGCCTGACGGCAATAACGACGTATGTAATGGTGAGACGGTCGGATTGCTCTGACCGTATTGCTGTGACGAAGCAGCGGTCGAGTTGCTTGGGCCGGGATGGGTCTGGACGGCTATAGTGTGGACTGAGCCAAGTTGCTAGACCGCGGACTGTGTGGGGCTACTTTGCCCCAGTGACATGGCCAAAGCATGGAGTGGGCCGTACGTCGTCTTTGCTGGGTAGGTCGGTCCGGGATTTACCCATGTTGGCTGGGATTGCCCCCAGCTGTTTGTCGGTGGCTGAGAATGCTAGCCGTAGCCTGACGCTTGGGTGCGGCCAAAGACACCGAGACTGCTGCTTTCGCCGTAGGGCTCGAACCTCTCGCACTCTTGGCCTCTCTGTCCGGCTCTGGGAGGTTTTGCAGACGATGTCACCAGCATCCTCTCCTGAAAAAGCGTCCATAGCTTTGAGGAGAAACTGTCCATTGCGGCCATAAAGGATGTTTCTATCATATAGGCCTGCTTTGCCATCAGATCTTCCACAACTGCTTGCTCTTCCATGGACTCGGCCGTGCGATCCGTTGTCATTGGACCGTTGGCCGAGATTCTGACCGCTTGTTCGGTCTCGGTCACAGTGATTGGTGAGGTGGACTCAGGAGCCTCAGAAGTCATTTCGACTGTTTTGCTTTTGAGTTTTGCTTGTGCCCTAATTTCCACCCTAAGTTTTTGACAAGGATCCCACTAGGCGTGCCAAAAGTGTTGTCTGTCACGAATCTCACGGCCTGGTGCTCCGGGCCGAGGGATGTGCATCAACACGTGACGTCCTTCTTTTGGATGCGGTGCGGTTATGCGCGGGCGTGCCAGCACGGTCTACCGTGCGTCGAGATGATGATGAGGTTCGGGTAGAAGATGGTTTAAATGTTGCGCCTGTTTTGCGTTCGACTCCTATTCAAACGATCGTGGCCGAGAGAGGAACTGATCTCGGCCGTCAGGTTCACGGCCTGAGCTACAAGGCCGTTTAGTGGGTTTTAGGCGGTGCTCCGGCGCGTTGCTCAGAGAGCAACAGTTGTATGATATATGGGGTGAGTGAGACGATAACAGAGATGGTGCTCCGGCACCTTGAAAATCCAGGGTCGTATGATATATTGATGAATGGATTTTCCTTACAATCTACCACTACTCCGAAGAAAATAAATAAAGGTATTGAAAGTGCATTACAGGAAAATATAGTTTGCTCCGTGAGAGGCTTTTGGTTTGGTGTTTGAACCCTTTAAATGTAGTCCTGAGCTTAGTATTTATAGGAGTCCTGGAGGGACATTCGAGGCTGACAAGACCTGCGTGGTGGAACCTGACCAAGGCAAGTGGGTAGTCAAATCAGCATTTGGGATCGTGAAGCATGGTGGTTCGGGGTTGAGAAGCATGGTGGTGTGACCCCCATAAATCTCGGTAAATCTCGGCCACCGCCCTGATCGTGGGTTCTGCCCCCTTGGCCGTGGGAACGCATTTAATGCCCTGGTCTGGTGGTTGGTGATCTGACCTTAAGTCGTAAGATTACTTGTGAGAATGTTTGTGCCTAACCACCCTGATTTCCATCACCAAATCCTGACTTCAGTCACTTCCCTTGTGCGTTAAATGCTTCTTGTGACTAGTGGGTTTGCTGCGAAGTCAGAGGCATTACTTCATTAAATGGAGCGTGGGGCCCTGAGGCCACGTGACGATTTAACCATAGCTTTTTTAGGCCGTGTCTTTTACGGCCTTCGGCCTCGGCCTTCAATACTGCGGTCGCGAGGCCGAGAGGATTCTGCCTTTGCAACTTTTCTTTTGTTCTTAGAAAAGCGAAATGCTTGACGAAACGGTAGGCGCCAGAGCCGAAGGGAAGTCCCTTCAATCAGTTCATGACCGTGATTTATTAGGCACAAACACTAACAATCCGGTGCAACATGATCGAACTAAGCATGTAGAAGTTGATCAGCATTTCATTAAGGAGAAGCTGGAGCATAAGTTAATTTCTATATCTTTTGTGCCTTCTTTAGAGCAGCTTGCAGATATGTTAACCCATGCTGTGTCAAAGCGCCGATTTGAAGACTCACTTGACAAGTTGGGCATTACCGATATCTATGCACCAACTTGAAGGGGAGTGTTGACGTGAGTCAACGTTCCTATTAGGAATAGAATTTCTATTTTATTATAATTATCTAATTTGAGCAGAATTAGGAGATTTTGTACATATTTTCAATTTGTAACCACTTTGTATGTAGTATATATATTCCTCCTTGAGAGAAGAATAAACATATCTGTTTTAAACCCTAATAATTTTGAGTATAACTACTGTGATATGAGTCACAGTGCCTATCACAACATTTAGAGTATGATAGTGTCATTACTATATTTTAGGCTTTGCGTGACGAAGGCAAGTTCGTCGTGCAAAGTTAACTTTAGTCGCACAAAATTTTGCGAGACAGAAGGTTCGTCGCACATATTCCGTCGCGCAAAGATCGTGAAGAAAGACTTTGCCGACCAATTTATTTCCTTCATCGCGCAAAAAAGTGAGACATAACACCGTCGTTACAGAAAACGTTTCGGGACAACACAAATCTCCGACGCACAAACATTTGCGTGACAAAAGGGTATTTGTTGCACCAAAACTGCGCGACGGACAGTTTCGTCGCGCGAGATTCATATCCCAAACATTTGCGCGACGAAAAGTCCTTCGTCACGTAATTACTATTTGCGCGACGAAAGTAGTCGTCGCGCATATACATTTCGCGCGATGAAAGACTTCGTCGCGCATGATTAAATTAAGTGTAATTAAAAATTACTTTTTAACGTTTTTTTAAAAGTGATTTTGAGTGACGAGATACATTTCGTCGCGCAAAATTAATATATATTATATAAATTTTGTTTACACCATAATCAACCGAGCATATCCAGCCTTAAAGCAACTAGCACCAAGGCAGACACGTGTCACCACCACATCGACTTGCACAAAGTCCCACATCGGAAATCTACAGAAACCTCCCACTTTCACCTCCCTATAAATAGGGAGTAGTATCCATGTGAAAAGGGGACTTCTTCTCCCCACTTAGAGGAGGATCCGGGCCTCAGAGCTAGACTCTAGGGCCGGGGACTCTCTTCTAGATCCTTAGCCTGGGCATCTCACTTATCATCTTTATATTCGGGTCCAACCCTATGTACAAATGTAACCCAAGTCTTTACAAACATGCTTAAGGTCCTTACCTTCATTCATCATCCATCACACATCATCACTAAGTTGGACTCAATCTTGGCCTAACCATTTTGAGCATCAACAGTTTGACGCCGTCTGTGGGAACCGACACAAGAAGTTTCTGTTGTTCTTCCCTCCCTTTAGTGCCCTTCGGCACCCTTTCCATCATCATATTTTAGCTTACGGTTTAGCACCATTTGTGCCGAAGACACCCTGGGGTTTGAAGGCACCAGCATACGGAAGACATATTTGCAAAAGCAGCCTACCGTTGGGTCACCTTGAAGAATTTCAATTGGGAAGAAGCCAACCAAGGATGTTGCCTTGCATGCAGAAGACGAAGCCACTATTTTAGCCCAGGGGACTTTATTTCATCATTGGCCACCTTATTGAATATTGGAAGGAGTGGACCACCACTAGGATGAAGGAATCCAAGGCTAGGCCACGTGAATTATCTGCAAAGCTCATAATGCCATTCAACAATTCAGTAAAATATCTCCAGCTCTAGCGCTCCCTGCCGAAGGCCTAGCTCTAGACAAATTTCTCAAACCCAACATGCAGCAAAAAGCATCACTTTGCATGGCCAAGGAGGCCAACTACCATTTGAATCCAATGCCCACGTGGTTCACTTCCAGAAGACTAGTTGCAAATGGTACAACACCCAATGCCCAAACTCTTTTTGGCACAACAAAATCCAAGTATCTTAGACAAACTACACCTGAAGCAAATCTCATGCAAACCACCAAAAGGCACCCAGCCATGCAACTACGTAAAAGTTGATAGATTCCTACCAAGTAATGGTGAAGAGATACAGCACGTCAGATTCGAACAGAAGCTGGAACAGGGACGTTCTTGAAGCAGGAAAGAAAATAGCCTTGTCTATGCACCACAAAAAACATACTCAGCTTGGCTGGTTACTATCAGAGTGAAAATACTACTATTCTCGTCTTTCCCTCAACAAAAAGCAGGCCGAGACAGCCTTGCCGAACAGCAGGAAAGCCTGGAGCAATTTAAATGGCCATACCAAACGGCACACCCATATCTAGGATATTGCTCAAGGCACCCAAGAGCTTTGAGAGATCACCATCTCCATGCCATTTGACCAGCTATCGAACAATAGCCATGCCACTGGCTTTCTCAAGACACCCATTTGGTCAAAGATTTCGAACAACACGTCATAGCAGCTGGCGCTCGAATAAACTCTCCACCCGTCAAAGTGCACTGTGCGTACTCAAAACTACCAAGCAACTCAAAAACAGACGGGCAATTTCCCAAACCATCCACAACTGATCGGCAAGCCGACGACGGCACCTGCGAAGAGCCCAGCTCAACCGAAAGCACACAAAATTAAGGCCCAGCTCACGCAATTTTTAGCACCTGCCGAATGCTAAACTTGCCGAAGCCAGGTTTGGACCAAACAGAATCGGCTCCGAAAAATCCTTCAAGCACTATAACCTGCCGAAAGAGGGACTCCCTCTCTAATCCAAAGACTCCTACCGAAGGATTCACCCTTGCCGACACTTACAAAATATGGGGGCTCAGCCTATTTCCTCACAGATCCAGATTACATAAACAAATCATCATGTTATCATCAACTTACCAAGCTTGCCGAAGCAGTGCTCACGCCGTGAAGATAATCTCGAAGCCCAGCTGCCTCTCTACTCCCAACACGGAGGCCCAGCTTTTCTCGTCCCCAGGCACCCTTGCAGCCACCACCCTGCCGAACAAATTTGGCCCTAGCCCAAGCTCACATCAAGGGACTAGCTCCCTATTCAAGATCCCTAAAGCTTGAGCCCACAACAGGCCTAAAATGATCACAATCCCTCAACTTTGCCACAGCAAAAACATCTGCCGACTTGAAGAGGCCCAGCCCCAAGCAAGACACCTTGCTGAGTCACTTGCCCTTGCCACCTGCGGAGGGTTGAAACCGTTAACACAGGAACAAAAATCGTTACCATACATCCAATGGCCTTGCCACACATCCAATGGCCTTGCCACACATCCAATGGCCTTGCCGAAAGGCAAGGCCCGTGCAGAAAATAAAGGGAGCTCACAAGCGTATCTACGCCAGCCTAGCCCAAACAAGCCCAGCTCGTGACACCTAGTTATGCTGGAGCAGGCTCGAACTACAATCCTAAGCTCGAGCAGCCCTGCCTTCTTCAAAATCAGCCTTGCCGAAGCTCGGAAAATCACAAAAATTTCGGCTCCAAGTCCTCTTAGCCCGAGGCTCAGCTTCATTTCACACACCAAAGGGCCCAGTCCCAAGGTTTCCAAATCTGCCTTCAAAGACCCAACTCCAATGCTCAGCCTTGACGGAGCAAGCTCACCTCTAACATCAGCCCAAAACAAACCAAGCTCCAGCTTCTCCGCGCCTTCCCGAAAGACCCAAGCTCCATCCTTTCCAATTCAAAAGGCCCAAGTTCTCAGGTCCCAGACCCGACACCAAGGCCTCACGAAAATAGCCAAGACTCATCTTGCCCAAATGTTTGACTTAGCTCCGAACGTCAAGCTCCCAGCCTAAAAACACCAAACTTGCCGAAGGACTATACAACACCCACAACACACAAAATCATCAGAGTGTAGTCAAGGAGAGTTACCAATCAACCTATCGAACGGACCAGCTTCCAGATCCCACGCGGAAGCTACGGAAGAAACGATCCCACCGAAGACCCAAGTGCACTTTCACCTCTTGCCGAAGGCACCTAGCATGTACACTTGCCAAAGGGACTAACAAGCTAACCCAGCCCCCTTGCCGAATGGCAAGGGCCGTGCAGAACCTTCGAAGGCCTCTCGACTTCCTCCGCTTCACGGTTTCGCCCCGCTCCCAAGCCTCAATACGTTGCTAATGATGAGAAGGAGCTCTTGCCGAATCCCCAAGACCCAGGCCAAACTGGACCTCTTGCCGAACGTTCAAGAGTCCAGCTCTAAAGTACACATACGCATCACATGCCCAGCCTGCCTTGCCGAAGATACCAAGAAGGCTCACAAAAATCTCACATAACCCTTGCCGTTCGGCAAGGGTTCAGCAGACCCTCACTTTGTGCCCAGCCCACACAAGGGACCCAGCCCCTTATTTTCTCCACCTTTTAAACGCTGCTGAAGATTAGAACAACCAAATTCAATCAAAAAGTTAATAAGGGAGCTGGCCTTGCCGAACAGCAAGAGCTATGTATACTTATTTACACACCTCTCACAAATCGGAAACCCAGCCTTTCGCCACAACTCCAAGAGCCCAGCTCCTGCTCAACGTTAGCCCAGCTACCGAACCTACGTGAAGTTTTTGCCCAAGCTCTCCAGCAGCTACGGTTGCCTAAGCAACTCTTGCCGAACCAGCTCCAAGACCTCAAACTCCCAAATAACCCTTGCCGAGCGGCAAGAGCCTAGCTGGAAATTGGGGACTACACAATAGCCTATTCACCGAAACTCAAGGACCAGCTCAGCGCTCGCGGCAAAACTCAACAAATGCCAAGTCCGAACCTGCCAAAGCTTGCTGAAACTCGAGATGCACGAGAGCGAATCCGGAGCCGGTCCAAGCTATCTTGCCGAATCCAATCTCGTTCCGAAAGGATTCTGCCGCACCCAGCTTCAGAAAGTGTAATCCTCTTTTCGGCCGGGGCGGCCGACGGAAGGAACTTTTGGTCCTTCTTCTTTTGGATGCGGGGCGTGCCACCACCAAGCCCCAAAATTGGGCTTGAATGGAATGAGAATAGATGGATGTGTTGCGCTTCTAACTTCTGAGCAAACGATTGATCGACCAAGCAAGGAACCTCTTCTTGGCCTAGATTCTTTCACTTTCTCGGGCTCGAGAATGGTTAGGTTTCGTACGGATGTTTTTGTGATTTTTATGGTTTATGTAAAAATAATGCAATTAAACTAAATATGCGTATAAACGTAAAGACAAGAATTGAAATGCAATAAAATAAATCAAAG
>NC_024130.1:6818653-6832847 GCF_000346735.1 Prunus mume
TGAAAAAAGAAAAAAAAAACAAAAGAGAAGAAAAAAAAAAGAGAAAAAGAGAGAAAGAGGAGGAGTGGTCGTCGTTGCCGGAGAGGAGGAGTGGTCGTCGTCGCCAGTGGTTTGTGGATGAGAGCGTAGCTAGTGATGAGGATGAAGGGACTGAAGCTTCGATTAGGTTGAATGAACCGTTGGGGGTTTTCTTTGTTTTTTTTTCCCTTTTTCTTTTGGGCCATATGTGACGCTGCCAATCTTCACCCAATAAAATTTATGGGCCTCACTTTCATGCTCTGTGACGAATGTGCATTATTCGTCACGTTTAGTAAAAAAATTGGGCGCCAAGATTTCCCGCTATTTAATATGTGACGACATGACGAACATGGAGCGAAAATTTTGCTACGTCCCTTCAAGACTTTCAGGTGATGACTTGCAAAATTCTCACTTATACAAGCCAAATGTGACGAAATTTTCAGCGCCACATAAAATTTGGTCATAGAAGGCCTATTTTCTTGTAGTGACTTGAAAAAGCCAGTCAATCCATCTTTGCAAACCGACCTTGTATGCTTAATTTTTTCATAAAGTTGTTATATGTCCACCAATCTCAGTAACTAGTTAATCCCAAGCTTCCTCCTCATCTCCTGAAAACCAAATGAAACAATCTAAAAAGAAACCAGAAATAAAAAAAAATAATGTAAACAAACCAAACAAATCAAGAGAGACAGAAAATCTGAAATCAGGGAGACAGATAACATACCAGAAACGCGAAGAGACTAATCTCGAATTCACTGGCAAGATATAGAAGGGTATTGAGAGATTAAGTGACTTTCAAATCAAACCTTTCGAAAGGTAGGAGGCTAGGGTTTCGATCTTCACAATTATCAGGAGATTAGGACAATTATAGGGCTTGGACCTTTAGAGGAGTGCGAGGGCCAAGGGCCTGAAGTGGTGACGACAGCCATGGGCCTGAAGTGGCCTGCATGATCGATTTCGATGAGTCTTTCTAGATCGTGACTACAAATTGGAGAGCTAACCGGACCAAGCCGCTGAGGTTGATGCGAGAGTTGAACGCCTGAGATGGAGATCATCGTTAAAGAGTATGGAGATCGAGATCTTCACCATCCAACCAACTTTGATTCTCAGATACAGAACCTCCCTCTCCATTTTTGGATCTGCAAAGACCTGAATCTCTCAACTCCTTCATTGATATCGATTTTCTGATGATTTTGTAGAGAGTTCATAAGGGTGTTTCAAAGAGCTGAGGAGGGTTTCAAGGAGGGAGATATAAGGTTTTCAGAGACGGGGAAAATCTGAAAATTTGTCGAGCGCTAATTCACTTAAGCGGCCTTTTTTTAATCGTGTTTTAAAAGCTGACGCTTGTTAGTGACAAGCGTTGTCTTTTAAAAATCAAGTGGCCTTTTTTTTGTTCAGCGTGTTTTAAAAGACGACTCTTGTTAGTGACAAGCGTCGTCTTTTAAAAATCAATCTAACGCTAGTAGTGTATAAGATGATATATCATGACGATTTTAAAAACACCATCATCTTTTGAAACATAATGACGGTTTTAAGATGCACCGTCGTCTATTTTGTGTCGTGGTTTAACTATTTCGTAGTAGTTTTGGAGAGTTAAACACCAATTCCTTGTTGTATATTTGGTGGACAGAGTGACAGTCATAATTTGAAATATATGGGCATCGATGCCCTTGGTCGACTAATAAAGATTAGTCCAGAGATAGCAGAGCAATAAATATATGGGCACTGATTGATGGCTCAGAGTGAGTGTAGGTGCAGCAATCACAGAAGGTGCTGCCTTAGGAGGTGCTGCTCCTAGTGGTTCGAACTGATTCCTTTGCCTTGGATGGTATGGTTGTGATGCATCCAAATATAAGGCATATTCAGCAACCATGGGGTTGTCATCTTGGGAGGTAGCAGCATGGACCAATGTAGATTCCAATGGATTGCTCGGATTCTCCTTTTTAAATGTGTCTGAAGCAATTTCATCTATTAATTCCATGTGAAAACAATCCTCCGCTTCTCTTGGAAATTTAATTGCTTCAAAAACTTTGAATGTCGCTTGTTCATTCCCAACTCTCAAAGTTAGTAAGCCTTCTTCTACGTCAATCAGAGTGCGTGAAGTAATCAGGAATGGGCGGCCCAAAATTAGCTGCGTGTCAGAATCTTCTTCCATATCCAAAACCAGAAAATCCGCCGGAAATATGAGTGTATCAACCTTTACTAGGACATCTCTCTATAATTCCATCTGGGTAAGTGATTGACCTATCCGCCATCTGCAAAGAAATAGTAGTGGGTTTAATTTCACCAATACCAATCTTTTTAGCAACAGATAAAGGTAGTAAGTTAATGCTAGAACCCAAATCACATAAAGCTCTTTCAAAGAAATTATTTCCAATAGTGCATGGAATTTTAAAACTCCCTTTATCTTTTTTCTTTGGTGGAAGCTTTCGTTGCAGAATGGCGCTACATTCTTCAGTCAGTTGGATTTTCTCATGATCACCAAATTTCCTTTTCTTCAAGAGGATGTCTTTCATGAATTTTTCATAACTTGGCATTTGTTCCAAAGTTGCAGCGTATGGAATGTTGATTTGCACCTTTTTGAACGTCTCCAAGAAATTAGAAGATTGCTCATCAATTTTATTTTTCTTCAACCTTAGCGGAAAAGGGATCGGTGGGACATATGGCTTCAATGAAGGAGAAGGAGTTGGCATAACAACATAATTTTCTTCTTCTTGGGATTTCTCAGCTTCTTTCTCTTTTTCTAATTTTTCTTTTTCCAAGTCGACCGCTATATTTACTTGCTTCTTTTCCCAAATTGTGATTGCCATTACTTGTTCTTGATTTTTCGGATTAATTTCTGGTTGGCTTGGCAATACTCCTTGATTTCTTCCACTCAATACATTAGCTAGTTGGCCTACTTGCATCTCCAAATTCCAAATAGAGGTGCCCTGATTTTGAAACTGGGTTTTTGTTTCTGTCATAAATTGGGTGGTAGACATAGTCAACTGGGTAAGCGCATCTTCCAAATTTATTTTCTTCTCTTGAGCCAGAAAGCTAGGTGGTGGTCTCTGCACATTCTGAGTATTGCTCCATGAAAAATTTGGATGATTTCGCCCACCGGGGTTGTACATGTTGGAATAAGGATCATTCCTTTGTCGATTAAATTCTGCAACTTGATTTACTTGCTCAACGGACGCGAATGGGTTCCTTGTAGTGCACTCAGAACTTAGATGAGAACCTGCACAAAAATCACAACCAAAATTAGTATTAGTGTTCACAGCATTAACACTTAAAGAATCAACTTTTTTAGTAAGGTTAGAAATTTGTGCTGTTAACAAAGCCATGGCATCAACTTCCAGGACCCCTGCGGGTTTCGGATTCATTCTCTCATTCGGCCATTGGTAGTTGTTGGATGCCATAGTCTCAAATAATTCAAATGCTTCGGTGGCCGTTTTTACCATTAAAGCCCCTCCAGCAGCTGCATCAACTAGTGTCCTGCTTGTTTGACTCAACCCATTGTAGAAAGTCTGAACTTGAATCCAGGTTGGTAGCTCATGGTGAGGACATTTGCGCAATAAATCTTTAAATCGTTCCCAAGCTTCATATAGAGGCTCCTTATCATATTGAGCGAATGACATAATATCTTGTTGGAATTTCGCAGTTTTGGCTGGGGGGAAAAATTTAGCAAGGAATTTCTTAGATAAATCATCCCAAGTACGGATGGAGTCTTGTGGTTGTGACAGTAACCAAAGCTTGGCTTTATCCTTCAAGGAGAAGGGGAATAGCCTTAAACGAATCGCATCATCAGTTACCCCATTGAACTTGGACGTGTCACAAATCTCCAAAAATATCGCAAGATGTATATTTGGATCTTCATTTGGCAGACCACAAAATACGGATGAATTCTGCAGCATGGTGATCATGGCTGGTTTGATCTCAAAATTGTTGGCTGCAATAGCAGGACGTCGGATCGCTGAGGGAGTTGCCACTGGGGGGCCAAATTCCCTCACTGCTCTTTCTGCTTCGTCCGCCATAGGTGGAGGTGTCGGAAAAATTCAACGTACTTGAAAAAAATAAAAAAAAATTCAAATTAAACACCGAATTAAAATATGTTGATATTAAAAGAAAATAAAACAGTCCCCGGCAGCGGCGCCAAAAACTTGTTGTGAAATTATTGCAAGCGCACAATCCGTACAAGTAATATAGAAATAAGTAGAGTGTCGTTCCCACGAAGACTGTAATTTCCTATTAACTACCAATTATGATTAATTCGGAAGTTTATTTGAATAGATGATTAAGAAGATTGATTGATTTAAGTAAACTAAAACAATTATGAAAAATAGCAATTTAATTAATGATAGAAAATCAAGATGATGAGACACTAGAGCATCTGATTTCACCATAACCAATTCCACTTAATTCTTATAGCCAATTAACCCTAATTACTACCCATGTTGACACTTGGTTTCTCCTAATTCATTCGATATCCCCTCTCGGGCTCAACCAAAAGTATTCTTAATTAACAACCCATTCTCTCTCGAGCAACCGATTTAGAAAATCAAGAACCCATTAAGTTCTATGAGAACCTGCAAGAAAACTGCATGTGTCATGTTAGTCCCTCTCGAGCACTCATTCAAGACATGGTATTTGTTATAAGAAGCAAACACCAAACATCTCCTCTCGGTCTCCGCTTGGATCATCAAATCAATTAAATATTGGCCAGATATTCAAAGCATTAAGAACAATAACAAATACTCAACATGGGATAATAATCAGAAATTAATATAACTATAAAAATTAAGTATTCATGGTTAGGCTACATCGTAGCCCTAGCAAGGAAAATTAGTTCATGACAAAAGAAAAGATAAATAAGAGAATTATTGTCATAAAACCGATTTGGCCGATGGATTTGATCTCTGGATTCTCTCCACAGCAACAGAACAAATTCTTGGCTCTCTTTCTGATATATTTGTGGCTGTATGAAAATTGTATATGGGAAGATGATGGTGGAAAAAGATGATGGTATGAAGAGATCCTAGGGTGACCTTATATAGTATAAAACAACTAAACCCTACTTCAAAAAGGTCTAGAAAAACTCTCCTAAAGCAAAACAAAATCTCAAACAATTAAGGAAACAAACTAGGAAAGAATCCTTCTTTGACTTGGAAACACGTCAGCCAACTTGCACGCACGTTTTGGGGTTGTTCCACTTCCTAGAAAATTCTGGAAAAATATGAGAAACGTAGCTTTATCTCTAAGCTTTCCAAGCATATATTACACGCCACTAGGAAATAATGGAAAGATATTCAAATCTTCAATCTTCTACAGCAGTGCAGTTCTGACGGGATTTCAACTTAGGCTGTCTTGACTTGCAGGTCTGGAGCATTTGGCTTGGTAGAAAATTATGAAACTTTGATACAATGATCTTCAATGTCTTAGCTTTCTTCTAGGCCTTGCACTAAAATGCATTCGAAAAGTCGATTTTTAGTTGAAATCCTTCCAAGAGCGTAGAATAGCTGAAAATAAGTTTTGTTCAGCATGTTTTAAAAGACGCCGCTTGTTAGTGACAAGCGTCGTCTTTTAAAAATCAATCTAACGCTAGTAATGTATAAGATGATATATCATGACGGTTTTAAAAACACCATCGTCTTTTGAAACATAATGACGGTTTTAAGATGCACCGTCGTCTATTTTGTGTCGTGGTTTAACTATTTTGTAGTAGTTTTGGAGAGTTAAACACCAATTCCTTGTTGTATATTTGGTGGACAGAGTGACAGTCATAATTTGAAATATATGGGCATCAATGCCCTTGGTCGACTAATAAAGATTAGTCCAGAGATAGCAGAGCAATAAATATATGGGCACTGATTGCTTAGAGGTGAGAGAATTCTGTTGGGTTTGATGGATTGGTTTCAAATCATGCTTTAAACTTTTAATTTAGATGACGTTTGAGGTGCATGACGCAGGACCCAGATGATATTCTGAAGCGAAAAACATTTTAACTATTGTACAAGATGACCAAGTCCTCCAATGTGGAAGAGATTGTGGATCATATGATTGATATTGATTAGCATTAATGATAACAATTACAAAACATATATAGCTTCTCGATGTGTGGAGCACGCAGAGCAATTTGCACCAAGTAATCAATGGTTTATCCAAGTCAGAGTAATACATATAGATGGAGTATTTTGTTATTGTTTATTAAACAACCAATGTCATCCATGCCTGACATTGAATAAAGTGTTTGAACATGCGGGAGATTTGGTAAATGTCAAGGTGGCACATAACTTGATGAAGTTGATTGCTGAGGGATTTGGAGAGGATGATGATTCTGCAGATAGTCAGTTGAGATCATCTGTAGTATGTAACTTTAATTTTACACCTTATGTTTATAAATGGTTTATTCAATGTCATTAAAAAGGTGCTATTTTAGTTATTATATGGTAAAGAAATGTTATAGCATGCATGCCTCCCTAAATTTTGTGTGATTTCAAAGGTTACTGTTGAACTTTTGGTCAATGTCTCCCTTAAATATTTAGCCTCCTCAAATAGTCTCATCCATTAACTTAGACCATCAACAATTGATGGGAAAATCGTGGGCGCGTCGTGTTAGGAGGATGAGTTTTCACGTCAAAGAATTTGAAATATAACTTACAGGTGCCATGTGTTCTAGTTAGTTATAAAATTATGTAAGTTACTTTGAAACCATTTGATGCATATAACGTTTGAGACCTCACAGGTGGATTTTTCCTTGAGATTTAGTTTACCTCATTGGGAATTGAAGCATTACTCTATGTTCGTTATTTGTGATGAAAAACATTTTGGGGTTGCAAAAATTGCTAAGGTTTTCGTTCTTTTTGCCATTGAGTTCAACAATCCCTGATAAATTGAGCAGAGAAGATGTAGTGCTGCATTCACCTTTTTATAGTACTGCTATTAGTGTAACATTTGAGGATTATATGCTAGTAGTATGTTTACAACATTTTGTGCATTGCTTGCTTCTGCATTCTGTCTTAAACCATTTCCCTGCTTTCCATGTTTTGGAATGTTAGAGAATTAAACTTCTTTATGTGCAGGTGGAGTCATATTTGCGTATAATTGGTGAGACAAAGCTTCCATCTGTATTTCTTCAGGTACGTTCTGTCCTTTCAGTTCTTTTCTTCATGTAGAAATTTTGGGAAGAATATTCCTGGCAGAGGCATATTCAAATGATGAATCCATCAAGGTATCCCTCAAACTCAGTTTTGGAGGAATAGGCGTATTCAAATATCACTGGGAAGTTTGTAATTTTTTAGACTTTAATTGGAAGGAATTTTCCATATGCCTCTTAAATTTGGTAATGAGGTCAGGGAACAATTGTTTAAGATGCATATAAGGGCAGTTTCATTTACTTTTGGTTATTTCAATGACCTCATGTAGAACCACTACTACAATAATATAAAACAACGATACATGATGCAAAATGAAAAAACCGTTGTGGTTTTAAAAACCATTACAAACCATGATTTGTGTTATAATAACCATCGTTGTGCAGTT
Organism: Prunus mume; assembly: GCF_000346735.1. Next base: position 6,826,193 of record NC_024130.1, read on the forward strand.
CGAAACCCTTAGTTGATTTTAATAGCACGATGATTGAAAGAAGTCACCGTCATCTTTCAAATTAGTTCATTTTAATAGCACGACAGTTGAAAGAAGTCACAGTCGTCTTTCCAAGACGGGCTAATAAAAATTCCGCTTAAGTGAATCCGGGGCGCTTCGCGAACCCGCATTTTTCAATCTATGTCCTAAAGCTCCTGATAATTGTGAAGCTCCAAAACCCTAGCCTCCTTTCTTTTGAAATCCTCGGCCCTTTGTGCTCTTTATCTTGTGGATCTCGTTGAACATGTCCTTGTTTAGAAATAATAGACGACAGTTCTCTTCAAAAAATCGTTGTCTTTACAGTTAATAGACAAGACAACGGTTTATAGTAAAAGCGTCATTTTTACATTTAATAGACGATGATGCACCATCATAGTTTGTCACTCAAAAGATGTCGGATATGACGACGGTTTTCCCCTGTCGTCTATTTCAATTTTTGTAGTAATGAACAAAACTCTTTAGCCTGCCTCAACTACACATAAAGCTTATGCACATCAAACACACTTCCTCACATGTAAAGAAAATTGTGCTGGGGAATCGTCCAGATGTGACCCATATGCATGTGGGCCCCCGAAGGAAGCCCCGCACAGGGGCATATTAGTTCAGCGCAAATCATAATTCTAAAAATTCGTTTCTTAAGAATTGGGATTAAAAGATAATTTTAAGTACAAATTTTGTTCGATTGGAATCAGCAGGGTAGTGGTGTAGTTATAGAAACATGAGAGGGTTGGGCACAATATTTTGTGTTTTTCCATTTGCTTAAGAAGCAAACTCTCTCTCTACACACTCTCTCTCATTCTCTCTCCCTCAACGGAAACTCGTAGAAAATTGGAAACTCTGAGAAACTGATGGTAAAAGTTTCAAGCTTTGAAAGTTTTCTGCTATGAAATGCCGAATCTGCGCTAGTTTCTTTACATGAGCGCACCGTTTGGAGACCTGATCGCTTCTAATTCCAGTGCCGCCGGAGCTCAGCCTAACAAGGAGCCAAAAATGGCGTCAGCTGAGCAATTGGTGCTCGAACTCAGTAACCCTGATCTTCGTGAAAGTGCCCTCCTTGAACTCTCGAAGAAGATATAATTATTTCAAGATTTGGCTCCATTGTTGTGGAAATCTTTTGGTACTACTGATGCTCTGCTACAGGAGATAGTTTCAATTTACCCTGTTCTGTCACCACCAAATTTAACTCCTGCTCAATCAAATCGAGTTTGCAATGCTCTAGCTCTTCTTCAGTGTGTGGCTTCTCACCCAGACACAAGAATGTTATTCCTCAATGCTCATATACCTTTATATTTGTACCCTTTCCTTAATACAACAAGCAAGTCAAGGCCTTTCGAGTACTTGAGGCTTACTAGCTTAGGTTCATTGGTGCCTTAGTGAAGGTCGATGATACAGAAGTGATTAGTTTTCTTCTGTCAACAGAAATAATTCCACTGTGCCTGCGCACTATGGAAATGGGTAGTGAACTCTCAAAAACAGTGGCCACATTTTTTGTTCAAAAGATTTTGTTAGATGATGTGGGCTTGGATTATATTTGTACTACAGCTGAGCGGTTTTTTGTAGTAGGTCAAGTCTTGGGAACCATGGTAGCATCACTTGCTGAGCAGCATTCATTGCGCTTATTAAAACATATTATCCGATGTTATCTTCGATTGTCAGATAACGCAAGGGCTTGTGATGCTTTAAGAAGTTGTCTTCCAGAGGCATTAAGAGATGCTACCTTTAGTGGTTGCCTTCGTGAAGATCCAACTACAAGGAGATGGCTGCAGCAGTTGCTTCACAATGTTGCGTTAGTCGGGTTCCTGCACTTCAGGCCAGAGGAGGGTTTGATCATATGATGGTGAACTAATATAAATAATTCAATGTTGTCCTCGGGCTGCCATCTGCTGTTTATGCATCAGAGAGGGCTGCATGCTTCTTATTTATCTACCTCTGTGCTAATGGGAAAATTTCATCTTTGTAATTACAAAATGTTTCTTCTGTAAACTTGGCCTCAAAAGGCGAAGCTTTTAACTATTGACTTCCAAGAGAAATCAATTGTTCCCAGAAGAAATTGTCTTCTTAGCTGATTTCATGTGTAATTCCCCCCCTTGTTCGGTTTATTTAACAAACCTCCATTATGGCAAAATTATTCCTAATAAAGTCAGCCTTTCTTTTGAAAAAAAAAGAAAAAGAAAAAAGAAGCAAGCAAGCATAAATTCCGTATTTTAAGAGTATTTCATCGGTTTGAACTTTTCTTCTCTCATTTTTTATTTTCGGTTATCTATTCATAAAAAAAGCACCATTTGTATTTGTGTGTAGATTTGTATCTTACTTGTCCAAATTGAAGTGCGCCTGTTCTTCTTTTGAAAATATATGCCTTTGAAATTTCAGCTCAGAGAAGTGGATATCCTACCTAAGGTGCATATAATGAACATGGAAGTTTGCTGCACTAGTTGGCTATCAAGGTGCCATCTTCTAGAACTTTGCTGCTGTAGGGGTTGGTAAAGTCATGGAAGTTACTGTTTCACCCTCACTTTGGTCTAGGGTGATAAAAAATTGCTCCATGTTTGTTCAGTATGACCTAATTTTTGCATAATTGAATCAGTTGTTTTTCTACGGGTGGTTTTATTTTCTTTTAGTTTCCTGCGGAAAAATGAGGTATAGGCATGTATTTGTTGCAGAGTGTGGCTTATGTAGGAATATAAATATAACCAAGTTAGTGATGCTTCAATATGTTGTTTTGAGCCAATTCAATGGGGAGCTTTTTATTTGCGGCAATGCGGGCGGTTTGGAGCGCTCCAGGGATGCCGTGCATGTTTGTCTGCATTTACACTGCTGTGTACCGCTCCCTTGTTATAATAATTCTATCTGAAGTGAATTTTTGTTTTTGTTGTAGGGACATTTATTCCTGTCATAAATTTTACTTGATGTCAGTTCACATTGTAAGTTCTAGTTATCTTTTTGACTATGAGAAGCCCCTTGTAATTTTTTTGTGCATAAAATTGAACATTCGACATCTGTAGTAGCTATCCGGTCATGCAATGACAATAATAATGCGCTTCCGTGAACAAAGAATAAAGTTGTAATTCCTGCCCCTTTTTTCCTAGTTTGTAAAGCCAAATTCTTTTTGGGTAAATGGAGCCATTGGAGATGTTAGCTCTACCAGGGCTGTTCAAACAACAACTGGTATTCAAAGAACCAAAATCCATTCGCAATCTAGACAGGAGTTCGAAAACTACAAAATATGGATGACACTATCATTGCCCGTCAAACTTTTCATCTTGCAGTTTCAATTGTTCCAAATCCCATTTCGTGCCTTTTGCAAGATTATCAAAAATCCTGCAGTTGAGTTGCAGCAACTTCACATCATTTAGACATGCTGGGATTCTTGTACCTTGCCAATACCAGCAACATCACTAGTATAATGAGACATAATCTTTCAACAGAAATATGTTGGAAATATTTGGATGCCTGTTTACAATTAATGTCTAATTTCAATAAACCTTGATTGGAAATTATGAAATAGATAAATCTGTTACATTTTGTCCCCAACACACATCAATTCCAGTTAATGAGATAGAAGAATCATAGACAAAATATATGTGTGGAATGAATACTGGATACATCAATTGAGAAGAAAGGTATTGCCTTATGCAACTTAAAATGGAATCTCAGAAATTGGTAGCGCCTCAACACACCTCTTGATTACTAGACCATTGCCGGAAATTGTTGGCGAGATATCCTAGTCCTATTAGAATATTTCTTTCTTATTCTGTTAGGATTTTATTTGTTTCCTCTTTGTATAGATATTATGTAATTATGACTTTTCTTATTTCCTAGTATAACCCTACTAAGGTTTGTAACCTTGTATTATAAATACCTCCTTTCGAATAATGAAATATATCTGAAATATTCTATCCATATTGTTTGACTTGGCATCAGAGCCGACTTTCTGGTGACCTGTGTGTGTTGTGCCCACTCGTGTTCTACTGTGTGCCTTAATTCCTTTTAGGGTTCTTGTGCTTGTGACTGTGCTGTGTTTGTCGTATCTGCTTCGTGTTGTGTTTTTCCGCTGCTATCATGGGTGATAATTCCAAAGTCGTGATGGGTGCCAGTGCATCTACAACAAAGGAGGAACGTCCCTCGCGTGATTACTCTACCCCGATTACTTCTGACAAATTGGATGGCTCTAATTATGCGTCTTGGTCTCGTGGTGCGGGTATTCCAATTACTAGTCGTCGTATGGCAAGTTGGATCAATGGGAAGAAGCCTGCTCCATCTAAAGATTCCACTGCCTATGCCGAATGGGAAGAAAATAATTGTCTGGTGCAGTCATGGCTTCTCAGTTCCATGACTAAGCCAGTTCGTGCTTTGTTTGAACATGGTGCTACTGTTTTTGATATATGGGAAGCCGCTCGGAAGACTTATACTGTGACTCAAAATAGTTCTCGTCTGTTTCAACTCCGACGGCAGTCAATCCTTACGTGTCAGAATGGTGAATCTATCAAAGTGTTCTATGAAAAACTCCATGCTATCTGGGAAGAGATTGATTGTCTGCGTCCACATGAATATAGTTGTACTGATGATGGGGCTTGCCGTTTGAAAGAACTTGAAGCCGATCGAGTTTATGATTTTCTTGGAGGACTTGATCTACCATATGATGGTGTCCGTAGCCGTATCCTTGCTCTTAGTCCTGTCCCGCCCCCTCTTGAGGCCTATGCCATGGTTATGGAGGAAGACACCTGTCAGTCCGCTATGCTTGGAGGAGGTTCTATGGCCCTCAAAGTCAACCCAGCACGTCAACAACCGGTCGCACAGCACGACGCAACCGGTCGCCCCTCATCCAGAAAATTTTCTAGTTTTGCTGGGTCGCGTCCTGCTGGCTCTACCCCTAGCTCTCTTGACGGTCCTCCTAAATGTCTTCATTGTAATGGGAATCACTACTCTGAGAAGTGCTTTAAGGAGCATGGTTATCCTGATTGGTTTGCTGACTACAAAGCTCGTATATACGGTCCCAAGGCCGCCTGCACTATGACACAAGATGGGACCTGTCCTCCGGCCCCGTCTGCAAATCTGTGTGCTTCCGATACCATGCCAGGTATGGGTTCTAATACTTGGATAATTGACACTGGTGCTTCTGATCATATGACTTATGATACCAATATGTTTGATGAGTTGTCTCGTAACCCTCGTGACCCCTATATTACTAATGCTAATGGTTTAACTTCCCCAGTTACCGATGAAGGTACCATCCACCTCACTCCTTCTTTACCTCTGTCCCATGCTCTTTTGGTTCCAAATATTCGTTGCAATTTGTTGTCTGTTATGCGTTTACTTGATACACTTAATGCTTCCGCTACTTTCTATTCTACCCATTGTTTTTTCCAGGATCTCAAGACTCACGCGAAGATTGGGCATGGTAAACGGATAGGGGGGTTGTACTACTTACAGTTACCGGCTACAGCAGTTCGTGGGTGTGTGGCTAATAAAGTCCAGGGTGGTAGTGTCAAAGACAAACAACAACTTTGGCTGTGGCATCGTCGCTTAGGACATCCTTCATTTGGTTATCTTAAGCATTTGTTTCCTTCATTATTTAGTTCGTGTGATGAGTCTAGCTTCAAATGTGAGACTTGTGTAATGGCCAAGAGCCACCGTATTGTTTTTCCTTTGAGTAATAATAAAGCTGCACTGCCTTTTGAGTTAGTACATTCTGATGTATGGGGCCCTGTCCGTGTGACTTCTCATGGTTTCCGTTGGTTTGTCACGTTCATTGATGATTGCACTCGCTTAACATGGGTATATTTGATGAAGAATAAACATGATGTTGCCTCTATTCTTCCTGAGTTTTGTGCCATGGTGTCTACTTAGTTTCATGCCAGTGTTAAAGTATTTCAAACTGATAACGGAGGTGAATATGTGAATTATACCTTGACCCAGTTCTTCCATGATCAAGGTATCATCCATCAAACTACCACTCCATTCACTCCTCAACAGAATGGTGTGTCTGAACGTATGAATCGTCAATTACTTGAAGTTGCTCGCTCTCTTATGTTGGATATGTCTGTTCCCACCATCTTTGGGGACATGGTGTTTTGGCCGCAGCCTATTTGATTAACCGTACCCTAGTCGGGTTCTAGATTTCAAGACTCCGCTTGATGTATTTTATGTCCATACTCCTCCAGTTTCGGTCTCCAAGCTACCTCCGAAGGTGTTTGGATGTGTTGCTTATGTTCATGTTTATTCCCATCAACGAAGTAAACTTGACCCATGTGCTCTCCGCTGTGACAGGATCCGCCCCGAATTTCCCGGAACCCGAGACGAACCCTGCGGAGACCCCGGCATCACCCCCATGCCGGGTTCACTCCTTAAATCTATGTCCTCGTTTACCAGAGGGGATTAAGGGCATGAGACTTCCTGCCGAAATTTCAGCAGAGTCTCCCCTGTAAATTGAACATTTTCCTAAAATTTCCACCTGCATAAAACACATTTTATAACTCATCCGACAACACGCACAATATAATCTCATGCAATTTACACAAATGGGTTCAAATGATTCTAGCAGAACTACCCACAATGTTTTTACAATAATTTAATGCGTCAAACATGCATATAACAAATTCAAAATCTATTTACGCAC
>NC_024130.1:6837726-6854399 GCF_000346735.1 Prunus mume
AGGAGATTATTGAGAGATCTTGGCTTTGGGCCTAAGAAACCTATGGATTTATATTGCGATAATAAGGCTGCGATTGCAATTGCTCATAACCCTGTACAACATGATCGTACAAAGCATGTGGAGGTTGATCGAAATTTCATTAAAGAAAAGTTGGATGCGGAGATTGTTTCCTTCCCATTCATTAGTTCTGAATATCAATTAGCAGATGTTCTTACGAAGGCTGTTTCTACTAGTATCTTCCACAACTCGCTTGACAAGTTGGGCATGTGTGACGTCTTTGCTCCAACTTGAGAGGGAGTGTTAGCGAGATATCCTGGTCCTATTAGGATATTTCTTTTTTCTTCTATTAGGATTTTATTTGTTTCCTTTTTGTATAGATATTATGTAATTAGGACTTTTCTTATTTCCTAATATAACCCTACTAGGGTTTGTAACCTTGTATTATCAATACCTCCTTTTGGAGAATGAAATATATCTGAAATATTCTACCCATATTATTTGATTGGAAATTGGGTTCGTTAGCTAAACATGGGGCTCGCATAAACCACTTTGGAACTTCATTATTGCCTGAAAATTTAATATCGAATATATAGCGCTAAGAAAAAGGATTTAACCTAAAACCAAAAGAAGAAAAAACTCACACCCTGAAAACTACAACATATACCTAGATATGCACAGCAAAATATTGCTAAACTTGAATTGAACACAAAAAGCAGATTATGACCAGAAAATGCAAAGATATCATTCAAAATTTAATGGATTTACATACTTTGCCTCCTTATTAGGATCAATGTGCCTCCTCTTTTGGTGATCCGCTGGTCCCGTAAACAAGGTAAGCCATTGAGCTTCATGATCACCAATCTCGACGACGTTAGCATGATGATCATCGTGAAGTGCCATGTAATTTGATTGGCGAGGCCTCTTGCCAAGACTAGTCTTTGACGCTAAAGACAAGGAAAGGAATTCGCAGTCATGGTGTTGATCATCATAAAGTATCATCGTCCACTGCCATCGCATCAGGTAACAACAACTGCGTTGGCCCATGATCAACAACATCAGTCTCACTGACATCAGCAACCTGGTGGCCTAGTAGGTGGACCCCGCAGGGAATTTTAACAGGTGTGGGCACTTTGACAAACAAGTCAAATATAACTTGACACGTATTACCCTGCTTCGTCAGTGGTTCTTCAAACTCGTACGCGTGCCTATCCAATAATGGAATAGACGTGAGTTGCACATGACTTTCCCATGATGCAATATGTCTCTCATTGACGAGTTTTCCATTGAGAAGAATCTTGGCATCAGCTTGAGTAACAACACATAGAACCAATCTTAACGTCTCCCATTTCAAATTTGGGGGAATTTCAAAACTAACTTCACATCCAGCATTGTATTTCTTTGTTCCAGGACTTGTAACCAAATAAGGTCTAACTATTGTTGCATCTTTACGACAGCTGAACCACTTTGGAACTTCATCGCCTGGAAGACGAATGTCGAAATGAGAATGCGAAGAAGAAACCGAAACCTGATTCAGAAAAATATTTTCTGTGATGTCGTAGCCGTGTAGTCTAACGCAGTTGATCAAACTCAGATACATATTGTCATCCTTCCGTGGGAGTTCTGGAATTTTCTCCAATGATGTGCAGTTATCTAGCAATACCCAAGCCAGTTTTGGAATTTTTTCTAATGATGTGCAGTTATACAGCGATACGGATTCTACTCCTGGTGGAAGCACTTGTTCTGGAATTTCCAGAAGACTTTGGCAATAACTCAAGTCAAGATTCCGCAAGTTGACAAATTCGCTAAAGCATCTCGGAAGATTGACAAAATTGTTTCCCGATAGATCAAGTTCTGTTAATGTGGACCAGCAATCAAGGTGCAGGAGTAAATCAAGTTTTGATAGATTGCATCCTGTGAGATTAAATTGAAATAGGTTGGGAAGCAGCTGTAATTCGGAGTTGCTGGATGAAACTTGAGAGTTGAACGTAATTGCAAGGTTCTCACAATATGCAGCGAACAAGTGAGAAAGCCCAGTAAGATATGCAATTGATGAAGGCAATTCTCTTATGCCACTTCCTGATATGTACAAAATCCTTAGTGATTCCATCTCGACTTCTATTTCTGGGAAACTCTCAAGCCTTTTACAATCACACAGATAAAGTCTTTCTAAGGATTTCAATCTAAGTCTTGTTCCAAACCTTGTAAGCTGAAAGCATTCTCTGAGATCCAATTCAACAAGTTTATCAAGGAATCCAACAGAACTATCGACCTCAACCAAACGTTTACACTCACTTAGATTCAAGTACTTCAAATTTGGGATTCCAGATAAGTCAACGATTTTTTCTAAGATATTAAGATAAAGTTTTTTAAGAGATTTCAATCTAAGTCTTGTTCCAAACCTTGTAAGATTGAAACATCCACCAAGATCCAATTCAACAAGTTTATCAAGGAATCCAATAGAACCATCGACCTCAAACAAAAGTGTGCACTCGCGTAGATTCAAGTACTTTATATTTGGTATTCCGGATAAGTCAGGGATTTTTTCTAAGAATTGACAACCCCTCAAATTCATAGATGTCAACTTTGACAAATGCTGCAAGACAAGAACACAAAAATAGGAAATAATTAATCACACGCTTCAAAAGACAAAAGCTTAGAAAACAAATTTTCATTTTTTTCGTTCTAAAATTAACAACTGTACTTGAAATTATATATAATGGATGAAAATAATTTCGAATGCATACCTTAAAGTTAAATCTGTCCAATTGTCTGATACGACTGCGTGGCATATTGAACTCAACAAGACGATTTCCTTGAAAATTGGGTGGCAAAGATTGTAACTGACATCTATCCCAATCAATCAATCTTAACGCGTTGGGCAGATAGTTAATGTGCCCACATAGAGATGCATTACGGTTTATGAAAATTTCAAGATTTACCATATTACAGAAGCATTCTGGATTCAAGGTTATCTCTGCTGGTTCTGGAAGCTTCACAATGATGCCTTTAATATTTCTTGTTCCCTAAGATAGAAAAGCATTAAGATCAAAAAATGGATTCATTTTACAAACCAAAATGCAAGCACATTTTGTTAAGAAAATTATATAGGCTACATAAGGTATTCTTTCTTGTCAATTTGAATATAATAACATATGTGATACTTACTGTATTTTCCGTTAGAACTTGTTCAACATCCTCGTAAAACCACAATCTACTACGCTTGCCGGGATCATTGGGGGATTCTTTGTGAACTATATCCTTGCCCAGTTTTTCTAGTAAGTCATGCATCTGAATCGTACCACAGTCAATAGTTATCATTGCCTTCTCAATGAGTACTTCAATACAATCTCGGGAGACCTTGTTCTTAGAATTGCTTACTATTTGTAGAACATAGTCCTTCTTTTTACCCTTGAAGAAACATGCGATGTCTAGAAAAAATTGTTGCATGAAATTTTCCAAGGCATCATAACTTTTTTGAAGTATTTTTTGAATACCTGTATATGGTTCTCCTTCATAACTATCTAATATATCTTGCCAACGATCTTTGTCTTTATTATGAAGATGAGAACCTAAAATTGTTAGAGCTAGTGGAACGCCTTGAGCATACTCTAGTGCACGTTGTGCGAGTTCCAAATAATCCTTTGGAGGTTTGTTGGTTCCGAAGGCACAGAAACTAAAAAGCTCAAGAGCTTGGTTGCCATATAACTTTTGCACCTCGTATATCAAATCAATTCCATGACATTTTAGCAATCCGCGATCTTGTGTAGTTGTAATGACTCTACTTCCCTCACCAAACCAACCAACACCAGCCAAATTGTCTAATTGCTTCAATTGATTCACATCATCAAGAATTAAGAGAATTTTTTTATGGCTCAACCGTTCTTTTATGACACCAATTCCTTCATCAACACTATGAATTTTCCATTCCCCGCCAAGAATTTTATGAAGAAGAGCCTCCTGTAGCTTGATTAAGTCCCCATCTGACATTGAATTTTCTCTAACATTTGACAAGAAACAACTTCCTTCAAATTTATGTGCAATTGCATTCCATATAGCTTTTGCAATTGTTGTCTTGCCTATTCCAGATGTCCCCCATATCCCAACCATGCGACGATCTTTCCCACCAACATCTAAATGCCTTTCCACATCTTGTACACGAGATTGAATTCCAACTGGGTACTTGGCCACATTCCAATATGTGCAGCTCAGTACTTGGCTTAAGATTCCATCAACGATGTTGTTGATAAATGTAGTTTCATACCTGCCAGTTTAACCAAATTAGACACATTCAATGAATCAGATTTAAACAAATCCAACCATGCAAAAGAACACAACATACTCAAGTACGTAATTAATGTTCTGACCAAAAAAGAAAAAAGATGTAATAGTTGTTTAACCACAAATCTATGTTATGTATCATTTATACTTGTATGCCTTTTGAACTTTCTCCTTACAGCTATCGAAAATACAAAAGTACCCAAGAAAATAAATCTTCTCACTACATGTACAGTTGTATATTTTTATAAAAGAATACTTTTCTTTAATAAAACCTAAGTAAAAAAATTTAAATAAAATTTTTTATGAAAAAAAAGGGAAATTAAGTTAACTTGAAAAAGATAGATAACCCTGAAATATGGAATCAAGACGTTGACAATATATTTTAATTAGCATACAAATACACTAATAATATATAATTTAAAAAAATATAGCTCAACTTCCTGCTATTCGGTTTCACGTTTTTTTGTCAAGACGAAATTATCATATAATACTTAGCAAGCAACACAAGATCCTACAAAGTAGATATATCATCGGTTTTCAAAGTCGATATGCAAATGATTTCTTATAGAGAAATTATTTGTTAGCTAGCTAAGTTGACTTTGGCTTACCTTATTCTACGATGAAGTTTTATGATGACTCGTTTGGGAGTGATTCTGGATAGGTTAATAATCACTTTTATGGAGAAGTACATGGGAAGTGTTTCTTTCCATAATCACTTAAAATTTTTAAAAATGATTATATGAAGAAGCACGTAGAAGGTGTACCCAATAAGTGACAGAATAACTCCCAAACGAATTTGGTAGATTTTCGTCATCATTGGCATAAGAGTTGGATTAACAAAATCGTATAACACAGTACAAACATATCCTCACTAGATCAAGTTCCAATGATCAATTGCAATTGTGTCTATAATTTTAGCTGGAAAAATTGAAAGGAAATTCCAATGCAAAAGTACTCGTAATTTTATATTTATTCAATTTCCAATATTATGAGTTACATAATTACATTACTCTATTGAGAAAGGTGGAGGGCATCTTCATCAAAACATTTTTTTATAGATAAATTTAAGTAATATTTCTGGAAATGTTACTATAGCTAATCATGTGGTTACTCATACAATACTCTCTATCAGTGGCGGATCTGTGCAGGCGCAAGGAGGTGCACCTGCACCTCCGGTGGCCGGAAAACTCCATTACAGCTACTGGAGTTGCACCTCTGCTGGACGCACACAACCTGTTTGACGAAATGCCCAAACCACTAGCCTAAACTAATTAGAGAGTTGTTGAATAAGCAAATCGGTTGTTTATAGTTAGTATGCATGGATGGGACTGTAGGTTGCTTTCTTTGATCTTATCTGCTCATGAATGGTCTGCTTAAGCCAATAAGATCAAAAAGGCTATCTCTGAGTGGCTAAAAATAGTGCGGCACTTTCCTTCAAGCAGGAACGATGCAAAGCTTGCGCGTTTGTTTTTTTTTAAACGAAGCCTGGCCAAAACGACGTCGTTTTGGACCAGGGTTTTAGAAAAAAAAAGAAAAAAAAGAAAAGAAAGGGAAACTGCTGGCCATTTCGTGGGCTTTTCAAAGGGCTTGTATAATTCCTTACTTAATTGGGTTTTAATTGGGAGTTCCCTTTATTCAATTGGGTTTTGGGAATTCCTTATTTAAGTGGGATTAGGAATTCTCTTCATAAAAGACCAATTTAACATTACCCAATTTCATCAAAGTGTGTGTGCATCACAAGAATCCTGCATTTTTTTTTTCTTCTTGAGTACGCCAATCCAAAGTAAGTCGAATGCATATTTATTTTATTCTTGAGCAAACGCCAATTTTGTTTATTCTTTTTTTGTTTTTTGAATAATTTTTTTTTTCCTATTTAGCTCTCTCTATATTAGTAAGATCAATAGCAAACTCAAGGAGGAAGAGGCTTAGTTGTCTTTTTTAATTAATTATGAATAACATTAGTATTGTTTAGATTATAAGGATGTTTAGTTGTCTTTTTATTTTTATTTTGAGCTCTTAATTTTTTAAAATTGCACCTCCGCTGAAAAATTTCTGGATCCGCCGCTGCTCTCTATTTCCAATATTCTGCAGTTGCTGTGGCAATCCTGTACCCACCCACGTGTGGCAGCACACAAGACTTGATGTCTTTTTTACTTTTTCTAATTTTTTTTTAAATTATATATTATTAGCGTATTTTATATGCTAATTTTTTTAAAATTATAAATTTGGCCTCAAAATATGACATCGAAAATATTTATATAAAATAAAATAAAATAAAGATCTTCTCCCTACAATTTAATAATAAGTAGCAATTAAATGTGTAACAAATAGTAATGAGAAAGAAGAGAGAAAAAATTAAACATGAAAATGATAAAGATAGAAATATACGTACTCTCCATCCTTGAAAGTATGTCCGGACAAATTTGCTACTTTTGTAAGAGCTTCCCTCCATATGAGCACTTTCTCCTTGTCATTCTTGAATTTCCTTTTAATAAGGCCTTCAAATGCGTCACCAAATTTACTTGTTTGTTTTCGCACATCCGACGGATCCACCTTGTAAAAAATGGGCAAAACTATTTGTTGCTTTGATTGTTTACATTGAAGGATCTTGACAAGTTCATCCAAACACCACCTCGAAGATGCATAGTTTTCAGAGAATACAATGAGAGAAATTCTTGATTCTTCAATTGCTTTGACAAGGGCTGGCGATATTTCTTCTCCTCTTACAAGCTCTCCATCAATGAAGGTGTAGATGCCCTTATCACGCAACGCCTTGTACAAATGATCTGTAAAATTGAAGCGTGTATCACCTCTAAAACTCAAAAACACATCATATGAAGAAGAAGAAGAAGAAGAAGAAGAGACTGGTTGAGTTGTCATAGATAGGAGGGAGATAATTAGAAGTATGGAGAAGCTCAAAGAATTGGGTATGGCAGTGGCGCTCCGGTTAGATTTATGCGGGCTTGACGAAGTAGTTTCCTACCACCTTCCATGTGGAGGAGATTTCGTTTCAATCAAGTCATCAACGCTGAATTTTCTTTTCTTACTGACGCGGTCTTTAATTACTGAAGCATATGTAGTTGCAACTTACTGAAGGTGAGGGGCACTACCTTGACCTTTTCATTGGCGGCTACAAAAGTGGTAAAACTGTGATATTTCTTTTTTCACTGACACGCTTTCTTTGAAATGATGGCCTTTCTATCCAAAGATTTTTTGGTCTGAAATTAAAAAATTGAAAGATTACGGAAACGAATTTTATGGTTCGAATTTTATGAATTTGAACTAGAGACCTCTAATCTATAGGTCAAGACTTTTTTTCACTGAACTAGATCTCGTTGTCTTAAAACCGCTTTCTTAGATAAAGTTTATGGAAAAATTGAAAAAACAAACACCGAAAGTTCTTCTGTTTTTTTCACTTTTGCTCAAATGATTATAGGGATATTTTAGTAACAATGTTTCATTTCATTGTACGAAGAACTTTCTGTGCAAGTGCAACTACAAAGTGGTCAAACAATGATATTTCTTTTGTCACCACGTTCTTTCTTTGAAATGATGGTCTTTCAGTGCAAGTACTTGTAGACTAGTCAGCCGAAGCAGTTTCTTTGCAATGCGACGGTACCTACAACGTGTTGAAGTGAAGTGTAAGGAACCTTCAGGGCAACTTCTCGTGTGGTTGAGCTAGTAGTAGAGGGAACATGTGATGATTCTTTTGGGTATTAAACTCCTTTTTGCAGGAAAATAAAAGAAAAGAGATGGCAGCCACAATCGCATCATAACTTCTCATAATACTTCATAGGCCATATGTCAATGCATCATAACTTATTCTGAGTAATATGGTTCAAGATTCTTTCGTGAAGATTCTTTCATCATAACTTATTTTGCAGTGGCTCTCTAGACAGATTTATGAGGGCTTGACGAAGCAGTTTCCTACCAACTTCTATGTGGGCCTAAATTGGCAGCCACAAAAGTCATCAAACGCTGAAATTTCTATTTTCACTGACGCGCTTTCTTCCAATACAAAAGTGAAAGTGGGTAAGGAGCCTTCAAGGAACTTTCATAAATAAAGACCAAAGATTCTTGCCCTTTTCTAACTCCTAGCGACTGTAGCCTTTTTTTCTAAATTAATATATTAACACATGGATTTATATATATATATATATATATATTGTATAGTATAACCCTAATTTCTACCCTTATCAGATAATCTCTATCAATTTCAAGAAATCTCTTCATCTTTAGACTGCAAGTGAGCCATTCTATTTTTCTCTCTAATGCTTTGCAACTGTAATTTGAAGTTCTGTATAATTTAGTTGTACAATTTAATTGTATTGTATTATTCATAAATTTTTCTTATTAAAATAAATTAATGTTCAAAAGGCTTACGCTTCGCGTAGCGCCACTAAAACACCTCTCATCATCGCCTCGCCTTTCAAAACATTGATAAACACATCAAAATTGAGGTTGAAAGAACTATGATTACATGCTAACACAGTATAATAACCAATAAAGAACTCAAATTGATTAGATAATGAGGCATCAAAGTACCAAGAACTTCATCCAAATCTCAAAGCGCTTTTGCAATTTTTGCTAAACACCAATTTTAAAAGACAAAAGCGCTTTCACCCACTTTTTGCTGCTCCAAAAGCACTCCCAAACGAGCCCTAATTCTCTCAATTCCTCCACTTTCCTTCCTTCTGCAAATATTCAACAAAAAATAACATTAAAATAAAAACTAGTTTTTTTATACGGAAGTAATAAAAACTAGTTCGTGTACATTTTATATGTGTTGAAAGCTTTAAATTTAGCCAATTGAGTGTAACTCAGTTGGTTGAGCTCTTCCACTTTCACCCATGCAAACAGAAATTCGAATTATAATTATATATTATTGTACTAAACAAACACAAATTCATAATAAATCGGACAACTTTAGTTTTATCAATTAGCTTCCCAAGTCACTAGAAAGAGGTGAAAGACCCACCACTTATGTATTCATGATTGTAACAAATATAGTTGTTGAGACCCAAAAAATCCATGATTGGGCCCGAATAAATTGTCAGCCCAAAACGACGGTCAATTAAGAAAAAGCGTAAAGCAGAGTACACAAAAACCCACCACAGGCGAATTACAGTTCACGTGCCACGCTAAATAAATAAATTCGCTAGGGGTTGAGATAAAATATACCGGGTCTACAAGCCCATGCCAAAATTAAACATCGCAGGACGATAAATTAAAACATGCCAAGCGGTATGCCATGCCAAGCACGAAATCTTTATCTCACACCCAACTACGCTACAAGCCTAAGTGGGCCCAAGCCATTCAAAAACTCGGGGCTTGCTTGAGTGGGTTGTGGTATGGACGGTAATAAATCAACATGAGACCCATTGATGGGCCGAGAAATGGAAAGTCTTGGGTTGGTTGGGAGCCTCGAGACTCAAGCCCATTTCTTAGGCCCAAACATGTGGATAAGCATAGGAGAGAAAAATAGCCAAATAGCCCAAGCAAAGTAGCCTATTAATACAATAAAAAAAGCCCAATGTTTAACAAAAAAGGCCCATTTGATTAGGGAACCACCTTGGCCCATATAAAACTCCAAAATAAGCCACAAAGCCATAGCCCCTTGCTAAAAAAAATAGAAGTCACGGTTTATAGAATCATTGAACAGGGATTGCTGGAGGTTGCAGCACATGGGGGAGCAAGTTCCAAGCTAGAGACGTTCAAGAAACCAAGGAATACAAGCATGCGGGCTGTCAGAAGCACCCTTTGGACCAGCATGTATTTTCACTTCCTTTCCTTCATTAGATTTGGCCAAAAAAGGGGGAAGGAAAAAAGAAAAACCAGTAGCCAAGAATGGAACTTCCCACTGAACAGCTGCGGGAAAGGGGGCATTGAGCTCCCAAATTTCCTGAATTCGTGCAAATAGATAGAGGCAATTTTTGCCAAGATAGGGAAGTCAAAGAAGAGGAGGAGAAAAGAGGACAAAGCTTAGCCAAAATGGATAGAAGCCATTAGGGTTTCTTGAAAAATGGTGGTTTCCAGCGGCTATAAATTGAGACTTCCCCTACCTAACAGAGACAACTCAGATTCGGAGAGCAAGCCTTCTCTCTAACTTACAAAAAAACCCAGCAACCTCGTGCATTGTTCATCTTCTTCTCCATTTTGTTCTTCTGGCAGTTGCCAGAAGAACTCTGCTATCCATTTTCCCTTTCCTAGCCAAATCTCTCACAAAACATCTCCTTCCTTACCTTAACACTTTCTTTTCTCATAAAGCAAGCCTAGATTTTCCCTTGGTGCTAAACTCATGTTGATTTTGCTCCCATGCCACATGCCACTCACGCTGAGCTAAAAAGATTATTTGTAAGCATGCCAAAACCACCTGTAAGCTACCATTATTTTGGTTGGTGAAGGTAGCCAAAATATTTCCTAAGGCTTTGCTGCCCTTTCGAAGTATTTTTGGGGCTTAATTTTCGAACCCAAGAAAAAGGGACAGTCTCCTCAGTCTGCCCTTTGCAGTAGCCCAGCCCATTATAGCTGCAGGAAGAAAAATTCCCCTACATAAATTGGCGACTCTGCTGGGGATTAAGCCATTATCTTCATCAATGCCTCCAAGAAAGAAGACCATAAGCAACAACATGACTTCCCAGGACGGGCCAAGACATGCTGACTCAGAATCAAGGCAACATGCCTCTTCTAGAGAAGAAGAACGTGCAAGTGAGGGAACTTTTACCCTCACAGGCCTTGTTGCAGCCATCCATGCTATGGGTGAGACCCACAGAGTGATGGCAGAGATGATAAAAGAACTCAAAAATTCGACTCCAAAGCCAAGCGAAGAAAATGAGAGACACCCACAAGAGGAATCTGCTGCTGCTGGAAAGGAGTCCGAACAAAAGGGACCATCTTCTGTTACCCAAGAGGATGTTGTTGCCATGCTGGAAAAGGAGCTGAGTCGAAGTCAGGAGGATTTGAAGTATCTTCCTCAGCCACCGTACCCATCAAGCTTGCTCCAGCAACCATATCCTAAAGGCTATGAAGCACCAACCTTTGTCCTCTTCGACGGAAGGAAGGGGAGCCCGAAGGAGCACGTCAATCGCTTCATTGATGCCTTAGGACCACATGTTGGTGATCATAATCTATAACTCAGAGAATTTTCAAAGAGTCTCACCGATCGTGCTTACACATGGTATACGACGTTGGCACCAGGCTCTATTCACTCCTAGGAAAGCTTGGCAAGCAGGTTTTGTAAGAAGTATTTCCAGCATGAAGAACGAGTCACCACCACTCAACTTAACAACACTCATAAAAAACATGGCTAGAATCCCGTGGACTTTGTGCGTAGGTTCCGGGACATCGCATTGGATTGCTACGATGAGAAAGATGAGGAGGCGCTTGTTAAAATTTGCATCAGCAATATTGTGGCAGATTATAGAGTTTATTTGGAGAATATTGGCATTAACCAAATTGAACCACTGTAGAAAAGGCCAAAACTTTGATTTGTTCCAAGAAATACAATGTTTGTAATAACAAAAGAGGCCCAATAAAAGGACTTTTCGAGCCAAATGGGCTTCGGGTTGTTCATAATTAGAAAAGTAAGTCTCCAAAGATCAAAGCCCAAGCACGGCTTTCTCCAAAAGCTTTGACTTTCCCAAAAAACCGTTGCGAAGCAACTTTTACTCGGTTAATAGTGCGAACACCTAGATTTGAACTCAAAGTGGATTTCGACTACTGAGGAAGAGTCAAGCAGCAAAGTGAGGGTTGGATAGCCGCATTAAATGTGATTTGAACCACGAGACTCATCAACATCAACTTGTTAAAATACAACTAATCACATGGATCAAAGTGAAAACAAAGTCCATTAGCTTTATTTGCAAAGAAGAAACTTGTACAAGGTGGATGCATCTCTTTACCAAACATGCAATTTCAAGAACTAATGAGTCTATAAATGGAAGTAGAAATTATGGTCTAAAGAACAACAATCTCTAGAACAAACAACCAATTTGAACTATATTTAAATACTCTAGACTCAACACCTTGCCAAAGCTTCTCACAGTAGACCAAACACCAAGACTTGAATCAATTATACTTTTTGAATTCCCAATTGACAACTTCTGATTGGAAATCTATTCTTCTCCCGAGCATATACTCTATCTAATTCCCAGATGACAACTCCTAATTGGAATTACATTGCTATTGTTTATAATTTTAACACTATGCCAACTTTATTGCTTGGTATGATTTTAAAAGTTGGTCACCAATTCCAGCTTCTTTAAAATCAAATTGGTATATGCAGCATCTTCTAAATACTACAGATACTCTTGAAAATCTCTCATCAGACACATTGTACTATCTCAAGTAGATTACAATGGTGCCCGAGAAGAGTTTTTTTTTTTATGTCTGATAGGGTTCCCTTGGGCCTTGTTAGACCTTTTATTATTTTTAGTTAACTGTATTTAGGCCCACTTGGACTTGTATTTGCCTTCTTGTAACTGCATTGTGTCCATCAGATACTCCTTATCTTTAAGCTTCTATTGTACTTTTGGTCCGGTATTAGTTTAAAGTCACAATTTCTTCCAAGTTTTATTCCATAGCAATTGAAATTTTGAAGTAATTGATGCATAGAAAAGAACCTATCCAAGCCAAATTTCCCACTTGGAACATAATGGCTTTGATTAGAGGTTAAAATCAAACTAGCGCAACACATTCACTACCTCACTTCACCCCTATCTAAAGAGGTTAGTATTTTTATGTTACACTTGTATTGGTACTTTTAGTTGTATTGAAACTACAACACAATGTCTAGTATGCATAGAATTAAAAATTAAATTATTGAGGAGTTATCTTGTGCTTAGATAAGTAAAAAGGATGAACATTTTACTCAGAGATTTTCCAACTCCAACTTTTGGTGATTTGCTTCTTGGGTTTTCGCTTACCCGATTTCTAATTTTAGCCCTCTGATCATTTGTCTTGCTCAAATTTAATTGAGGAAGTTAACTAGCTAGGAAACCTTAAC
Organism: Prunus mume; assembly: GCF_000346735.1. The sequence goes on from NC_024130.1 coordinate 6,851,009, forward strand.
AAGAAGCATAAAACCATTACATAATTATTTTTAAATAAAAAGAGCCATCATCTCACATCAAGTTTTTAAATCCTCTAACAATTAATCCTTAAAAGTTCAAACCAAAAAAAATCCATTGGGAAAATTAAAAATTACAATAAATTCAAAAAAAAAAAATTCACAAGAAAAGAAAAACGATTATATATAACTAAAAACCCCTTTTATAAGATCATCACACCAATTTTATTTATTTTTCAATTAATTGTTAATATTTTATTACACATAATGTGGACCCCACAAATGACATATTATCACTTAACTGATTTCGCGATGATCAGGATAATGACGGAACCATATAGCAACAAATTTCCAATATAAAGTACTATATTGTTAAAATTAAAAGAGCATGGATAAATAACATACCTAAAGGCTTAAGAATACAATTGCTCGGTAACTTAATTTTTGAAATTTGGGTTTTTTTAAAAGTTCGTTTGTTAAACCTCTAATTTGGAAACCCATTCAAAACCAAACAAAATTCATTTAGAAATTAAAGAGAAAAAAAAACACCATATTCAAAAATTCCCAAGAAAGAAAAACCATTATATCAATAAAAAATTACATTTTATTAAACCTCTAATTATTCACTTATATTAGGAAAACCACGTACACAAAAAGATGGACGTCGGGGGTTGAAGAGTGGGGGCCCACGGTGGGTGGCGACATGAGGGGTGCCGGCGAGTGAGGATCCACTCTGGAGGGAGTAATGCAGTAAGAGTGTCTTCTCGCTGCTCTGGTAAGCCAACGAGCTTTACAGCATGCTGCAAATTACATCTTCCGTCTTCACAGGCGGAAGAATATTCTTTGACGGCCTGCACTTCAGGGCTGGCCTAGCCGAAACGGCCTGCACTTCAGGGTTCTTTCTCCTCTGGGGTTAAGTCCAAGACTAATGAATGTGTATATTTCTGCTTTATTCACTTCCTGGTTCCGAAATTGCGTCCGGTGCCTTTCCCCCCTTTTTTCATCGAGAGGGGGCTTGAGGGACTCTGCAAATAAAGGTCAGGCAACCGCTTAGGTTGTGTTGGCTTCAATCCAATAAGCGAGGCCTCGCTATGAGAACTGATGAGCGTTTACCTATTCCTCTTCCTACCTCCTTTGCACCCAGATTGGCACACCGACAAGGGCCCACAGTGCCCCTCATGTGCGCTCACGTGCCGCAGGTTGTCCTTAGGCTCCTACCCCCCTTCCAAACCATCTTTATTGCCCCCACAATGGGTCACAAGCTCTCGTGAGTGAGCTCAGCACTTCTGAAGCCAATAACTGGGTATATTAGGTACTTAACTGTTGGCTATTCTATCGATGTGGGATTGTGAATATATGAAATCTGAGTTCTCTTTCTTCACGTATTTTGAATGAAAACCTTTCCATCTCTTTGGTCATATCTATTAAACATGAAATAGAAAGATGATTTTTCTAACTGTTTTTGCGTATTTCAACTAGATTCTGAACACCAAACAGATTGAACAAAATGGAGAAATCTATTGCTTGTTTTGTTTGGTTTCAAACTATACAAGATGGTTGCCAAGAGCAGTTTCGAGTGCCATTCTCAATGAAGATCCTGTGTACGTAGACCAATCCAAATCTTATGTTTTTGCCTCAAGAATTCTGGGGTTTGGGATTTATACTTTGGCCTTCAGCTTCGACTAGATAAACAAGTTTATCGTTGAAGCACCCACAATTTCCACCATTTGGTTACTTCTTTGAAAGAAACATGGATATGGGCCTTCGTTTCTTTGAACCTCCATAATCAATTTGGGCCTTTCTTGATTAAACAAATTGTAGTTGGTTTTTGGGGTGTCTTATGAAGGTTCTCGCTGATCCTTTTTTAGTAGTGCTTAAACCCTAGAATTCTATGCTTCTATTTTATTTTATTGTTCGAAAAATGCAATGCTTCCAAGGACAAGTGATATTGATAGCACAGCAGGAAAACCAGAATGCAAAAGGTTTCACTTTCAATATGGAATTTTTATGTAAATCTAGATAGTTACAACATATTAAACACTAACCTCATTCGGACATGGTGATGACGTTGATAGCACAACAGGAAAATCATATAGTTCTTCTCCTAGAAGCCGAGCCTTATAGCAGTGATTCTAGATGGGGTGAATTTCTGTAAAGCTTAGGTATTTCAAGTTTAGGAGGGAACCCTCTATTTATATGCATCTCTCTAGGAGTGTTGGCGTGATTTGTGGATATTGACTTACTTTCCTTACACACTAAGGATTCCTATTATAATTGTAATTGATTTACTTTAATTCCTGATTTCCTACTGTAAATAGATTTAGGAATCTATTATTTACTTGCCCATTCAGGTTTTGTTGTATTATAAATATGACCTCCTACAAGGAGAAGAATACACAGAAAATTCCCACAAACAAATATTCTATCATAGTTCTCATATTTTATCATGGTATCAGAGCGGCGATCTTGGGATTGCTGACTCTAGTTTCTAAACCCTAGCCGCTACCATGGGGGAGGATGATTCTTCTAATCCTCATGGCGGTAGCACCACTGCTTCCTCCTTTCCTTCTCAACCAACCATAGCCGAGTTGAGTGCCCAGGTGGCTCAACTAATGCAGATGCAAACTCAGACCTCGAACTTGATCCTAACTCAGGATCCTACCAAGACGACCCCGACCTCGACTCAGACGACGACCCCGACCTCGAATCAGACGACGATCTTGAACCCGAATCAGACAACGATTCCGACGACGATTACCTATGAAGCTTCCGCTGCACAGATTGGCATAAAGTTGGATGGCACCAACTATGCCCTATGGTCCCAAGTTGTAGAGTTGTATATCTCCGGCAAAGACAAATTGGGATATATTAATGGTGATCTTCCACAACCTCCTTTGACCGCTCCAACGTTTCCTCGCTGGCGCACCGAGAACTCTATTGTAAAGGGATGGCTCATCAATTCTCTAGAGCAGAGCTTGATTGGCAATTTCATTCGTTTTCCGACGGCAAAAGCAGTGTGGGATGCAATTGCCACAACTTACTATGATGGCACTGACACCTCTCAGGTTTATGATCTGAAACGACGAGTCTCCCGTATGCGACAAACTGGCGGCTCTATTGAAACCTATTACAATACTCTTCAAAGCTTATGGAGAGAAATTGATTTCCGTCGTCCAAATATGATGGAGTATGAAAATGATATCAAGCGGTATAATGATATTCTACAGGAAGATCGAGTTTACATATTTTTGGATGGCCTTGATGATCGTCTTGATAAGGCCCGAAGTGATGTTCTTCACATGACTCCATTCCCTACTGTGGACCAAGCTTATGCCTATGTTCGCCGTGAAGATGTTCGACAAGCAGTGATGATGGGTTCATCTGCACCCACTGG
>NC_024130.1:6857666-6884025 GCF_000346735.1 Prunus mume
ATGACTAAAGGGATTTGTGAACTTCTTTGGTTAAGAAAGTTGCTTACTGAACTTGGGTATAAACCTACATCCACAATGAATCTCTTTTGTGACAACAAGGCTGCTATAGCCATTGCACAGAATCCAGTTCAGCATGATCGTACTAAACATGTTGAGGTGGATCGACACTTCATCAAACAGAAGCTTGAGGCTAAAGTGTTTCAGTTTCCTTTTGTGAAATCCGAGGATCAATTGGCGGATATTTTGACAAAGGCGATTTCCAGTAAAGCATTCCACAATTCACTGGATCAGTTGGGCATTGGCGACATCTATGCACCAACGTGAGGGGGAGTGTTGGCGTGATTTGTGGATATTGACTTACTTTCCTTACACACTAAGGATTCCTATTATAATTGTAATTGATTTACTTTAATTCCTGATTTCCTACTGTAAATAGATTTAGGAATCTATTATTTACTTGCCCATTCAGGTTTTGTTGTATTATAAATATGACCTCCTACAAGGAGAAGAATACACAGAAAATTCCCACAAACAAATATTCTATCATAGTTCTCATATTTTATCAATCTTGCCCATCAAGAAACTCCTAGAGATTAACCTTCATGTGATAGGATTATCTTCTCATCTTTAATTGAGAATCACTCATCTTTACTTCTTTCAGAATGCGTTGCTTCTCAAAAATTGAAAACCATGGAGAGTTTGCAACTCCAACATTTGGCAATTTACTTCTTGAGTTTTCGCTTCACAATTTCTAATTTTAAGTGGTGCGGTGGCGGCTCCCTTTTAGATCATTTCGGCACTTGTCAGTCGGTCACTAATTACGTAAGTTTGGTTCGTTTGCCAAACCAATTCCACCCCTATCTAAAGGGGATAGTATTTTTATGTCACACTTGTATTGGTACTTTTAGTTGTATTGAAACTACACCACAATGTCTATATGTGTAGAATTAAAAATTAAATTCTTGAGGAGTTATGATGTGCTTAGATAAGTAAAAGGATGAAAATTGTACTAAGAAAGATTTTCCAACTCCAACTTCTGGTGATTTGCTTCTTGGGTTTTCGCTTACCTGATTTCTAATGTTAGCCCTCTAATCATTTGTCTTGCTCAAATTTAATTGAGGTAGTTAACTAGCTAGGAAACCTTAACAAGAAGCATAAAACCATTACATAATTATTTTTAAATAAAAAGAGCCCTCATCTCACATCAAGAAAGCACACATCAAGTTTTTAAATTCTCTCGCAATTAATCCGTAAAAGTTCAAACCAAACAAAATTCATTTGGAAAATTAAAAATTACAGCAAATTCAAAAAAAAAAAAAATCCCAAGAAAAGAAAAACCATTATATATAACTAAAAACCCCTTTTATAAGATCATCACACCAATTTTATTATTTTCTCAATTAATTGTTAATATTTTATTACACATAATGTGGATCTTACGAATGACATATCATCACTTAACTGATTTCGCGACAATCAAGATAATGACTGAACCATATAGCAATAAATTTCCAATGTGGTGTACTAAAATTGAAAGGGCATGGATAAATAACCTACCTAACGGCTTAAGGATACAATTGCTTGGTAACTTAATTTTTGAAATTTGGGGTTTTTTATTTATTTATGTTCGTTTATTAAACCTCTAATTATTAACTTATATTAGGAAACCCCATATAAAAGCTAAGTTCAAACCAAACAAAAATTCATTTCATCATATCAATAATAAAAAATACATTTTAAGATCATCACTCAATTTTATTAAACCTCTAGTTATTAACTTATATTAGGAAAACCCACATCAAGTGTATTTTCTCAGAATTTATCCTAAAAATTTCAAACCAAACAAAAAATAATCTTAAACAGGGGAGGATAAAAACAGCAAACCCAAACAGTACCTAAGTAGAAAAACAGAGCACACACAAAAAGATGGACGTCGGGGTTTGAAGAGTGGGGCCCACGGTGGGTGGCGACATGAGGGGTGCCGGCGAGTGAGGGTCCACTCGCTAGTTATTAACTTATATTAGGAAAACCCACATCAAGTGTATTTTCTCAGAATTTATCCTAAAAATTTCAAACCAAACAAAAAATAATCTTAAACAGGGGAGGATAAAAACAGCAAACCCAAACAGTACCTAAGTAGAAAAACAGAGCACACACAAAAAGATGGACGTCGGGGTTTGAAGAGTGGGGCCCACGGTGGGTGGCGACATGAGGGGTGCCGGCGAGTGAGGGTCCACTATCTGGAGGAGTACTGCAGTAAGAGTTTCCTCGCTGCTCTGGTAAGCCAACGAGCCTTTTACAGACAGCTGTAAAGACATCTCCCATCTTCATCAAGGAGGAAGAAACTCTAGCCACTTCAGGGCTGGCCTAACAGAAACCTGCATTTCAGGGCGACCTCTTTCTCTTACTACCCACGCGCGTGATGTAACCTGTACCTCCTTTGCATCCAGATGGGCAAGCCGACAAGGGCCCACTGTGCCCCTCATGTGCGCGCACATGCCGTCCGTAGGTTGTCCTCAGGCTCCTACCCCTTCCAAACCATCCTTAATGCCCCCACATTGGGTCACAAGTTCACGTGACTGAGCTCGGCACTTCCCGAACCAAGACTTGGGTATATTAGGTGCTTAACTTTTCGCTATTCTATCGATGTGGGATTGTGAATATATGACATCTGAGTTCTCTTTCTTCACGTATTTTGAATGAAAACCTTTGCATCTCTTTGGTCATATCTATTAAACATGAAATAGAAAGATGAATTTTCTAACAGTTTTTGCGTATTTCAACTAGATTATGAACACCGAACAGATTGAACAAAATGGAGAAATGTATTGCTTGTTTTGTTTGGTTTCAAACTATACAAGATGGTTGCCAAGAGCAGTTTCGAGTGCCATTCTCAATGAAGATCCTGTGCACGTAGAACAATCCAAAGAGTAAATTGATTTGCAGAGTCCAAATCTTATGTTTTTGCCTCAAGAATTCCAGGGTTTGGGATTTATACTTTGGCCTTCAGCTTCGACTAGATAAACAAGTTTATCGTTGAAGCACGCACAATTTCCACCCTCTGGTTACTTCTTTGAATAGAAGAAATATGGATATGGGCCTTCGTTTCTTTGAACCTTCATAATCAATTTGGGCCTTTCTTGATTAAACAAATTGTAGTTGGTTTTTGGGGTGTCTTATGAAGGTCCCCGATCCTCTTTTAGTAGTGCTTAAACCCTAGAATGCAATGCTTCTATTTTATTTTATTTTTGTTTGAAAAATGCAATGGTTCTAAGGACAAGCAATATTGATAGCACAGCAGGAAAACCAGAATGCAATATGGGATTGTTATGTAAATCTAGATAGTTACAACATATTAAACACTAACCTGAGTCGGACATGGTGATGATGTTGATAGCACAACATGAAAACCAGAGAGTTCTTCTCCTAGAAGGCAAGTCTTATAGCAGTGATTCTAGATGGGTTGGATTTCTGTAAAGCTTAGGTATATCTCGACTCTAGAGGGAGCCCTCTATTTATATGCATCTCTCTAGGAGTCTTGCCCATCAAGAAACTCCTAGATATAACCTTCATGTGATAGGATTAGTGAATCTTAATCCTTATAGAAGTAGGAATCTCAAACCTTTATATTTATTAAACACTTATATATTAGACTACCATATGGGATAAGGATTGAGTTCTTGATAAACAATGAATCTTTTCACTGGCGGAGCGAGGAATTCTATTAAGGATGGTCAACTTTAAATAGCTTTATAGTTACAATAAAATTAGTTTTTATAGGAAAATATATTTAAGAAGTCATTATAATTATTAAATTTCAATATCACAAATGTAATATTTTAGTTAGTATAACCCAAATTCTAGCAACCTAAAAATAATGAAAGAGTATCAAAAGTTGATTTTAGAAAGAATCAGAAATCAAATAAAATTCATGGCACACACGTATAAATGACATATGAAGACATGAACACAAATATAGATCATGTTCATTGTAGACAATTAACATTTGCGAGATGGGTCAACAGTAAGTATAACTATAAAACAACTTAGATAACATACATAAATATAAGGTTTTCAAAATTTTGAGAAGGGTCAAGTTACTTTGTCGGCCTTAATTGGCTCCGTCAATGAAACCTTTGCAATCCTATATCAATTAGAAGATCACTTCTATAGGTTTAAGACAGTAAACCATCTTACATTTTATTGATTTATATTTTTCTTAAGCTTATCATAATTAAGAAGCGCATGCACTTATAAATGTATAAATTAAAGAAGGATCTTCAAAAACAAAAACAAATTGTGTCCCGGGTAGCGTCATGAAAAGGTCCTCCAAGAACCCATTGACTAGCTTTGTTATGCACGAGACTCATTGAGAAGTGGAGACTGCATGCAGCTTCAAGTTTGAAGCACTACAAAAGGGTTGAATCCCAAACATGTTGTCTGTGAGCCCCCCCTCTTTGCCAGCCTTAAAGAAATTGCTCTTCCTGTATTTTGGGATTCTAGAGTCCTGTAGCAAGGCAAATTTCGACACTCTTTTTGGTACCACCAAATGTAAGGAAGAATATTTTCATAATATTTTATGTGGTCCACATGGTATGGCTTGTATATTTCGAGAATTATGTAGTATTATAAGAATTTAATAAATATTATTCAGAATAATCATATTAGTCAAATTAAGAAAAGTAGTTTCTTATTTAATTGCCTTGATGTGTGTTAATTACTTAGAACTATACTAGGAAACTAGAGCTTCAATAGGAAACTGGTATCTCTCTACCTATAATAATGCACATACCCGTTCAATGCATACAACAAAATATATTAGGGTTTCTAAAGTGAAAAAGGTTAGAAGGAAACATATATTTCATTTACACTAACGGCACCTTTTCATATCACGCAAGACAAATATGACGTTGGTTTAATTGAAGGTTAGTCAAGGTATGTATATATACTTATGTTTATTGAATTTCCGCATGATGCTATTGTAAAAACTATAAAGTCTTAGACTATGAAGTTGGTCTTACGCCTACTCAATATTATGTTTACATGAAATGCCGATATTTGTTGTATGCTTAGGCTTAGCTTATCTCTAAAACCAAAAGTAAGCATATTATTATTGTTAATATAGTATATCTTAAATCTTTGATGCTTTGGGACCAGAAGACTCTGACGGGTTGGCCCCTTCCAAAGAATATGGCATATGCAACTTTCCGCTTGAAATGGAAAGCTAGTCTTAATTACATGATTGAATAGTTTGAACACCCTTTTCTTGAACATTTTGGTCCAAAAAGCTTTGACTAATAATGCCAATACCCAAAAAGAAAAGAATGGGCAAGAAATCCTGTACAGTAAGTTACAATTAAACCATATTGCTGATATAAATTACAATTAATTTTACCTAGGTCATATAGTTGGTGCATGGAAGAGTTGAACTTTTTCCAGTGTTGTCTAATCGTAATTTATTTTCGGTTATATTGGAGGAAATAAATTTTACTGGGTTCGATGTTGTGTGTCATGGGAGAGGAGGAATCCATCACCACTGTGGTGGGAACCCATTGGATATTTATTCGTACTTTGCTGGGCTTGGAAAACTCTGTTTTTATTTCTTTATGATTAGTACAAAATTAGGAGTGGATGAACCTATCATACAAAAGAAATCAATTCCAAAGTTGACTTATTTTTCGAAAGGGTCATTGGGCAGTTTCACTTCAATATCAAATTTCATTTGTAAGATTTCCTACAACAATCTCAATGGACACTTTCTAAAACATACATTGTATGCAAAATATGAGCTTCCAAAATACTAATGCAACACACCTCCCTTATTATTTTACAACAAAAGAAATTAAAATAAGAAGATTCTGCTTTATGGCTTGAGAGATACAATTATTAATTTTGTGATTAGAGAGGCCAACTTAGCGACGCATAGATTAGTCTGTTTTGCTTTGTCGATTGAAAATGTGTCTTTATGGTATGGGAATCCTCCTGATATATTTCAAGATGCAATAACTGAAGATCTTTTGTAATGTTTTCTTGCCATTTAAATGCCTCGTTTTTCTCTCAAAATAAAAAAAAGTGCATCATAACTTAACTTTCATAATAATCTTATAAAAATAGAAAAAAAATATATAAACTTTTATCTAATTAAGTAATCTCATTAATGTTTCTAAAAATGTACAAATGAGAATATACTTATATTGAATGAATGAGTTTAGATTATTGCTTGTATAAAAAGAAAGAAATAAAAATATTCCAATTGACAATTGGCAAAGGGGGCATGAGCCCAAAAGCCAAACCGGGACCGAGTCTGGGATTTAATATTTGGTGCCAGCGGGACTGGCGCCTGCCGTGGTGTGAGGAAACCACAACCCCCAAAAAGCCTTGGCTTTGACCGTTTGACAGAGATACACGCACACACGTGGGGCCTTTTTCCCTCTTCCAGAGGTCTCTGTCCTCACCAAAAAAAAAATCCCTCTTGTTTCTCCCACCACAACTCCAAAAGCTTACGGACATGGCACGCACGAAAAATCAGAACCACAAAATTTATTAAAATTATTATTAAGCCGAAAACCCAAAAGAGTTCCAAAAACAGCTTTCTTCTTCCAGAGAAGAAAACAAAGTACAATCTGACGAAAACTCACAGTTTCCCAATTCCAATTCCAATTCCCAAAATCCACCGTTTGGACTTTTAATTGAAAGGACATTCAACATTCTATCCTCCCTTTTGACCCTTTACTTTGTTTTTTTTTTTTTTTTTTCTTTTTTTTTCCCAAATATAAATAAAAAAAATATTTTTTGTTTTTTTTTCTCGTTTGGTGTTTTCTTAAAGAAATTGCTCTTCCTGTATTTTGGGATTCTAGAGTCCTGTAGCAAGGCAAATTTCGACACTCTTTTTGGTACCACCAAATGTAAGGAAGAATATTTTCATAATATTTTATGTGGTCCACATGGTATGGCTTGTATATTTCGAGAATTATGTAGTATTATAAGAATTTAATAAATATTATTCAGAATAATCATATTAGTCAAATTAAGAAAAGTAGTTTCTTATTTAATTGCCTTGATGTGTGTTAATTACTTAGAACTATACTAGGAAACTAGAGCTTCAATAGGAAACTGGTATCTCTCTACCTATAATAATGCACATACCCGTTCAATGCATACAACAAAATATATTAGGGTTTCTAAAGTGAAAAAGGTTAGAAGGAAACATATATTTCATTTACACTAACGGCACCTTTTCATATCACGCAAGACAAATATGACGTTGGTTTAATTGAAGGTTAGTCAAGGTATGTATATATACTTATGTTTATTGAATTTCCGCATGATGCTATTGTAAAAACTATAAAGTCTTAGACTATGAAGTTGGTCTTACGCCTACTCAATATTATGTTTACATGAAATGCCGATATTTGTTGTATGCTTAGGCTTAGCTTATCTCTAAAACCAAAAGTAAGCATATTATTATTGTTAATATAGTATATCTTAAATCTTTGATGCTTTGGGACCAGAAGACTCTGACGGGTTGGCCCCTTCCAAAGAATATGGCATATGCAACTTTCCGCTTGAAATGGAAAGCTAGTCTTAATTACATGATTGAATAGTTTGAACACCCTTTTCTTGAACATTTTGGTCCAAAAAGCTTTGACTAATAATGCCAATACCCAAAAAGAAAAGAATGGGCAAGAAATCCTGTACAGTAAGTTACAATTAAACCATATTGCTGATATAAATTACAATTAATTTTACCTAGGTCATATAGTTGGTGCATGGAAGAGTTGAACTTTTTCCAGTGTTGTCTAATCGTAATTTATTTTCGGTTATATTGGAGGAAATAAATTTTACTGGGTTCGATGTTGTGTGTCATGGGAGAGGAGGAATCCATCACCACTGTGGTGGGAACCCATTGGATATTTATTCGTACTTTGCTGGGCTTGGAAAACTCTGTTTTTATTTCTTTATGATTAGTACAAAATTAGGAGTGGATGAACCTATCATACAAAAGAAATCAATTCCAAAGTTGACTTATTTTTCGAAAGGGTCATTGGGCAGTTTCACTTCAATATCAAATTTCATTTGTAAGATTTCCTACAACAATCTCAATGGACACTTTCTAAAACATACATTGTATGCAAAATATGAGCTTCCAAAATACTAATGCAACACACCTCCCTTATTATTTTACAACAAAAGAAATTAAAATAAGAAGATTCTGCTTTATGGCTTGAGAGATACAATTATTAATTTTGTGATTAGAGAGGCCAACTTAGCGACGCATAGATTAGTCTGTTTTGCTTTGTCGATTGAAAATGTGTCTTTATGGTATGGGAATCCTCCTGATATATTTCAAGATGCAATAACTGAAGATCTTTTGTAATGTTTTCTTGCCATTTAAATGCCTCGTTTTTCTCTCAAAATAAAAAAAAGTGCATCATAACTTAACTTTCATAATAATCTTATAAAAATAGAAAAAAAATATATAAACTTTTATCTAATTAAGTAATCTCATTAATGTTTCTAAAAATGTACAAATGAGAATATACTTATATTGAATGAATGAGTTTAGATTATTGCTTGTATAAAAAGAAAGAAATAAAAATATTCCAATTGACAATTGGCAAAGGGGGCATGAGCCCAAAAGCCAAACCGGGACCGAGTCTGGGATTTAATATTTGGTGCCAGCGGGACTGGCGCCTGCCGTGGTGTGAGGAAACCACAACCCCCAAAAAGCCTTGGCTTTGACCGTTTGACAGAGATACACGCACACACGTGGGGCCTTTTTCCCTCTTCCAGAGGTCTCTGTCCTCACCAAAAAAAAAATCCCTCTTGTTTCTCCCACCACAACTCCAAAAGCTTACGGACATGGCACGCACGAAAAATCAGAACCACAAAATTTATTAAAATTATTATTAAGCCGAAAACCCAAAAGAGTTCCAAAAACAGCTTTCTTCTTCCAGAGAAGAAAACAAAGTACAATCTGACGAAAACTCACAGTTTCCCAATTCCAATTCCAATTCCCAAAATCCACCGTTTGGACTTTTAATTGAAAGGACATTCAACATTCTATCCTCCCTTTTGACCCTTTACTTTGTTTTTTTTTTTTTTTTCTCATTTTTTTTCCCAAATATAAATATAAAAGAATTATTTAGTTCTTTATACTCGTTTGGTGATTCGGTTTGAAATGTATTGGAATTAGTCCGAGCCAATTCTAGGTCTCAGCATACCAATCAAGACGAGAATAATTGTCTAATTTAATTGATATAGTCTAGTCTAGATCGATCCATCTTTGTCTAACAAATTCCCATAAATGTCTTATTGAAAACAACAATATTTGGTTCATTCGTTCCTGTATACTAACAAATCACACTCTAATAAAAAGAAGGATTTTTTTTTCTACATGCGTCAAGATGTGATTTGTCCCTAAGGAAAAATAACACAAGTAGAAAAGTATGTTACAAGAATTCGACAGAAATATTATATATTTTTTCAAGAAAACGTTGACAACCGAAGTCAGTTTTGCTAGCAACGTTATTTATTGCACTTGTACCTGTTTGTACATCAACATGGGCAGTTCTTGAAACATCACTGTAGAGGACTTGAGGCTATCCGTTGCAGAAACACAGACACACAAAAACGTATGGAATATGCAGGTCTCCTTATCAAGTTCAATTTTCCATGTCTTTTTTTTTTTTTTTTTCTGGGGAAACTAAATAAAATCAAACACACAATATTTTATCAAGGAATAGGAATTGCTTTGTCCAGTTGACTTTCTCGAGAAAACCCATGTTGGCTGTCAACTTGTTTCATGGGTCGTTGTTGCCGGACTATTTATAATAAGATTTCAGAGATCTCCTCCTCCTCCATGAATGTCAAAGCTTCTTCAAATTCTGGTAATTTTCTGATTCTGTCATTTGAAACCACATTCCATTTTGGTGGTTGTGTTTGGTGCTCTTTTGGATGTTTAGGCAATTGGATTATTCATGGGATTTTGTTTGTTCAAGCGTAATAGTTTATCAATATTCTCACGTTGTCCTCTTTGTGAATCATAATATTTTATTAATATCTTGTCTGGTTGAAGGGTTTTGATCTATCTAATTGCGGCATCTGTATCTGTTTGTGAAGGTCTCTGAACCCAATTGATGAAACAGTAGCAGTTTCAAAATGACCGTAGGAAATCAAGGCGTGAAAAGAAAGGTTCCTTTTCTTGTTTTGCTGTCTTTTCATTATGATTATATATCATTTTGTTCCCAATTTCTTCTTTTCTTTTGTGTAGTTGAAGAAATTGGATCATTTACCTCTCAAAATCTACATCTCTTGGCAAAGATAATAGTTTTTTTTGTTTTTTTTTTATTTTTAATATATCAGATTTGGTTAATTCAAAGGAATTTTGCTACCCTATTGTTTCAGTCTTTTATCCACAAGATTTTCACCATGAAGGAGAGAGAAGGAAGTGGCTCATCTGATTTCCCTGGTGAGTCTATTGAATTTGTCTCTAGTTTCAATACAATCACTTATCATATACAATTATTTTTTTTCTGTCAAAGAAAATCCAAGATCATACAATGTGCTCTCTCTTTGCCTCCTAAAAAATCTGATAGGATGTGTCTTTAAATTGGGGTCTCATATTGCAGATGATGTGATCTTTCTTTTTGGTTACAGATATAGCAGAATACAATTCCATTTGCTTTTTAAAGAATGTGATGTTGCTTTTCTTTTTTGAATGGAATGGTTAGTTATTCTTCAACTGTTTTTGGTAAGACAGGGATGATTAGTTGAGTTGAGCCAACCATATAAGTCTCATTTGGGTCTCAAATATCGTTGTTGGTACTGATTGTTACAGGGAGAGGGGAGAGCATCTTGGAGATTTGAAATTAGAATATATTCATGTTTGAAATTTAAGCTACTGCACGAAAGGTAGCAAGCATAAAGCATGTCCCTCTCCTCCCCATCTCCCTCAAAACCAAAATTTTGGACTAGATCCCCTTTTTCTTTCGATGTTCATATAAGTCTTTGCTATCAGTTAAAGAAAACAGGTTCCTTAGGGGCAGAGTTTTCTGAGGTTTAATCTGTAAAGAAACATTCTTTCTTGCTTAACCTAGAACTCTTTTATATTTGACATCTTACCATGAGATTTTTGTTGCTTGTATCTTCTTTCAGAACCACAGTCCAATCCAGCAGTTGACATTCAATCTCTAAGTAGCACAGAGCCTCAGATGCCTGCTGGTCAATATGTTCAGTCCTTTCGGTAATCACAATATCTTCTAGAATTAACAATTGTTTCTGTCTTTCTATCCCCTTGATAAATAGATATAGGATTTAACATTTGATATTTCTTGTCTGGGTTTTGTAGAGTGTTTGTAGCAACGTGGAATGTAGGAGGGAAATCTCCTCATGATGGCCTAAATTTAGATGATTTTCTTCAGGTTAACAATGAATCGGACATATATGTCTTGGGGTATGGTTTCTTTATTTGTTGTCTTTCCTCTATTACTTTGTTGTTCCCTTCTGATTTGTACAGTTTCAAATTGATAATATCCGTTTGTTTTTCTTCGGGATCTGATTACTGCTTTTTCATTTGCAAAGTTTCATTTAGGATATGTATATCTCCTTTACATTGCATTTTTTCCTCTCACATCCACCCGTAAAGTATCCACCCAATATCTAGAGTATGATAGTGTTGACAATTATTTCAAATGAGATTGTATATTTAGGTACTTGATTTTAAAACATAACTACTGTGATATGAGTCACAGTGCCTATCACAACATTAAGAGTATGATAGTGTGTCAAGAAAACACACAGAAACAAGTTGCAAAGATACTAGTCTCTTTGTCATCTCTGTATAGTTTTTCATTATGACATATCACTTTAGTATAAGCTATAAAAAGAAAATATATTTCCATGTTATTTAGGTGCTTATGCAGCATATACTAATTGGTCATTTCATTAATTTTTTTTTGTTTTATACCATCAGTTTTCAGGAAATTGTCCCTTTAAATGCTGGAAATGTGCTAGTTCTAGAAGATAATGAACCTGCAGCAAAATGGCTTACTTTAATCAACCAATCATTGAACAAATCACTAGACGGGTCTTCAAGAAGCAAGGCCAGTGGTTCACTTTTTTCCTCTAAGCCTTCCCTTAAAAAGGTCAGTAAGACTTTTAGGACAGAGAGTAAAAGGCGATTGAAGAGTTGCAACTGCATTTTTGAACTAGAAAGGAAACATAGTAAGGATTTTTGCTTTCGATGCCAACAACCAAATATAAATGAAGACGACCTTTCTTCTGAACCGGATGAAGATGGATCAAACGTTTTTGATATATCGGAAATTTCTATGGCATCTACTAGCAACCATTTGAAGTACAGCCTTATAGCTAGTAAGCAAATGGTGGGAATTTTTGTTACCATTTGGGCGAGGAAGGAGCATATACAATATGTTAGCCACTTAAGAATCTCTTGCATAAGTCGTGGAATCATGGGATGCCTTGGAAACAAGGTATTTTACAAAAAAACTATAAGCATAGAGGTTTATCATATGTTGGTTGTGCATGATTGAACATATCATATTACCTCTTATTGTAAGCTTAAGCTGTTATTCTTCATTGGTTGCAGGGTTGTATTTCTGTGAGTTTTTTATTCCATCAGACAAGCTTTTGCTTTGTCTGCAGTCACTTGGCATCTGGTGAGAAAGAGGGAGATGAGCTGAGGAGAAATTTGGATGTGTTAGAGATACTCAAGAGCACTCAGTTTCCTAAGATTTGCAAAACAACTCATAGCAGGATGCCGGATAAAATTCTAGGACATGAGTAAGCATCTATGAATGCCATTATTAAAGAATTAAACGTTGCTTTCATGAATCATTTTTATAATCTATCACCATTTTCTCACATATAAATTGATTATCTGACCAATTCCTTTGCAAATGGATCTAGTATGGTTATATGGTTAGGTGACTTGAATTACCGCATTGCTTTGAGCTACTCTGAAACCCGAAAGCTTTTGGAAAACAATGACTGGGATGCACTTCTTAACAAAGACCAGGTAATTGAATTTAACATGAAATAATAAGAAAATCATGTTGGAGTTGGGCTACAAGTTTCGGAAATATTAGCCGTCCTATGTTAATGTGACTACCCAATCTAGTCCGATATTTGTTAAAAGCATTTGATGGAAGAGCTTTATTTTCAGTTTCAGTAGCAATTCAATGAATGAGCCATTTGGTACTAGAAATGAGTACTGCATTTCATTTCGCATTTTATCCAAAATGTAGCTAAACTTCGTAGTTTTGACTCCCTCAATACTTTGTTTGGTGTGTTATTTATAACTCATCTTTGATGGATTTACAATTTCTGGGGCTGGAGAAGTCCCGGGCATTTGGCTGCCATTTTTGAGTTATATACTTTGCTTTCTTTGTCACCCACACATTCTATTCTCTCATATCGTGCACTAATAATTTTTTGCTTGTATTTATAGCTCAAGATTGAAAGAGAAGCAGAGCGAGTATTCAAAGGATGGAAAGAGGGAAAAATCTACTTTGCACCTACTTACAAATATTTTTATAACTCAGACACTTATTTTGGAGAGATAAAAACATCCAAAAAGAAAAGAAGAACCCCAGCTTGGTATGTGGATTGCAAGAGTGTACTTATGAAACCCAATTTACATTTAACAAAAAGATTTGACTAGTTCGATATTGCAGGTGTGATCGAATACTATGGCATGGAAGTGGGATTAAACAACTTTCTTACATACGTGGAGAGTCCCGATTTTCTGACCACCGGCCAGTTTGTGGAACATTTGTTGTGGATGTTGTTGTCAATCAGAATGAATTGAAGAAAGGATCACCTAGCTCTAATATGAAGATTGAAATTGAAGAGCTTTTACCAACTGCTAGATACTTGAAAGACATGTAAGTTTATGACCAAATTTGGTAGTTTTTATTTATTTACATAGAGTTTTTGCAATGCTGGTGCAACGATAAAGAGTTGCAAAACTTACTTATCTTGATGATATGTGCTTACACTGGGGTCATTTTGTCAAGATCAAAACATACATAATGGTGACCGCCTTGTACCAATCTTTGTCATATGTGAACACTTGCTCGGTAGGGCCTTGTTTTCTCTATCAAAACATATAGGGTCGTCGTCTTTTTATGTTCTTAACTCTCTAATATTTTCTGTCATTCTTGTGAACTGCCAAAGGTTGTTGCCCTGACTTTTTTTTGTACTGTCAGGTACTAAAATGCTAACCATAGCCGCTGAAGGGTTGACAAAATACCCAGTTTTGCTGATTAGATGAGATGAAGTAGGTTTCATGATGCAGAGGTCTTTGCATTATTAAGGTGTAAATAGTTCTCCAACAAGTGATACGTTCGGTCCGAAGTGGTCACACATTCCAACTTTTCCGGCACACATTATGAATTCCGTCCTCTTAGTGAACATGCTCGGCTTTGGATTTGTTCTGATTTCCTAACAAGTTGATTCTAAGAGATGCATAGGTGACAGATTATTGTGTGAATTGGTGTCTTTGTTCTTATAATTTATCAAAGAGTGTATTTGTTGTAGACATTCCAGTTCTCTTGGCCTGAATTCGGTCAAAAAGAATTCATGATATAAAATGCTTGATTCACAAGCCACCTGATATTTTATTCTTCAAACAGCATCTCAATGTGTTTAAACTGCATCAAACATTTTAGGTCGGTTCTGGTGGAGATGAGAAGCATATGGTAGTTTAAATGCAGGATTATAATAATGAAGAGGGCCTTGAGTTTCAAACTTTCTCTGCAAATTGGCATTGCATTGGTAATGTAACCCTTAATTTTAAGTTCAGTGTCAAATATTTTAGGCTTCTGTAAGTCATTTACCATACCTCTGTATGTCATTATCTTAATTGTAAAAAACTCAGAAGGCAGAATCCAAAGTTTGCCAACCAATTGTCTGTAATTTTATCACGTGCCTGATCACATGACTGCTCTCTATAACTAAAACTATAGGCAATTTCTTTGGGAGATTGAGCTTTGGAACTTGGAAGCTAAGATAGTCAAAGATTCATCACATGACACTCCTGCATCCAATCTCCATTTTATATAAGTTAAGAGCAGCACATAAAAAGGTCATTAAGGAAAACTTCTCTCTCTCTCTCACACACTCATATTATGAGCTTATAAATGACCTTAACTCATCATCGGACCAAGCATTGGTAAGAAGACATCCTCTGAGTCTGCAAAACCATGAAATCCTGCTACAAATCATTGCTTAAAATTACCATTGCTATATTATTGATGCATTTAGTTTGCAATAATAGAGCCTTAGCCAGAGTTCAACCACCATCTTCTTTGTCTTCAGCTACTTCTTCATCCTCTCAATCTCTCCTACATGCACACTCAGACAATAAAAAGCCAGTCACCACCGAGCCAGTATTCGATAGCCTTCGAAGAATACCTCCTAGCATTCCGAATCCTACTCAGAACAAGTAATCTTCATTGCGTTTCCTTCCATCTCTTAGCTTCCTATATTTTTATTTGGAAATATATTGATTCCAAGACAATGTTTATGTGCCAGGTTGAAGCCAAGGAAGGGCTGAAGCATCATAGTTGCATGAACTCCTAGAAGATGCTCCTGGAAAAAAGGAGTCTGTGTACCCGATTTTCTGTACTCCACAAGCACAAAAAGATATACTGAGATATGGAGTGTTGTAATTGGTTGGTTTTCCATAATTAATGTGGGGTTGAGTAGTTGAGTAACTACATCATCAATATCAAAATCAATCTTGTTAGTTATGAAACCTAATCTCGAGTCAGCATATTGTTCAGTTGGTTTGGCCTAAACACTTTGAAGTTCTTGGGTACTTCAAAGTATCTCATCCAAACAGAAGACTAATTGCAATGTGGCCACACACCTCAGCCTAAAAGTTCAAATTAAAGCACACACGCACACACGCATCCACCAACATCAACTTTGAAAATTTTCAAATGGAAGTAAACTTTCAAGTTTGCAGGAATAGGAGCATCCATCAAGCAATATTTCCAACCTAGGGGCCATCAATCTTGTGTGTTGATGCATGAAGTTTTTCTGTTTTTTTTATTAATCACATTATTTAATTGAGACTCTAAGCATCTTGATATGCTTCTACGTGAGTGTGTGGCATTTACAGTTCTTGAAGTTTAATATTGATAATATGACCAAAAAGCTCATTCCTTGTCATCTAGACGTATTATATACTTTGACACTAAAGGTGAAACCATGAATTTTTCGGTGGGTGGGCTAGCTAAATTTTTTACTTCTATTTTTAAAATTTATAGTTTCTATAGTTTTTCTATAAATAAAAGTACACATTAAATCATATAAATCATGCTAGTTAGTTCCATTAACTAATTTTCAATAAACTTTATCATAAAACAAATATATATTAAATGCAACCAAAAACTATATATTATCAAAATGAATATATATTTAACAACATAACTGAAAGTGTACCTATTCAAGTTGTGCCCTGTGATCCTTGAGAGAATCAGTTAAAATTTCTTGGCATCAACAAATAAGCTTTACAAATGCAAAGTGCAAAAATATAAATAGTTAAGTTTCACATATATATTATGTTATGTGTATAATAAGTAATTCATGTGTAACATATTGGGGTTTTCCCTCGGATCCCGTTGCATCTTTAGTGTTCTTTTGCTTTTGGTGGACCTATATTGATCTACTCTTCTTTTGGCACATCTATTGCCTCATATCTAGGCTGGCTTTAATTGTGCCACATCTTGTGCGACTACTCTTTGAGGTGATGTGGCTTGGTCATGATAGATCAACTGCTCGTTGATGCATTAAGGCCCTCAAGTAATTAATGGCGCTCTATATGTCATGTTCCGAATGAAGATTACCAGCGATTGATTTTTCTTTTGCTGGCGTTGTTTTAGCTTTTATTTTGGTTTAGTTTGTTCAATATAGTCTAGAAACTTAGTTGAGTTTGTTACATGTTTAGTCTCTTTAGTAGAGTCATGCCGGTTAGAGGTTAGTTTTGTCATTGATGTCATTGGACTAGATTCGGGGAAATTATGGCGATTGAAGGGGTTATAGAAAAGTTATTTTCGATGATGATTCTCTTCAGATCTTTTTAGCTTTTCAGTTAGCTCTAGTCGGAAAGTTTTGCCCATGTCTCTCATATTGTTATTGGCTTGGCTCCCTTTACAGTATGTGTCCTTCGTACTCTTTATTCTTATTGATCTAATAAAATTCTATCACCTTTTTATAATTAAAAAGTGCCTCTTCCCACCTGTGGCAGCAAAGAATACAAATAAATTTGAGAAAATTAATATTTCCCTAATGAATTGTAGTTGATGGTGGGCCACCTTTTAATGTTTCATTGTTTAGATGTTAAAAAACATCATTAAGGAGGAGTATACAACCATCTTGAAAGTGATGTTAACTATTGACGGAAATTTTGTTAGGACAAGCAAGTATTGGTAAAAAAATCATTCAAACATAAAGTTAGTGTTTGGGTCTAAATTCTGCGCGCGAGTCCAATTGACAATCGGGCTTTTTTTACATGAATTAATATGGGCTTTGTTGACCAAAAATGGTGAATAGCCCATACTATTTAAAACATGTGGGATAAATTAATTCAATTACCCAAGTTATTTGATTTTCTGGAAATTAGTTACCAACAATGGTGAATAAGCCAAAAACTCAGATTAATTGAATTAATTTGGCTCGTAAAAGGTATATCAAGAGTTAACCACCACCGTTGGTGACTAACTGAAAACCAAATTGATAATCTTGAAACTAGAAAGATAAAAGCAGACTTACTTTAGTCAAAAGTACACGGTTATTTGCTTCCAAAACTAGCCTGGACTATCACTGTTGGTAGACACCTGGCAGGTTTATTGTCATTATTTTAACCAACAGTGAAGAAATCCTGGATTCATTAGTATTTTAATCCACTCCAGCCCAGTTCAAAAGAACGGCCAGAGGCAGTTTTGGTGATGGACACTTTTCATGGATACCTTGGAAGGAACACCTTGGCATCCTTCTTTGAAAAAAAAAAATATCATTATTCTCATCCAAGGCTCTTATTTTTAGCCTTGGACGCTTCCACGGGTGCCTTGGAAACTTTTTGGCAACCCCTCATTTAAAAAGAAAAATCTTCATCCGTATCCCGGGTTCGACCTTAGAAACTTTCTATGGATGCCTTGGAACACCTTGGCATTCGTCCTCAAAAAATCATAATTCTCATCCATGCCTCTTATTTTTAGCCTTGGACTCTTCCACGGATGCCTTGGAAACATTTTGGCACCGTCTCATTCAAAAAGCAAAGTATTCATCCAAGCTAATGAGGTGCAGCTACCTCCAAAGGCACTCACACGGTCACCAACCATGCTTACTGAGGGAAATATGAAGAAAATGAAGAAGAAAGAAGAAGAAGAAATCTGATGACTGTATATTGATTCTCGTTAACCATGATTACATTGTAATAGTACTTATATAGCAAACTAACAGACTCTCTTAACAACTAACAAACTCTCTTAACAACCAGACACGTGCCATATGGTTATATGGTTATCATTCCCCCTCAAACCCAGCTGAGCTGCTAAGTTGCAGATTCCTGCAATGTCTCAGAAAAATAGGACCATGTAATCCCTTTGTGAAGATGTCTGCTACCTGTTCTTCAGTAGGAATATACTGCATAATCAAGTCTTTCTTCTGTACTCTTTCTCTTACAAAATGAAAGTCAATATCTAAATGTTTGATCCGAGAATGATACACAGGATTTGAACTTAAAGCAAGGGCTGAAAGATTGTCACAATGTATTGTAGGAGGCTGTGGTAAGAATACCTTTAAATCAAGTAAAACTTGTCGAACCCAAGCTAGATCCGCTGCTGTATTAGCTAATGCCCTGTACTCAGCCTCAGTTAAACTTCTAGAAACAGAATTTTGCTTCTTAGACTGCCAGGAAACTGGATTGTTGCCAAGATAAACCACAAAACCAGTAGTTGATCTGCGAGTATTCACATCTGAGGCCCAATCTGCATCACTATAGGCATGAAGATCCCAAGCTCCGCTTGTAAAAGTCAGACCATGATCCAAAGTACCATGAATATATCTCAAGATGCGCTTAACCAACTGAAAATGTAAATCTGAAGGTTGAGTCATATACTGATAGATAGTATTAACAACATAACAAAGATTAGGTCGAGTGAATGTCAAATACTACAGTGCCCCAACAATACTCCTGTAGATGGTTGGATCAGATAAGGAGTTACCCTCCGAAGCCAAAAGCTGACAATGTGGCTTACATGGAGTAGTACAAGGTCGACATGTATCCATACCAGCCTTTGCAAGTAAATCTCTAGCATATTTTGTTTGACATACAAAAATATCTCCATTATCATGATAAGAAATCTGCAATCCTAAGAAGTAGGTTAACCTCCCCATATCTTTCATTTCAAACACAGCACTTAATTCATCAATAACCTCTTGGACTAAACTATCTTTAGAACCAGTCAAGATGATATCATCAACATAGAGTAGAAGAATGACACTATCTGAACCAACATGCTTAACAAAGAGACTTGGATCAGAATGAGAAACAGTAAAACCAATGGCTGGAAGATGACCTGTGAACTTTGCATTCCAAGCTCTAGGTGCTTGCTTTAGCCCATAAAGAGATTTTCTCAATCGACAAACATAGGTTGGATATGCAGAATCTTCAAAACCTTGAGGTTGGCGCATAAACACTTCTTCTTCAAGATCACCATGAAGAAAAGCATTTTTCACATCAAGTTGTCGAAGAGACCACCTGTTCATAGCAGCAATACTCAAAACCAATCTAACTGTTGTATGCCTTACAACAGGACTAAAAGTCTCACTAAAATCTAGACCAGGAGCTTGACTAAAACCTTGTGCAACCAAGCGAGCCTTATGTCTTGCTACAGACCCATCTGAGTTCCTCTTGACTCTATAAACCCATCGGCTACCAACAATGTTTTTATCCACAGGCATAGGAACTAAATCCCATGTACCTTGGGTGTGCAAAGCTTCAATTTCTTCCCTCATAGCCTGTATCCAAACAGAGGACTGAGAAGCAGCCTTATAGGTAGCTGGTTCAACAGCTTCATGAAAAGGTGGAATAGTAGTAAGATAGCATTGATAATCCTCAAATGGCTTAGTCTTGACAATACCACTCTTAGACCTTGTCTGCATATAATGCATAGGAGGAGGCATAGATGGTGAAGAAGATTCATGAGAAGGCAAAAGAGCTTGTAATTGTTGATCACTAAGAACCTGTAAATTGTCTGTAGGGTCTGCACCCGAAGCAATTAAAACTGAATCATCACCAAAAGATGCATAAACATGGGAAGGGACATCAGAGGAATGTGAGGAAGCAAGACTAGGATCTGAACTAGAAGCCAAGGAAGGCACATGATGTGAAACAGAAACTACAATAGGTGGAGCCTTGAAAGAAGATGGAGTACAAGAAGAAAGATTGCTAGATGGAGGTGAAGGCTCGGAGTGCCTAAAAGGAAAGACACTCTCATCATGAACCACATGTCTAGAGAGAAGGAAACGGTGAGTAGCAGTGTTATAGCATATAACACCCTTATAACCCTGAGAATATCCCATGAAAACACACTGTACAGTCCTAGATTGAAGTTTATGTTCATTAAATGGTCTAATATATGGATAAACAGCTGTGCCAAAGATTCGTAGATGTTGAAGAGGTGGAGGCTTAGCAAATAACTTCTGAAATGGAGACTGATTACCAAGAGCAATACTAGGCATGAAATTGATCAAGTAAGCAGCATGTGCCATAGCATGATACCAAAATTGACTAGGAAGATTGGCTGTAACTGACAGAGTTAAGGCAGTTTCTATAACATGACGATTCTTTCTCTCAGCAAGACCATTTTGCTGAGGAGTGGAAGGACAAGACAACTGGTGAATGATACAAACTTCTAGAAACAGAATTTTGCTTCTTAGACTGCCAGGAAACTGGATTGTTGCCAAGATAAACCACAAAACCAGTAGTTGATCTGCGAGTATTCACATCTGAGGCCCAATCTGCATCACTATAGGCATGAAGATCCCAAGCTCCGCTTGTAAAAGTCAGACCATGATCCAAAGTACCATGAATATATCTCAGGATGCGCTTAACCAACTGAAAATGTAAATATGACGGTTGAGTCATATACTGACAGACAGTATTAACAGCATAACAAAGATCAGGTCGAGTGAATGTCAAATATTGCAGTGCACCAACAATACTCCTGTAGATGGTTGGATCAGATAAGGAGTTACCCTCCGAAGCCAAAAGCTGACAATGTGGCTTACATGGAGTAGTACAAGGTCAACATGTATCCATACCAACCTTTGCAAGTAAATCTCTAGCATATTTTGTTTGACATACAAAAATATCTCCATTATCATGATAAGAAATCTGCAATCCTAAGAAGTAGGTTAACCTCCCCATATCTTTCATTTCAAACACAGCACTTAATTCATCAATAACCTCTTGGACTAAACTATCTTTAGAACCAGTCAAGATGATATCATCAACATAGAGTAGAAGAATGACACTATCTGAACCAACATGCTTAACAAAGAGACTTGGATCAGAATGAGAAACAGTAAAACCAATGGCTGGAAGATGACCTGTGAACTTTGCATTCCAAGCTCTAGGTGCTTGCTTTAGCCCATAAAGAGATTTTCTCAATCGACAAACATAGGTTGGATATGCAGAATCTTCAAAACCTTGAGGTTGGCGCATAAACACTTCTTCTTCAAGATCACCATGAAGAAAAGCATTTTTCACATCAAGTTGTCGAAGAGACCACCTGTTCATAGCAGCAATACTCAAAACCAATCTAACTGTTGTATGCCTTACAACAGGACTAAAAGTCTCACTAAAATCTAGACCAGGAGCTTGACTAAAACCTTGTGCAACCAAGCGAGCCTTATGTCTTGCTACAGACCCATCTGAGTTCCTCTTGACTCTATAAACCCATCGGCTACCAACAATGTTTTTTATCCACAGGCATAGGAACTAAATCCCATGTACCTTGGGTGTGCAAAGCTTCAATTTCTTCCCTCATAGCCTGTATCCAAACAGAGGACTGAGAAGCAGCCTTATAGGTAGCTGGTTCAACAGCTTCATGAAAAGGTGGAATAGTAGTAAGATAGCATTGATAATCCTCAAATGGCTTAGTCTTGACAATACCACTCTTAGACCTTGTCTGCATATAATGCATAGGAGGAGGCATAGATGGTGAAGAAGATTCATGAGAAGGCAAAAGAGCTTGTAATTGTTGATCACTAAGAACCTGTAAATTGTCTGTAGGGTCTGCACCCGAAGCAATTAAAACTGAATCATCACCAAAAGATGCATAAACATGGGAAGGGACATCAGAGGAATGTGAGGAAGCAAGACTAGGATCTGAACTAGAAGCCAAGGAAGGCACATGATGTGAAACAGAAACTACAATAGGTGGAGCCTTGAAAGAAGATGGAGTACAAGAAGAAAGATTGCTAGATGGAGGTGAAGGCTCGGAGTGCCTAAAAGGAAAGACACTCTCATCATGAACCACATGTCTAGAGAGAAGGAAACGGTGAGTAGCAGTGTTATAGCATATAACACCCTTATAACCCTGAGAATATCCCATGAAAACACACTGTACAGTCCTAGATTGAAGTTTATGTTCATTAAATGGTCTAATATATGGATAAACAGCTGTGCCAAAGATTCGTAGATGTTGAAGAGGTGGAGGCTTAGCAAATAACTTCTGAAATGGAGACTGATTACCAAGAGCAATACTAGGCATGAAATTGATCAAGTAAGCAGCAAGTGCCATAGCATGATACCAAAATTGACTAGGAAGATTGGCTGTAACTGACAGAGTTAAGGCAGTTTCTATAACATGGCGATTCTTTCTCTCAGCAAGACCATTTTGCTGAGGAGTGGAAGGACAAGACAACTGGTGAATGATACCCTTTGAGTCAAGAAAAGAGGCAAATTGTGAACTATTAAACTCACCACCCCCATCACTTTGAAAATATTGAAGATGAGCACCAAATTGAGTACTAATAAAGGCATAGAACTTAAGAAAGATCTCAAAAACTCCAGATTTATTGAACAGTGGATAAAGCCACAGGAAACCAGTACATTCATCAACAAATGAGACATAATAGCGATATCCATCTATGGATTTATTTCTAGAGGGACCCCATACATCACTATGGATCCTCTGAAAGGCTATGTTAGACTTAATATGCTCACTAGGAAAAGGCAACCTATGCATTTTGCCGTGCAAGCAAGCAGAACATAGGGCAGAAACAGAATCAATAGAAACAGACACAGCAGAGGCTTGAAGCATTAGTTTCACAACTTCATTGGTTGGATGACCTAACCTTTAATGCCAAAGAGAGGACTTTATTTGTTGGCCAAGATAGGCAACTGGAGCAGAGGAAAAACAGGAGGCACGATTCAAGACAGAAGAGGCAGCTAGAGGAATGTGATAAAGACCTCGATTACTCTTGCCCTGAAGAACAATTTGCTTGGTGAGCTTGTCCTGTATGCAAAAACCAGAGGCATCAAAGGTGATAAGACAATTGTTATCTTGACACAATTGATGCACCGATAATAGATTGGCTTTAAGTTTGGGAACATGAAACACATATGGCAAAGATAAAGCTTTGGTATTGGCACAAGAAATAGAGGTAGTGCCAAGATTAAGAATTTCCAAACCTTCCCCATTACCAACAGTGACATTCTCAGTCACATCACAAGAAGTGACATTATGCAGGTGAGAGGCATTGCCAACCATATGATGAGAAGCTCCTGTGTCAGCAATCCAGACTTGCTCTGGAGAATAAGAAGATTGAGCTGTCATAGCAGTTAAGGAAGATGGCGGTGCTTGCCCTTGAAATGCATAGTTAGAGCGGTGATAACAATCCAAAGCAGTATGCCCTCGTTTACCACAGATTTGGCACTCAACAACAGGTGAAGGAGCATCCGAAGAGGGAGCATTACGAAAATAACAGTTCGCCGCTGTATGACCACGTTTGCTGCATATTTGACATTCTGGCACAACTTTGTATGAACCAGAACCACCATAATTGGAAGAGGAAGCACCACGAAAACCAGATGAACGAAACTGAGATTGCTGATTCCGGCCGCCATTCAACCTAAGCAAGAATCGCTCAATGGAGTCTCCACCTTTTTGAGCAGTCTGTAGTTCTGTTTTCAAATGATTAATTCTTGCTCGAGAAACAGAGGCATAGCGATCACAAAGATGAAGCCAGGCCTCTCTAGCTGTTTGACTCCCGATGACATACTCAAGTGCTTCATCTGACAAAGATGCAATAAGAAAACTCAAGAGTGCCTTGTCTGTGCGAATCCAGTCTTTATAGGCCGTAGTAACCTCAGAAGTAGTACCTTCTTCACCAACAATGGCGAATTTTGGAGGAGCAACAAAAGAACCATCGAAGTGGCCGAACAGATCGTAGCCCTGGAGTACCGACTCCAGTTGATAACTCCACTTCAAGAAGTTGTCATCGTTAAGCCGAATGGTAAGCATGCCCAAAAGGCCATCAATTTTGAGAGAGAAAGCCATGAAAGCAGAATTAGGGTTTCACAGAACGAAAATTTGTTTTGGAGAAAAATTGCAGAAAATTTGAGAGAACAGGATTTGAGATTGACAGAAGAAAGAATCAGAGAAATAAGGAAGAATAGAATGCGGAAACGAAAAGACCTCAGAATCGAATCGAACCTAAGCTCGTGATACCATGATAACAGTAGAAGAATATGAAGAAAATGAAGAAGAAAGAAGAAGAAGAAGAATAAAGAAGAAGAAATCTGATGACTGTATATTGATTCTCGTTAACCATGATTACATTGTAATAGTACTTATATAGCAAACTAACAGGCTCTCTTAACAACTAACAAACTCTCTTAACAACCAGACACGTGCCATATGGTTATATGGTTATCACTACCATATGGCACCTCCATGCACACTAACAAAAGAACATTGAATTATAGCAGTCAAAAGCAAAAGACCTAAGCCTCCGAACATCAAAACAGCCCGTGCCTCAGTCTATGTCTACATAAGCAAGCTGAAACCAACATAGGAGAATTCTATCTCCAGGAAACTACTCTCTTATGCTCTGTCAAGCTCCTTCAATACAAACGTTTGTGGATTAACCCAGATATGCATGCAAAACATATCAGTCAAGCTAAACCACGCCAAGTACTTTCTTTACAGGCCAAGCATATTAGTCAAGCAAATATCAAATAGACAACATCAGAGGTAAAATGGCCAAACCGATGGGCCATCACCTCTTGATACAAGATGAGAATTTATCCTCTTACTACTTGCATGACATTATTGCAATTTAGTAACTATGCTCTACTATGCTTAGCATGCTCATTCACATGCTTTGGTTATTATTTTAACGAATTCACCATATAACTTTGTCTACCAATATCATATATTGACCATAATATTTCATTATAGGCATTCACAAGAAGCAAGCAAGCAAAAAAACAAAACAAAAAACAAAACAAAAAACAAAAAAAACAAAAAAAAGAAACGAGGATACAATATGCCAAGCGAAATTTCCAAACCAACATGCCATCACCATACAAGAGGTGCATAAATACCAATACTTAATTTAGCCATGGCAAGAGGATTCCGTAGATGCTGATGCTTAAGCTTCAACAAAAATCAGGCGTTGGAAGAGACTGAGATGTAAAAGAAATCGTGCCTAGAGAAGCAAAAACCTCACAAGCAAACTGCAGGCTCAAAAGATATCGAGGCCAAGCAAGAAAGAACTCTTTATAACATGCCAAGCCAAGAAGAAACTCTTCATCTCCAAAACCATGCAACTCAAGCATTGCACTGGATACAATCATCTCAAGAAAGCAATACAATCGTCATAAAAATGGCAACCTTAGACCAGGCAGTTCTAATTGCCGAAAGCAGGAAGAAGCCATGCGTTATCATACCAAATGGTCACCATTGCAGCAAAGGGATACCCCAAGTTCATCATGCCATGCAATGACTCAATCAAATACCAAGAAGGTCATGCTACGAGCTCATGCAAATCAAATCCTTTCCTAATGATTAGGATGCACTTAGGGGCTGAGAAATGAATTATTTACATCCATCACCTCACATCCCTTATTACTAAAACCACCACTGCAATGCCCAAAAATCTCCTCAGATTTTCAATTCCAGCACCTATCCTGCATCAAGCAAACCACTTCCAATACCTACTCCAGCAAAACACTTTCACCACCATTTCCAAGCCAGGTTTCAAACATCCTTCTAGCGTCTACCAATCACGTCAGCGCGTAATCTCCACTGAG
>NC_024130.1:6898965-6952559 GCF_000346735.1 Prunus mume
ATCCAAACCCTCTTTCCAATCCGAAACCTTCTCGTCTTCATTGACTACTTAGTCTCACACAATTTCTTGAAGATTCGTCACTTTATCAAGAAGGGAAAAAAGACATATAAAAACAAATTAATAACAAGGGATTACAAATTTACAATATTACATCTTCTCCACTGCAATGTCTCCATTTTTGTTGTGTTCTTGCCAATAAATATGAACTAGTTGTATATTGTGGAAAACAAATTGGTGTTGCATATGTGGAATTTTAATCAAGTTTTATTCGTTTTTTTTTTTTTTTTAGTTTTTTATATTTTTATATTTTTGTGTTTTGGAATTTTTAGTGTATAGTTTATTCTTTTCATAGTGCAATAACAATGGAGGATGCAGATGGGTTGATGGAGGAAGGTAGTGCTAGAGATGAAGAGCAGAGAAAGCGTGAGATTACAAGACGCTAGGGTTTTATTTATTTATTATCTATTTCACTTTTAGTTTTTGTTTTTAATGATAATTGAAAAGAGAAATTAATAAATAAAAATAGAATCCACATGGAAAAATTCATTAATTGATATGACATGACCACATCAACTGCCACATAAAGTGGTTAGCTAATGTGGTCAACTTTGTGTGTCTAAATAGCATTACTTTCATACTTATTCTAAGCGGGGGTCGCTCTCATTCAAGCGAGGAGAGCCAAAACTATTGACGGTTAAGGTTAGGGTTTTCTCTAGTTTTCTTGATCCATTTTATGCTCTGTCTCTCTTAGTCCTCTATGATTGTCCCTCTAGGTTCTTCTTGGGTCTCATGGGTTTCACTTGTTTGTTCTTTGTGGGGAGGGCTACGTCGGCTCTTCGTGTTCCTCGTCTAGTTTACTCACTCATGGGCTCTTGGTTTGGTTTCTCTCAATCCCAGGGTTTATGATTTGGATTCGAGACCCTCCTTCCCCAGGTCTTCCTCCGATGTGGCTTGTGTGCTTTTGTTCTCAACATACAAAGTTGGGCTTCGGTTTTTGTGTTTTTTTTCTTTCTATGGGGATGTCTGATCTAGATGAGGAAGTGGCTCTTGATGATATTGACCGCTCGTTTGGGAGTGTCTGGTGCTTACAAATCAAGACGAAGCTAGAGTGGTGACTGCTAGTTCAGTGGCCTCAATTTAGATCTTGATTTGTGGTGGGAAACAGAAGTGTGTAGAAATTGACGATGGAGGTGAGCATATGATCAATAGTGGCATCGATGTTAATGGTCAGCGATGATTGGGTACAGCTTTCCAAGTCCATCCTTATTGCCCTCACATTGAGTCATAAGCCTATGTTACTTGGCTCGGCGATTTAACTTCTAGCATTCGTGCATATAAAGTGTGTGACAAAAGCATCTCTCGCCAATGTGGGACTGATACAATCAGTAGTTGTCAAGAGAAACCATATTTCTTTTCTGATAAAGATTAATGGGAAGAAATCAAATTGTTTCAACCATGGTGATTTCAGATTGTCAAAACTAAACCTCAAAACCGACATGATTCTGTTCTCTCCTTCTAGTAATTTCAATATTGTACCGTCTTTAATTGACAATCATTCATCTTTACTATTTGGAGAATAACTTGCTCCTCGAAACCAGTTACTATTAGAGTATGGATTGTGTATTAAATAATTTCTAGTACAATAACAATAAACTTTAAATAGTTCAATCTAAGTCGACCATATTTCAAGTTTTTTACTTTCGTGATTCAATCCAAAATGTAAAATAGTGAATTTTCTAAACATACATCTCGATTCTTATATGATTATAGTTTCTTTGTTTTTTTTTTTTTATCATTGGGTAGGGGGGGCTTTGAACGTGAGACATCGTCCAACATTTGGAAGAGAAGTATAACTTGTCCATTTCAAAACTCAAACAA
This sequence comes from Prunus mume, assembly GCF_000346735.1. The sequence goes on from NC_024130.1 coordinate 6,900,844, forward strand.
ACTTGATAAATGATGAACTTGTACTAATGATCGTGTTTATTCAAGCACTTTGTATTCATTAACCATTGTAAAAATGTAAATGAAGCACTTTGGTTTTTTTGTTTTTTGTTTTTTTTTGGGGTACATGTAGGTTAAACTACACGACATTTTCAAGTCCATTCCATGCTACCCCAATTGAGTTTTGCAACCCATCATTTGAATGTGCCCTCTAACTTCACCACACCGAGATGGATAATGGATGAAATGATGGCATCATGGAGAGAAACATATGCTAGTAATTTCTTCCTCTCAAAGTATAAAAACCCTAATGTGCTTGGAGGCTACGTGATGTTTATATAGCACATAAGAAAAACCTTGGTTCCCTCTTCCTCTTTGTGTGGTCGGCCTTGTAGTTTCATTGGAACATTAGGCCTCGTGGTCAAGTTGTCATGTATAACTTGTGTTACAAGCCCAATATGTCTAAACCCAATAGACCAGGAACCTCACATAAAATTTTAAGTCCAATGCAATTCCCCCATCCAATTATTTAATTAATCTCCATTAACTTAATTAATTTATGCTCATCATCTTTAACCTCCACATTTGTATGTGATCCATTAGGTTCTAACTGGCGAAGCCATGGGTGATTTGAATTCTTTCTTTATCGATTGTAAATTAAAATTCCCTTTTAATTCTACCTTTTGTGATAACAGTGTTGTGGTTAATCCTTAAGGCTTCCACATGGCTCAGTGATGTGTAGCAAAATATCATGACTACCCAAGCCAATATAGAAAATGTGGAGAACCTTTTCAGTTGGAAGACATGTCAAGCCCCTGATATGTATCCCAAGCTTATATAATTCATACAAGTATGATTAGAATCAACATTCTTATTCATACCCATTGCTTTGGCCAAAGACTTCTAAATCATATCTTTAGTGCATTATGCCTCTATATTGAAGGTAGAGATCCCTTGTCGTATACTCACATGCCTTCATGGATTAATCGATGATCACAACCATGCCTTAAGCCATGTCCATAAGAACACAACTATATTGCATGAATTGAGATCAACACTTTCATAATGTTAGGACCAATTTTTGGTATATTGGCAATTTCCTGTTACAACGTACATGTATCCACCGACCAACTTCATCTTCATCTTCATCATAGAGAAAGAGGAGTGCCAAAACCCAAATATGATAGGTGTGCGGACTTGTACTCACTAATGAAGGCATGCTCCAACTTTTCTTCTCCTAAACTTGGCTTAGCATTTTAAACCTAACGGGATTAACGGTAAAGGGCAAAGTGAGACACAAAACATCGGTCAAGGATCAAGGTGAGTCACTTTGAGTTTTAGGGGCAATGTGAGATTTGACCATACTTTCAAGGCGCATTAGAGAAATTAAACCTTTTTTTTTTTAATTATTAAGAAAAATTAGGGGAAATAACATAGGAAAGATGGGTGGAATTTGAAGAAATTCTATCAAACGAGCACAGGAATAGAAGTCTCTCTTGCAAATTTGGGTTAGGCTAGTTGGCCAATGTAGTGTGCCAACCAGGGATGGACCTAGAAAGGTACTAACCTGGGCTATAGTCCAGGTGACTTTTCTTGTCTTTCAACTCAAAATTACATGTAGCCCACCTCTACTAGCTAGAAGTTTGACTTGCAAATCTTTGCAAAGGATAAAACAGTGTGAACATAGTGTGAAATTAATGTTAGCTGATATTGGAAACTATTTTTTTCCTTTTTGAAAACATTGGAAACTTTATCTTGGACTAATTATGTTCTACATCAATTCTGAGTTGATAAACACGTGCTATTTTTAGATTTTTTTGGAAAACCATTCATATCACTAGCTTTCCTTTTCTTCATACTATAGCTAAAAGAATTACTTCCATTTCATTTTGTCATAGAGTTCATGTGAGAAAACCAGTCAAAGGCTTTTATTATCGTGAAATAAAGAAAACTATGATAATAATTCTGATGTTCTTGCTTGTATGAATAATGAATTATTGATAAGTGAGATTTAATGAATTAATTAGTTGCTGATATGTTGTCTTGTATATATTATTCAATAGGTTATACTTTTATAATATCGGATCATCATAAAAAACCTAAGAGATCAAAAATTCTTTGGAATTCTTTTGTTATCAATGAAATTCATTCGTATCATCGAGTTTTCTATCTTCTTAGTAGGTTTGTATGTCATGTAAATTTATTTCACCCTATTTTGAAATCATGGGTCCCTCTCCCTGGTGCCGATACCATTGCACCAAAGTTTGAGTCCTCCTCCTCTTAAATTATAGTAGTTTATAATGTCACATTGTCAAAACAAAAACAAAAAAACAAAATAAAAAAGCCTTTTTTTGGTAGAATGATGCCAAATCAAATTGTAAAATAGATAGATTTCTTTAAATAATAAAACTTAATCATAATAGAGCAACTTTACCATATAGTCTTGTTGGTTAGTCATTTTCTAATTTTGGTTAATTCCACACATGAGAAAACTAAATTCGTTATTTATGTACACAATGCATTAAATATTTCAGTGTTACCGAACACAATAACTTGGTTGATTGCAAAGCTTAGTCTTCAAGGTAGGAGCACCAGAGGTCAAGAGGTGTTCATTCCTTGGCCGTGATCGTTTGAAGAAGTCCAAATCCAATGCATTCATTGAATATCAATTACACATCGTGGCTTTCTTTTATTATTAATTGAAATACGAAAAATGTTGTTTTGAATAATGGTCTCATTAAATGTAGTTTACTTAACTCATTTGTGAGATGAGATAAGTGATCTAAAGAAGTTAGATCCATGAAACCTTTTCATATAGCTCACACCCTAAAGAGTTTATGGTCATAAGATTGTCAATTGGGCATTAACATATCCATAAAGACTAGTATACATTGTATATGTTCAATTCGGAGGATGACTGGTCTCAAGTCATCTGTGTGGGTGACATTAAGATAAATGCATGGGTATTCACTAAAGAGTGAATTCATTGAACGTGATAATCAAAAAAGGATTGTATGGAAAGTTTTAGTTATATGTCAAACAAGATCTCTAAGTTGCTATAATATAAATTAGTCCTTAGACTTGAGGCTCCACTGTTATCTTATGTGAAATTTCCTAGAATGGCCAACTGATCTGTTTCTTAAGACTCAAACACCACAGCAGGATTGAAATACTGTAACAATCCTATAAGCAAAAATTCAGAAAACGTAGCAGAATAAATTCAAATAAAAACGCAAACAATTGCATAAGGGACACACGATATGTTGACGCAGTAAAAAACCTCAAGATGAGAAAAACAACTGCGGGCACTATGCCAGAGAACAAATCACTATGAGAAAGAATACAAAAAGGTCTTACAAGTCTCAACTCACAATACTAACGCTCACAAGGCAAACTTGCCTACCCGCCTTTGCTACTCAACCTAACCAGCAATCTTTTCTTCCTTCGTCAACAAGAGATGGCACAACTCTGGTCTCGGCTGCTCACACCTCAAGGCACTATTGCTGATCACCAACATGCATAATGCTCGTGAACTCACACATATATGAAAAGATGATGATTTAATCACTCATAGAGGCTCACAAGGAACAGCCACATGAGTTTTCAATATAAACTCTCAAAAAACCTCTCTACAAATATTTTGTTGTTCTTTTTCTATTCAACGTTGCAGAGAGAAACAAAACGGTTAAGTTCCTTTCTTGTATTACAAGCTTAAAACTAGGTCAGAGACCAAAAAAGGCTTTTAGCAAAAATGGGCTTTTTAACAAATAAATTATTTCTTTAAAACAAATAAAGCCACTTAATTAAAAACTCAGTTGTGAAGACAAAAGAACCCTTTTTGCTTAAATTGGTCGGTGGATACATGTACGTGGTTGTTGGAGGTGGGGGTGGCTGTGATTGGAAGAAGTTCAGGAGAGGTGGTTGTGTCTTGCTTGGGAGTGATGGTGGTGACTATTGGGTTTTTGACGTAGAAGGAAGGGCGGTCTTTGGGTGGGAATTGGATGATTGATATATTTTTTTTTTCGTTAAACAATAAAACATTTAAAAACTTATTTTTATTATTTATTATTTATCTTAAATCATTATTATTTTACATAAAATATTTTATTGTGTTTTTGCACACATAGCACTTATGTGGGTACATATTTTAGTAAAATAGTGGGTCTCGCTCGTTCCATGTTAGCCTTTTTAACGGAGTTATTAAAGGATTTAACAGTAAGGGGCAAAGTGAGACACAAAACATCGGATAAGGGATCAAAGTGGGTCAACTTGAGATTCACATGGCAATGTAAGATTTGACCATACTTTAAAATGGAACTAGAGCAATTAAACCTTAAAAAAATGAACACAAAAACAAATATCATACGTTGACAACTTTGATGAAATAATGGTTTTATAAAAATAAAAAAAATCAATAATAGCTAACATAAATAATAGAATCTCAGTTGTTAATCATATATAGACCATTGGATGTAATTTTGTTTACAAAATAAAAGCAAATAAGTGTGCATACCAATTATATTAGAATGCATATTAGATTGAAATATACCGTTGCGCATATGTGATTATATTTTTCTCTTTTATAGGCAACAAACAAATTTCATATCAAAATTAACTATTACGAAACAATTTCCGAAATGCGCAAATGTACATAAAAGAAAATTTTAATATACATAGTTAATTTCTTTCCTTTTTACAAAATATATATATATATATGTGTGTGTGTATGGTGCGAGTTTTAGATTCATAAATATTAAAAATAAGTAAATAAAAAGAAGACTACTAAAAACGTTTATGCGCTGTGTTCTTCAATATCGCTTGTATAAGAAAAATGTATTGAAAACACCGATAAAATAAGTAAAACTTAAATTTTATTCAATTCAATGAGATGAATTGACCATGGAATAATCTTGTGACCACACATGATGGGATGTAACGTGGTTGTTTGGTGAAGCACCAATGACTTCAGTGTGAGGAAGTGCACAGAAGAGAATCCCGACCACAATTAAAAGGCTTTTCATACGCGAAGGGAAAACCAAAAGGTTGCCTTCCACGTCTTAACCGCGGTTAAAACGCAACCTGACTCTAGTTAAATAAAAAGTCACCTTTGCTTCTTCCTATCTTCTGTCCCTTCCCTGCAGTCGCCACTCTTATCTTTTTCTCTCATTTTCTCATTTTCTTCCTCCATTAAGAAAGGGAAAGAAAATCCACTAAATTCTCTCTCTTCTGACTCTCTGAGCAATCAGAGGGTGCTTGAGGAGCTTCAATGCTCTCCTATTAACACATGATATCCATGAATCAGGTACCTCTCATCTTTCTGCTTTTTTATTTGAAGTACTTGTTTCATTTCTCTGTCTTCTGGTCTACAGAATTGATTATAAATATATATTTTTGTTCTCAATCTTGTGATTTTTCATGGGTTTTGATGGTTGATCTTTCTGCTGATGCTATATCTGATATGCTCCACTATCTGGTTCTTTTCTTAGTAATAGTTTTTCTCTGGGTTTTGTTTGGTGTGCCTTGTTGTTTTGTAGTTCGTTTAGGTTCAGGTCCTGGTTTGCGTTTTTACCATTTTTTTTCTTTCTATCTGATCGTTTTGATTGTCGTGTTATTTCTTTTAATTTTTTGTTTGTGAATTTTGGATTGGATATGTGTGGATCTGGATGGGATTGACAGCTTTGAACAACCTTCTGATCCAAAAGAGGGCTACCCTGAATTTCTGAATATATATTAAATAATGGAAGAAAATAATAATTGAATTATGTTGCTTAGATGGGTGAAATATATGCTGTAAACCTGCGTTTTAAGCTATAACAGTTTGTGTAAACCAAAAGAAAAAAAAAATCAATAATATGGTTTTTTTGAAGAAAATGAATCCGGTGATGGTGGATCTGGGGGAAGTTTTCTATGTTCTTTCTGCTTTAGTGGTTGTTTGCAGTTGCAGGGTACGTACATGTAACTTAAATTTAGTTTTTATTGTAATGATCTCATGTTTTTCGCATCACTGATGAATATTTTTTCGTTTTTGTTTTCTGTTCTTTTTTCTCGGTTATTCGAGAACCTTATCTTTTGTTTTGGTTCGTAACTTATTTTGTTGCTTTTAGTGTTGAGGCCCATGTTCTAGGGTTTTCTTTGGGTTCTTTTAGTGTAAGAACACGAAGATCTGTTGCGTCACTTCGTTTGTCTGCATTAGTTGTTGGTTTCATGCTAATTTAATGTATGGTGTGTCTAGGTGCTTCTGTCCAAGTACTTGTTCTCTTTGTAATTACTCCTTATTTATGAAATATCTAGTTTCCCTTGTTTTTCCTTTCATTCAATTAGAGTTAATATTGCGAGTTCAATTTACCTGATCTATGATACGCGACACTTTGGGATTGAACTGACTTATTTGTAATTTATTCATTTGCAGAAGTTTGGGTTGAGTATCCTTTATTGAGAAACCTTGGCTCATAAGAAGTTTAAAGCTAATATCTGTGCGCAAGATCGGAAATCTTTTCCAGAACGGTGGTGAAGTTGACTTGGACTGCTTAATTGCTCAATTTTATATTAGTATATATAATCAGGGCTGTTCTCTTTGTCGGTGCTAAATGGGGATCTTTGAAGAAATGGGTTTCTGTGGTAATCTTGATTTCCTTTCGGCGGCTCCTGGGGAAGGGGAGGCAGCTCCAGAGCATGACCCAGAGGCAACAGTAGAGGAGGATAATAGTGATGAAGAAATGGATGTTGATGAGCTTGAGAGGAGGATGTGGAGAGATCGGATGCTATTAAAGCGACTTAAAGAACAAAGTAAGGGAAAGGAAGGAGTTGACAATGCAAGGCAGCGTCAATCACAGGAACAAGCTCGGAGGAAGAAGATGTCGCGGGCACAAGATGGAATCCTGAAATATATGCTGAAAATGATGGAAGTTTGCAAAGCTCAGGGTTTTGTTTATGGGATTATCCCTGAAAAAGGAAAACCAGTGAGTGGTGCATCTGACAATCTTCGAGAGTGGTGGAAGGAAAAAGTAAGGTTTGATCGTAATGGCCCGGCTGCAATTTCCAAGTATCAGGCAGATCATTCAATTCCTGGGAAAAATGAAGACTGCAGTGCTGTGGCATCCACTCCTCACACCTTGCAGGAGCTCCAAGACACAACTCTTGGTTCCCTTTTATCGGCTTTGATGCAGCACTGTGATCCACCCCAAAGACGTTTTCCATTGGAGAAGGGTGTTGCCCCACCTTGGTGGCCTACTGGTAATGAGGAATGGTGGCCTCAATTAAATTTACCAAAGGATCAGGGTCCTCCCCCATACAAGAAGCCTCATGATTTGAAGAAGGCTTGGAAGGTGAGTGTTCTCACGGCTGTGATAAAGCACATGTCACCTGATATTTCCAAGATCCGCAAGCTTGTTCGTCAGTCTAAATGTTTGCAGGACAAAATGACTGCTAAGGAGAGTGCTACTTGGCTAGCCATTATAAACCAGGAGGAAGCTTTGGCCCGGAGGTTGTATCCTGATAGATGCCCCCCTCCATCAGCTGTTGGGAGTGGGTCTTTTACAATCAGCGGTACCAGTGATTATGATGTTGAAGGGGTGGATGATGAACAAAATGTTGAAGTAGAGGATTGCAAACCTCTTGTTAATCACTTCAATATTGGAACAGCTGGGCAAAGAGATAGGATGGTACCTCAGATTAAGGGAGAGCTGATTGAGACCAACTCAGACTTTGGTCAGAAGAGGAAGCAGCTGGCCGAAGAGCCACAGATGATGCTAAATCAGAAGATTTACACCTGTGAATACCCCCAATGCCCATATCATGATTGCCGCCTAGGCTTTCTCGACATAACTGCAAGAAACAATCACCAGTTGAATTGTGCATACCGGGGTAATTCTTCACAAGTGTTTGGAATGTCAGGATTTCATCTTAACAACGACAAACCTGTGGGCTTCTCTCTACCCATTACTCAACCTAAGCCAGCTATTCAACAACCAGTGAACCAGACAAGTAGTTTTAATGCTTCGGGACTTGGACTAGCTGAGGATGGGCAGAAAATGATATCTCAACTGATGTCATTCTATGATAGTAATGTTCAGCAGAACAAGAACTCAAATCCTGGAAATCTCAATGTTGTCGAAGACCACAACCAGCAGCAGGTGAAATTTCAATTTCCAATGGAGGATAACTTCTATGGTCAAGGGCTGGTTATAGGACGCAACATGTCTGAACCGACCTCCTTGCCTATGCTTCATCCAGTTTTCCCACCCACAGAAATTCAGTTTGATCCGTGCAAGTTATTTGATTCTCCATATGGTAACCATCCCAATGATCCTGTCAACTTAGGTTTTGGCACTCACCTTAACTCAGTCGACTATAATGATGACTCAATGTTGAAGCAAGATGCATTTTGGATCTGATGAATTTGGGTTTTCATATATTGACTGCTCCAATATCTGAATAAGGCTGTATATTATGTTGTTTGGCGGGGGGTTGGGGGTGAATGAGGATATCCCCATACAGTTCTGGACCGAACAGGTGAAGCTTCTTTTTTTAAGTTTAGCTGCTTATTGCATCTGTCGGACCTTTTAGAAGAAGTTGGGGGTTCTCTTGCTGCAACTTCATCATCCAAGTATAGGTTGTCTAGTTGTTCTCAGTGCAGTATTTAGTAGGGCCAATAAAGGACTGGAAAGAAGCCAATCTAATACAAGTACTTTTGTTGAAATGTTAGAAACATTTTCTGGTTGCTAGAGTCATTGTTGGCATGTAGTTATGTAATGTATACAGAGACATCTATATATGTGGTGGTTTCATGTATCTTAGAAACATTTTGCTTGTTTCTCAACTGGTTTTCAGTTTGTGCTATCAACAATTCATTCTTGCTTTCGCAGTTTATCGGGGGAAAGCTCGAATAGAAATATCAGCACTCTTCTACTTACATAAGCAATGCCCTGTTAGGTCTGATAAAACTTCCAACTACTGATTTTTTGCCAATTATGTGATATAAATTAGATAGGAACTCCCTCCCGTCCGGATGCGCAGCTGAGCTGAAACTGAACCTTGATCTTTCAAATTAACTTTGCCCCTCAATGTCAAGTGTGCTTTTTTGTTTGGTGAATAAATGCCACGTATTTTTAGTTTTCTGTGGAGGTTTGTTTATTTTGTCACATCAATCAGAATGGTCTTACATGTGAGGAATGGGAAGAAAGTCAGAGACAGAAAACGGGTCAAAGTTGGGCAATTATTTTTGTTTTGGTCGATGTTAGGCAAGTTCATTGAAAGTAGTCATTCTTCACCTAGTAGTGGCAATAGTGATAATTGGAGAGCAGTTGCCATTGTTGACTCTAGTCTCCCTACTTTCGATTCTTTTTGAAAGTCTATGTCAAGTCGTGTAAGCCAAGGAGAAATGTTCGTACCTTTAATCGATTGAAAGGATTGGATTTATAATGAGGAAAACTAATGAGCCCAGAGCTCGTGCACGCATAAGTGATTGTCAAGCAGTTATTGGACGCGAATCCTCTACTGATGTAAACTATTCTATCCCGGCATCACTACCTTTCTTCTTATTTCTCTCCTTATGTTACTAATTCATGGAAAAAGAGATACAAATCATAATTCATGGAAAAAGAGAGATACAGAAATCATAATTCATGGAAAAAGAGAGATACAGAAAGGGCACATGACACCGAAATAAGATAGTGTGTTTCCACAATGAGACCCACATCCATCTACCCTACCAAAACTCTAACAATGAAAATCAACATCAGCCTGGATAAGATAGGTTTTGATGGGAGGGCTCAACACCCTTGTGAGATAGGTCATAAAACTTCTCTAAAAATATTTTTAGAACTTTCAACCGTATCAAGCTTTCCAATTTGATATAGATTTTGTGTATGCTTTTACATTCTTAAATCTTTGGGTTTTAAATTATCTTTTTTAAAAACGTTTTATACACGTAAAAACATTTGAATTTTAATTTTCAAATACATATTTTAGAAAAGTCCTATGTACCAAATTGTATTTTGAAAAATACATCGGCAAATAGGGTTTAGTCCGTGAAAAAGGGTATTGACTTGCAGCCCAGTAATCTCACATTCGAACTCCCATAGCACCTCAGTAGTGTGTATGAGAAAGAAAAAAATTGAGGTCCCCTGCAGTTGTAAATTGTGGTCTTGCTTGCATTTCATTAAAAAAAAAAAACAAAACAAAAATTGTAAACTTATTAATAGCGTATTTGAAACTATCTCTCATCTTGTTTAAACTATCGCTTGTACTAAAAAATAGCGTATTAGAACATTAAAATACATCTAGTTATCAAGTTTTCAAACTTTAATGGCTATCCACTATATACTCAATGCGGGGCCACCGTGGTCAGTGCAATGATGAAGGACGACGGGCGATGTCGTGCAAAGGTTTATTTGGTTGTGAGATACGGTAATGGTGTTGATCAATCTAGGGATTTTGGTTAATCAGATAATTAAAAAAAAAAAAATAGTCACTCTTTAATTCATGCGGGAGATATAATGGATTTAAAGTTGATGATGTGGCGTATGCCACTTCATCCGAGATTCAAATTTGGTAACTTTAGCATTATTGATTGCATAAAGTCTGTTTTAGTTAGACTTCTTGCAAACACCTTAGATCATTGCGGAATTGTTAGAAGTCATGATTGAACACGCTTACAATTGTATGAGTTTTATGGACTTTATAAAAGTTCATTGAAGTCTAGATTGAATGCACCTAAACTTTTATATTTTTCTTTAAAATTAATTTTAATTAAATATCTCGACTAAAAGGAAATGACTTCCTGTGATTGCAAGAGATGAGAAATTATACAATAGCACTAGCTGGCATTGATGATTGGTACCGTCCAACAAAATTCAGTCATGTGCACAATTTATACACATCAAGATAACTTCAAAGTTGTGTCGTTAGCACCACCAGCGTTGCATATCGAACAGAACCCAAAAAAAAGGTCACAGGTATCCAATCTATGACGAGGATACCTGACCAAAAGCCGAAAGGCCTCACGGCGGTGGCTTTACACCATGATCGCTTCAACACTTCACTCATAGATTGACAAATTTGTGTGCAGGGGCAGAGCCACCTGCAGGTCAACAGTGGCCATCGTCCCCAATATTTTATAAGTTAATGGGCACCCAATAAATTAATTTTGGATAATAATGTGAAGTCATTGGCCTCTCTTTATTTGTCTTTTGTTTTGGGCTTTAATAGATATTTTGGTTTCTTTAAGATAAAAATAAGAAAAGATGGCTATAGTTGGATAGATTTAGTTGAAAATAGGTTGAAAATATTTGATAAAAAAATAATTGAAATGACTATGAGTTTAATATATTTCTAAATAAGTATTACAAATTAATTTTTAAATTGTTTAATAATATACGTTTTTTTTTCTTCTTCTAAATGCAATCAATATAATTTTGTTTTTCTTCAATATTTTTGGTATATGTTAGGGGTGTGCATCAATTCGAAACCAATGTAATTTAGTCAATCCGCGTTCGATCCAATATAAATTGGACAGTGATTTTTCTAATCCAATTCGATTGGATCAAAAGTAAATTCAATCGAATTGATATTGAATAGGATTGGATGTGGGGTTTTGATAATGAAAAAAGACAATGATGAAATATGAAACATTTATCATTAGGTTTAATCTAATCAAGCCAACGGGATCTAGCCCAGTGAAAAATGCCTTGATTTACAGACCAGATGTCTCAGGTTCAAACCCCCATATTCTCTTAGTTGTGTGTGTGAGAAATCCCTCTCTTCTTTAGTTTAAACTAGCACTTGTACTCAAAATATATATTTAAAAAAAGGTTTAATCTGACCAAACACATTAATATAATTAAATTTAAAATATAAATGAAATGCTAGAGAAAATTGTTTTCATTATCTATATATTACAAGGGGCCTGTTATATATTAAGCATGGCTCCATCAAATAACTTAAAATGTTCATAACCTTTTTCAATTACACATACCCACACAAGCAAAATAAGCATGAAACAATCTATATTGGATTGGATTCTCACAAAAGAAACTCCGTCATCCGATTCAATCATATTGATTTTTGAAATTAGGGATACAATCCAATCAGTCAAATCATTGAAACCAATAAAAATTGAATTGAATTGGACTGGATCAATTGATTTTCCGAATTGAATTAGATCTTGCACACCCCTAATATATGTTAATTTTTCGGCCCCCTAAAATTTGAATTCTAGCTCCTCTCCTCGTTGTGTGCATAATATTGTTTGATCATTACCCAAAATACATAGGCTTAAGGCCATGATGGGCTATTGGGAGGCATAAGGGGTTGGCTGAGTACCTCACAACCAATAAGCCATCAACTTTATGGGGAAAGATGAAATCCCAATATTTTTAGGGAGCTAATTTTTCCACTCCTCGTTTGTGTACTTACACTCCCTTTGTGAGAAATTGTATGTTATAGTAAAAAGTATTAAAAACCAAAAGAGGCTTATGGTTAATTGTAGTGATGTGAGCTAGTAGTTTTAGTGTCCGCTTTAATTTTGCTTTTAGCATATTAATTTGTTGCCCTCTTGGGATTGGTACTTTAGATGTCTTGTTGATGTCTTTGATTATTGTACCGTTGAAATTCATCTAATGAAATTTGTCTTCAATCAAAAAAAACAAAAACAAAAGGGAGTGGAAAAATCAGCTTCCTATTTTTAACATTATAATCACAACCATTGTCGTTTTTTTAATTTTTCAGCAATCGCTTTGACAAAATATTGCGGAAAAAAAACTATTTGGGCTATTTGCGAAGAATGTAGGAAGCGAAAAACCTTAATTGGTCTTAAGCACCACTCTATAATTAGTCCTGTCCACCAAGTAGACTAACAAATTTATATTTCCACAAAACAGGTGGATAATTAATAGAAAATTTACCCTCTCTCAGTTTGTTCATTAGTTGTTTATTGTTGTTGATCCCAGAAAATTAAAAAAAAGTTTCTTGTTAATTATAATTAGATCGTTTTGCGCATGGCTGTACAAGAGGAGCTAACTAAATATATATACATATGTATTCTATATATGAAATTTCAGGATTAAACTTTAGTATCCAATAATACTGATTAAAGAATTCGATTAGAGGTTCGGTTTGGTGGCCATGGAGTTCTCACAACCATGATCAAGGATTTCACAAGGGATGTGCGCCATTGCTTTGTTTGCATGTTTGTCACAAGGTTTTAATTAATTATTCTCAACTTCTTTACAAGGTTTTAATTTTTCTCTAATTCACCACAAGATTATGATGTTCAATCCATGATGGTTACAAATTACTAGGTAAATTTTGCGTTTCTGTTTACCAATTTTGTTTTCCAGTTAATTACCCTAAGCATTTGAGTCTAGAGAAAAAAAAAATTTAAAATTTAAGTGGATTTTTTTTTTTTTAACTGAAGTGCTGCATTCAGTAGAGAATAGACGGCAAAGAAACCACTACAAGGCTACAAATCAAGAGGGCCCAGCCACAAAAGGAAACAACATGGTGCTCGGTTAAAACCAACCAAATTTAACATGTGCCAAAAGCAAAACACTGCTAGTGCCAAAGATAAACCAGCTAAAGGAGTTACATGAGTAGGGACATAGGCAGAGCCTAACATGTGTCCATTCCTTCTAGTAGGAAATATGGAGCCAAATACTTGGAGGGCAGAGAAGACCATCTTTGTTCAGAACATGGGTCCGAAAAGATGGGGTCTAATGACCCACACTTCCATGTGCATCATTTCCTTTGTTTTCGTTGCCAAAAGATTGGCTGCTTCATTCGCTGAACTAGGAATCCAAGAGCAATGACAATTAAAATACTTGGAAAGTTGCTCCTTGAACTTGTTCAAGATGGAATACATCGTCCAAGGCCCTCTCGCAATATTACCATTTAAGCATTGAGTCACAGACCTTGAATCCGATTTTAGAATTACCCACGACCGATTACTTCTCTAAATGGGTTGAAAAAATTCCTTTAAAGGAGGCACGAGCGGATGATGCTACAAACTTCATAAGGAACCACATCATCGACCGTTTTGGGGTTCCATCGAAGATAATATCCGACAATGCATTGTATTTCAAGTGCAAGTCCATGACCAAGTTATGCGAGAAGTATAGGTTTCAACACTCGGTTTCTGCGAGTTACAATTTGTATTCACACGGTCAAGCTGAAGCTTTCAATAAGATATTGTGCAATATCCTAAACAAGATGGTCTCAAGGAATAAAAGAGACTGGCATGAACGCCTCCCTGAAGCATTATGGGCTTATATGACGACCATACGCAACTCAACAGGATGTACACCGTACAATTTGGTGTTTGGCTCCAAGGCTGTTATGCTGTTAGAAGTCCAATTGACATCGTTAAGGGTAGCCTTACAGCTGACCAGACGAAAACGCAAATGTGAGACTGGCAGAACTGAAGCTCTTGATGAGAAAAGACTTAAGGCTCGAAATATATCAAGCTCAGGTTGTAGGGGCATTCAACAGAAAAGTTAAGTTCAGATATCTCTCAACTGGAGATTTGGTTTTAACTATCCGAAGACCCTTTGTCATTACCAGGAAAATGCATGGTAAGTTTGAACCCAAATGGGAGGGGCCCTACGTCATTACTAAGGTTTTCTCCAAGGGTGCATACGAGTTGTCACATTTCGAAGGCAAGTGCATTTATCCTTGTGTGAATGGAAAATTCGTCAAGAAGTTTTATGCTTGATGATTAAAAAAAAATGCTCGTTGGGCTGAAAACCCGAAAGGGCAATCCAAGCAAAGAACTACGGTTGACTTGATCCCTCAAAAAGGGTACGTAGGTAGTCTAGTTCCTAAAAAACTAGATTCAGTCACAAGTCCCAAAATCTCCTTTCATCACCTCAATTCAAAGAGGGTGAACTACGTTCTGCTTGATCCCTTCACAAGGTACGTAGGCAAGCTAGCCCAAAAGCTAGGTGCAGCCAAAAATTATCACAAATTCATTCTTGTCCACCGATGGTGTTAGCACGTGGTTAAACTGTTGTATACTATGCAAGAACTCCAACTTCACATGAGTATAAACTAGGGCTAGGCTAGGTCCGGGTTGGTTCGGTTTTGGGCTCAACCCGAAGCCGAACTGAAGGCTTCAGCTTAGCTATTTTTGAAACCGTACACCGAACCATAACCAGTGAAACCGACCATTCCGGTTAACCAGAGTTTGTGGTTTGGTTTGGTTCGGTTTCAAGTTTAGGCCGAAGAGAGAGAGCAAGAAGAAAGCTGGGGAAAAAATCGATAGAGGGAGAGATTGAGATAGGGGAGAAAGGAAGAAGAAGAAGGAAAAAAAATAGGAAAAGAAGAAGACAGATAACATAAGGAAGAAGGAGAAGAAGGAAGAGGAGAGAGAGCGATGGAAAACAATAGAAAGAAGAGAGAGCATTGAAAAAAATAGAAAAAAGAGAGAGATATGGGAGAAGAGGAAAAAATTGCAGAGACTGAGGAAGAAGGAGGAAGAAAAGAAAGAGAGATGGAGAGAAGAAGGAAAAAGAAATAAAAAAGAGAGAGGGAGAGATAAAGAGATAGACAGTGACGGAAAGAGTAAGAAGAAGATGGGAAAACAAAAAAAAATGAAGAGGTTGGGAAAGGCGAGATATTGGGAGAAGAAAAAGAATAAAAAGAATACAATAGAAAGAAAAACAACATTGGTTTCAGCGTAGATGCAGCAGTGCATGCATCAAGTCATGTCCACTTGCATGCTCTCACATTTTTTTATAATATTTATTATTCTAAGTAACTAATTAGATATCATATTTATGGAAAGATTACACATGAAGGTTGTTTGCTCCAGTGGAAAGCAAGAACGATTCTTACATGGAGGTGTGGGGTTCGAACCCTTTTGTTGCAAAATATTTTTGTAATATTTGGCTTGTCAACAGTAACGGTCCGGTTTGGGTAAACCGGTTCATTTAAAATCTCAAACCATAAACCGGACTGGACTGACCGGTTTGGTGTAGTTTGAACCCGATATTAAATAATTAATAAATAAATAACCGGACCAAACCAACCCGATCGGTTTGGTTCGGCTAGTTTTTTGGGTTGACGGTTTAATTTCCTAGCCCTAGTGTAAACTAGGAAATAGGAAAGCAAAATCCTACCAAAATCTTTATTTTGAAAATTGTTCTTGGTGGAAAAAACACATTACAAGAGCAAACAATACTGAAACAAAGTCCTATCTACAAATTCTTGGTGGATGAACCATACTACAAGAACGCTTATTGAAGGGAAAAAGCATGCTAAACAAAATAATAATAATAATAATAGGCTCACCTCATAGAGCTCGCTACAAGAAGAAAATAGGGCATTGATCAAATAGTGGATCTCTTGCTCTTAAAGCATTCATTGACCGTTGAGCGCTCCCAATTTGGGAAAGTAGATCTTCTTTAGCATCAATTCTTGATTGTGGAAGTTGTGTTGCTGGTTCATTATGATGCTCTAAAGAAATCTCCAAGTTTATCTTTTGACTATTAAGGGAAGTTTTCTTAGCTTCATGCTCTTCCCACACCGGGCGAACTCTCTCATCTGCTTCCCTGATGGTAGCTTCATTGACATCCAAGTCTTCAATCTCTTTAGCAACCTCTGTAAGTTGTGTCTCAAGAGCCAGCTTGGTGTTTAAACATTCCTTGTGTTGATGGATCAAATCCTGAATCACATCAACATTCACATCTCCTAAGGCTTCAATATAGGCACACGAATGTAAACTGTGGACCCCAAAAGTCGAAGGGCCTTGATGATCTAAGAATGGTACATATGAAGTTGAGCAAGCGTTTTTGAAGAGGAAAGTCGGCTGAATATACCTTCAATTTCTCTGCCGATAATCTCCCGCCTACTCTGGTTCACTCCATTCCCAAGAATCTGACAAACAAAATTCTCGACTGATACCAAATTCTGAAGAGGTCGCACAACTGGTATGGGCCCTAAACCTTCAAGAAATTGATCATCGGCTAGGCTATTCTGAACTTGTTGAAATTCAAATTATTTAGCCAAGGGGACTGACCCACTGTCACCCATCAAATCTTATTTCCCCTTGCACCAGATTGGAACTTTCTTCATCAGGTACATGGCTAGAGCTTCCAACCTCAACCCTATTGTGATTTTCATGATGTGCCCGTTTGAGGTGTGAGTCTCGATTAACCCTTTGGGAGTGGTGCATTATGTGATTAACCCCTGAGAAATGTTGATCTCTAGCATTGTAAATCCTCTTCTTGTGTCCTCTGCTCGAAGAAGCACCATGAGGAGGTAAAGATGAATTGAAGCCTCTTTTGCCAATGCTTGTCGAGATATGTTTCAAATTATGAGTCACAAAGACATGGTCCCTCCTTTGGAAGTGCCTGTCTATAACTGAGAAATTTTTTGACATAAAAATCCCTTGTAAGGTGCACAAGCAATCATTTACCATCTACAATTCCACCAAAAGCACTCCCCTATGCGGGTAGAGCGCGGAATATAGAAACGTGTTATTGGATCCTTGCGAAAGAGGACGGTTTGTGCTCTCGCTAATTTTTCAATCCCACACCGATATCTCTCACAGACGCTAAATAGAAGTTTGTTCACTGGAACTCCTTGGTCAAAACCAAACTGGCGAGCAAATCTGTTTGGATAATAAGGTTCCAACCAAAGGTGGCCACCCACCCTTGAAAGAAGTAATGCCGAGCGCATGCAAATCAAGTACTCAAAGGTATCATCTGCTAGTGTCTCTGTGTCTAAACGGATACAATCTTCATGTGTGAGAAATACACTAGGGCGATAAACCACAGAATCACTCCTGAAGATTATCCTAGCTCGAGTGGGGTCAACATATTTGGCCTCAATTTGGCTATACCTTGCAAGAAGAGAGTAATATTCTAGAAAGTCGTTATCACATCAACGTGTAGTCAGGTCAAGAAAATGCTTGCCTAATCGTCCAAGCACATAGTGAATGGGAAGACATGTGTTTGCTAGACCAGGGCCTCTAGGGTGAGTAGCAACTATACCAAAAGCATGGTAAATAACACCTAATACTGCTGGAGCAAGTGAAACTTTGAGCCCACGAGCCATCAAACTTTCCATATATAAGCACTCGGGCCTTATGGCCTTGCTAGTAGGCATGAAAAAATGGCTGAGCCAAAAAGCAAAGAAAGCAGCCAGTTGATCTTCGTGAGAAATGTTCAAAGGACGTTTCCTAGCCTCAGCTACTTGTTTAGCAATTACGTTCTTGCCATTTCTAGTAGCACCATATACAGCTTCTCCTCGGAAAAAAAATGCTCAACCAATGATTGCAAAAGACTTGACCTTTATGATGGAAAATGTATAACTGTGCATGGATTCTCAAAAGTTTAACACTCAAAGGATACAAATCTTCACGGCATAATTCTTCGTTTAGAAGGATGAACTCATCATACTGGAGACCCAAAATTGGTAAGCCACCAATTACTTTCAAGTTGTACAAAGAAATGCCCATTTCTCCATTTCCATGATGGAAAGTGTTGGATAGAGGCCCCCATAACTCGTAAAATGCTCTCCATACATTAGAGCAACAATCATAAGAGTAACGGGAAACGCCCACTGCACCAAAAATACTAGTTTGGTGGAAAATATCTCCAAAATTGTGCAAGATAGTTTTTGTCCATTCCATTACAAACTATTGGAAGGTAGCTCGACCATGAAACCTGAAGTTGCTCTACCATGCAATTTTCTCACGAAGCATCTTGTGTAAAGCCAGATAAAATTCATCTATGGGTAAAACTCTTTGTCTTCATTTAATGAGTTGTTTACTTTCGCCAAACAGTGAGCTTGAAAGTAAGCACCTCTTGCTTGGGAAACCTGAATGACTCTGTCCATGAGGATTAAACTTGAAATGTCCACTACTCATGTGATCAATACTGAACCAAGTTACGCGTCTCTTAGGGGATAAGGAGAGGTTGATCGAGTACATATGAAAGGATCTCATATATTCTGAACCAACTGTTATTGCTTCTCCACGCGCATCGAGGGCATGTTCTTGGAGAAGGTTCTTGGGTGCATTCATCACCTGAAATTGAGAATGCAAAAGGGAATTAGTTCACAGTTTAAGACATTACACACATGAAGCTTGAGGGGGCAATTGTTGAGATAAAAAAATCGACAAAATAAATTGCATTATTGTTCAAATAAAAATTAAATGATAAATGCAAGCCATCATGGGTTCCCAAAAATTTTGGGATATCTGTTATGTTTCAAATTGATGGATATAAAAGATAATAGGCCTAAAAGGGCGGCTGAATCTGATAAGCACTTATTTGAAATTCAAAAGTGTTGTTTGTTCAAAGGAGTCTTATCCAATTGGCCTATAAAAAGGCTACAACAGAAAAAAGAAAGAAAAAGAAAAAGACGAAGCTGGGGACAGACTAAAAAAGGCTATTGGAGAAATTAGAGCAGTGCAAAGAAGAGAAAAAAAAAATTGTTACAGGTATATTGTCATCCCTATTTTCTTTTCTATGTTAGGCATAGCATGCCACAAATGCATGGGTGAAAAACTCCGAAATTACTTGGATGCAAATCCATGGATGAGAAACCCCGAAATTATTTGGATGCAAATCTATGGGTGAGTGACCCCAAAATTATTTGGAAGCAAATCCATGGGTGAGTAACCCCGAAATTAATTGGATGTATATGGATGAGAAACCTAGAACCTCTGCAGATGAAACAAATCTGGAAAAAATGGGTTCAAAGATCCATGACAATTAGCAAACGAAATGGGTCTTTACTTTCATCCTGTTGTTTCTCCTTCTCTTTGCCTGAACAAGCTGTAAATGAAAAATGAGAAGTTAATTCTCTACCACCAACTGCAGCAAGGGAAAAAAAGAGTTGAAGTTACTGGGGGTTTATTCCCATAGCAGATGCAAATAAAAAAGGGTTATGCCTCTACCTTTGGAAAATCTGATCAACTCTCTCCCTCTTTGTTGAAAAAAAACTAATTTCCTTTATGTTTATGCTGCTCTGAAACAAAAAAAAAAGAAAAAAAGAAATCAGCAGTTTGCGTATAGATAGAACCAAAAAAGAAGAAAGGTTTGAAGGAGCAGGTCCCATTGCACAGCCAACTCTTGTATCAATTCCTAGTTTGGTGTTTGTGTACAGACTGTCAAAACAAAAGAAGGACATGCATGGAGTCATTAGTTACAGACCCATTTGAAATTGGGGAAGTGCATGATAGGAGCATATTTATGCGACTTTGCTATCATATTTCTTTGCATTTACTTAGTTAATTCCCATTTATTAGAGTGATTTAGCTTATTTTCGTACTATTGTAGGTCCAGATGGCAAGATTGGCAAGAAAGGGCATTTTGGAGCATTTTAGAGCAGTTTTGGACTTGGAATGGATAGCATATGCATGGGCCAAGATGGATGGACGTTTTTGAAGTTCAAAGAGGCTAAGAATGTGCTAAAAAGATGGGGAAATTAATTCAAGAAACAGCTTCTGGGAAGAAACAACCCTAACTGATTTTATTTTATTTTACCTTATCATAATCTTATTCTACCTAAATTCCAGCAGGAAAGGGGGGGATTATTTTCACATTAGGAAATCTAAAAACCTGGTTCTAGAAGAAAGCATTGGGCCGCACCTCTTTCCTAAAAAGGTGGCGCCTGGGCCATATCCTTATTCCAAAAGAAATATGCCAAACAAATTTCGTGGGTTTTTGCTGGGCCCTTTTACCCTAGATCTACCACATATATAAAGGAGGAGTTGTCGCAGGAGAAGGGAGTTCTTTTGATGCCATAGCAAGAAAGGAGAAAGGGAGAAGAAGAACTTGGAGCCGGAACCTGCTGCATCCATTGGGTTTTTCAGAGTTCTTCCCTTGATTAGTTTAAATGTTTATTCTAGATTGTTTTTCAATTATTATGAACATGTGTAACTGAATTTCTTCTTAGTTAGAGGTGAATTCGAAGCCATGGACATATGTTTTATATGAATTGATTACTCCCAGTTATGGTTTCGTAAAGTATGAATGTGATTTACTTTTCTGTTTTATTGAGGACTTATTCTTGTATGTTTATTAAGGATGCATACTTAGTTTGCATGCAGGGATTTGATGCTAGAATATAAGGGAATTTCACATCATCGTTATGAACATATATTCACAAGTAGTAAAAGTCACTAGTCATGATTGCGTTAAGTAAATTCCTGGCAGGAGTATCATGCTTTTCATAGTTACAAATGCCTTGTCAAGGCTTATGATTTTCATAGAACTTAATGATCTTTGATATGTATCTCTATCATGCTGTTCATATAGGGAACTTGATAAGGATAATTTGATTGCGTCACTGAGTCCAATTCAATGAACTTAGGAAAATCTGAGAGTTAATTAGTGCGTTCACAATTAATGTGGGGCTTTGTCATTCATACTTTATTGACAGAGTAACTGGAGATTGATTTGTGTGCATATGTTCCATGTGTGGAGAAGAATCTTCTAGCAATCCCTTAATCCATATTTCATTCACAACTTAGTCGTTTGCTGCTGTCAGTCTTACTTTAGTCTAAATCGTCAGAATTTCCCCCAATCATTGTTCCCTTAACAACTTAGTTTCCAGTTTAATAAGTTTAATTTGTGTTGATTAGCATCCCTCCTAATCCCCGAAATAGAACAATCCTTACTTACTCGTACTACGATTGCATGATTTATAGGGTTTAATTTGTGCGTTAGTTATTTCTCACACCAGTGCAGCAAACAATTATTAAAAAAAATGGAGAAATTGATGACTGAAGCATGAGCGTAGGAGTTCAGTCTCGCAGCATGTGCAAAGTAAAAATTGCAACTTTGCTCAACTCTCTCTTCTTCTCTACCTAGCAAATCGTACAAACATTTGGAATTTGTTCTAAATTTGTTTTAGTTCACATACAAACAGAACAAAGAAAAGCAAAGAAAAAAAGGGGTTCCATAGAAAGAAAGAAAGAAGGCTTGAAGGGGGGAGGCCACATTGCATAGACTTTGGAATTTGCTTTGGAATTGTGTTTGCAAACAAGCAAAACTAAAGAATGGTTGTTGGTGTGTGAATAGGCAAGGAAAAAAATATATGAAAAAAAAAAATAGTTGGAGAAGGAAGAAAAGTCAACAAACAAAACAAAAGAGGAACAAGAAAGTGGTTGTATGCTAGTTTGCTTGAATGTGCATATAGACAAAATAAGGGGTGTTCGCCAACATGGAGGAAAGTAAAGATGCTAGCTAAAGGGGAAAACGAGTAAAAAGACAAAACAAAACAAAAAAGAAACAAGACTCATTGTGGGTTTTCTCTCCCAGCTTACTTCGCACCAGCAAACCTGTTTCGAAATTTTGGTTTGATCGGTCGAAGGGCTATTATGAGATATTTGAGTTAATCTCAAGTACTCCAGATAAATATGGGAGTTGCAAAGCCTGGTTATATTTGGAAACAAACTCTACAAGAGTTTCATAGTTATCGGGTTGGCTTCAATTGGCTGCTGGGTACCAAAGCTTTTCTGATATGGACTCCTTGCTCGTGGGCAAATTGATAACAAATATCAAAGGCTTGAGACAAATTAATGGGTTGTCAAAAATATTGGCTCATTAGTTCTCAAAAGCCCAAAATATTTGATGGGTGATCCAAATAATTACCCATTAAATTTACAAATACCCAAATTGCCTATTATATGGTTAATGGATCAATTTTTAAATCCTCATAGCCATATCTGGGTCCAAATGCAAATGTCAATTGTGGAAAATTAATGGGTTCATCAAAATTGCCCATTATTTTTCTTGGATATTGACAATAAGAAAAATGGTACAAAACCATCCAATTTTTTCCCATGGACCCATGCAAATTTCAATGAGATTAAATTCAAATCTCTCAAACACAAATTCTCAATTAGTGGGCCACACTTACCTATTAATTTCCAATTTTTCTCATAGGTCGTCTACCTATGAAAATCTCCAAATTGTCTCAAAGACACAAATTCTAAATTATTGGGCAACACTTATCCATTAATTTTCAAATTTTGGAACGCCAGTTTGATCTCATCAAGGATACGTAGGCAGTCTATCATCTTAATAGACACAACTGCAACCAAATTTGAATCATTTGTTACATCAACCAAATTCCCACAAATCAAATATCTATCTTCACATAAATCAATTTGGAATTACGCTGGTTTGATCCAACCAAATTTGAATCCCTAGTTTATTTCTTTAACCAAATTCGCCCCAAACACAATTCCATGTTGAATCCCTGGTTTCAGCTAAATTCACTCAAACACTTCTCAATACAATTCAAATCGAATTTTTCTAGCAATGAGTCATTTATTCATTGCGATTCTCTGAACTACAAGTGGCTTGATTCCTGCAAGAGATGCATAGGCACCTTGAGGTTGGACTTGGGAGCAGCCGCAAAACCAAAGACACACATTCTGTTTCTTTATGATGGAATCAAATGGTGTTCCCTTGAATCAAATGGTGTTCCCTTGAAGCAAGGAATTGTAATTAAGAGACACTGTGTCTCGAATGGGTTGAACCTAAAATAATAAAATCCCATTATTTAATTAGTGGTGGTGAAATTATGTTTGGAGGTTCACATTTTTGCTTCAATGGTAGGCTCTGTGCCGATCGTGTAAGGAGAGCCTCTCCTGTGACACCCACATCCCCTATTGATCGGTAGGCTCCGTGCCAAACTTGTAAGGGAGAATCTCGCTCGACTAGAGCATTCTCCCTACCAATTCTTCAAGATATCACCATCTAGGAAATCATTAGTTGTGGTCATGGTATTAGGAGGGAAGGCTTATATTATGTGGATGATGTTAGCACATGAAGGAGTTTATTAGTAAAGGGATTTGCTCAAGATAAAGAAAAATCATTTAGGTCATTCATCTTTTGGTTATCTGAAATATTTATTTCCATATTTATTTTCGGATAAGTGTAACACTTGCATTTTGGCTAAGAGTCACCTTTGTTACTTATCCGTTAAGTTCTAATAAAACTTATGTCAATTTTGCTTTGGTTCATACTAATGTTTGGGGTCCTGCCCCTGCTTCTACTGCTTTTGGATATTGGTGGTTTGTGATCTTTATGGATGATTTCACTTGTATGACGTGGTTATATTTCATGAAAAATTAGAGTGATGTCTATTATTGATTTCATGTTTTTCATAAAATGGCAGAAACTTAGTTTTCTGCTACTTTGAAGGTTATTTTTTCTGAAAATGGAGGTGAATATGGCAATCAGATGTTACAAGCTTATTTTTAGGATCATGGTATTATTCATGAGACAACTTGTCCTTAAACACCACAAATGAATAAAGTTACGAAAAGGATAAATAGCAGCTTTTGGAGATAACTCGAGCCAGTCTCATTAGTGCCCACATGCACCTTACTTTCTAGGAGGATGTTATCACCTCTATAGTGTATCTCCTCAATCGTGTCCCAATCAGCGTTTTGCAGTTTCAGACACCTTTGGAGAAATTGTCTGCCTATGTTACACTCTCTTCCCATTTGACCCTCGCTCCATAAGATTTTGGGTGTATTGTATTTGTCCATCTTTATAAAAATTTGTGTACTAAACTTGACCCTTTTGCTTTGAATTGTGTGTTTTTTTTTGCTACTTTCCACACCAAAAGGGTTACAGGTGTTATCATCCACCTTCCCAGCATTCTTTTGTCACCATGGATGTTACTTTTTCATAAAATAGAGATGTATTTTGCTCTATAGTGTCCAATTATTCTCTTGAGGAGGATATTGTAAGTGTGGAAGAGCTGAATTGGATGACTGTGCTACCATATTTAGTTGATGTACCATCATCAGATGTGACACAATCCGAGTTGACAGAACCATTGATAGCGGATAGAATACTAGACTTATCAACCATACCGACGGCAATGCCATCATTGTCTTATGCAAACCTTTTGGCTTATGATGCTTACTTTCCGCTCCTCTACTCCTATAGTACCCAATCATGACATTCCTCCTGCTAGTATTCCTAAGGTAAGTCAAGAAAATCAGATTAATACTAATAATTCTGCCATTGAACATATACCTGCTATACAAAATTGCAGTGACATATATCAATTACTACTAAGGGATACCCATGGGAAACCTCTAGATAGGTACTCACCTGATAATTCTAAGCAGGAAAAATATCCAATTGCAAACTAAGTTTCTACTCATCGACTATTACCATCCCATGAGGCCTTTGTGAATCAAATGTTTGCAATAACTATCCCTACTAAAGTACATGATGCATTGTGAGGTTCTAAATGGGATGATGCAATGACTGAAGATATGCGAGCTCTTGAGAAGAATTAGATATTGGAATTAATACCATTGCCAAAGGGGAAGAAGCCAGTGGGATACATATGGGTATTCACTATTGAACATAAACCGGATGGTACGGTGGACAACTACAAGACCAGATTAGTTGCAAGAGGATTTACTCAAACCTATGGTATTGACTATCAAGAAACATTTGCACATGTGGCAAAGATAAATAATATACGAGTTTTATTATTACTACTTGCAAATCTTGACTAGCCCTTGCAGCAGTATGATGTGAAGAATGCTTTCTTGTATGGTGATTTGTGTGAGGAAGTTTATATGAGTATGCTACGTGGGTACAATATTTTTGATAAGATAGATTTGGTGTGCAAGTTGAAGAAGGCCTTGTATGGCTTGAAGTATTCTCTGAGAGCGTGGCTTGGGAGATTTAGCTTGGCCACAAAGAAGCACGCGTATAAGTAGAGAATGGTAAAATAATTGCATTCATTATTGATAAGTCCATAAATATACTCATTTATTTACTCTCTTTACTTAGGTTTTGTAGGAGAATTAGATTTAAGAAGGGCTTATTACTTTACTTTTCTAATTTTCAACTTTTCTGCGCTCTTAGAAGGTTTTTAAGGAAAAATTAACTTTTCGGAGGAATTTTAGTGCAAGGCCAATTGGAGATGAAAGCTAATATCTTGAAGTTCAATCTCTGATTTTTATAAAATTTTCTACTGAGCCAATTGGTATAGTATTACAAGTAAAGTTAGCCCACGTGCAGACAGGACAGTTTCGTACATGTTACGTGAATATGAAGAAACGGAAGTCTTCCCGAATTTTCCAAGTTACCTGCTATATACAGTTGGAAAGATAAGACATTTATCTTTCCAAAATATATTTTTAATGATTTTTCTGAAAGACCGAAGATCCCCAAATCGTATGACAATTAGGCTGAGCTGTATTTCCCTATGGAGTTAGGAATTGTGATTTTTACTTTCCTATTTGGATTCCTTGTTTACCAAGGCTTCTTAGACGACTTTTTAGTCAATATTAGGGTTTAGAACTCTGATATAAGTGATATAAAAGGCCAGCCAAGGCCCCCATACAATGGATTCATGTCCAAAAGAGATCAACCGCTCAAGAGGAGAAAGCTGCCAACGAGTTCTTTCTTTTCCTTCCTTCTTTTATGTTTCAGTTCTTATGTATTTATTTTTGAGTTCATCCGAGAACATGAGTAACTAATTTGTTGTTAGTTAGGGCTTAATCTTGAAGCCCTAAACATGATTTCAATTCTATAAACAAGTTGGAATGGATTTTCAGTTTCTACAGGCATGATGATTTCGGTTTCTCTATGTTATGTGAATTCTGATATTTTGTTTCTTTGAGTAGCTAACCTTGAAGCATGTATTGGAATTAAATTGTTGTAGAACATAGGTCAATTGCCATATTGAATGTGTTCTTGTTTGCAACGAATAATTGGGTTAAGAACTAGTTTTGAGAAATCGATTCTTGAATTCCTAATAAAAAAATGCCATGTTTTAGGGTTTTTGTGACACTCATATTCTCTTTGATCTTAATGGATTCTTGATTGTTAATTTGAGTAAATGTCATACTAGATTTCAATTAAGAATACATGTATTGATGTAAATGTCATACACTTTACATACGCTTAAGAGAGAATCATACAACTCGAGTCAAATACCATGATCTTGTTGTGAGTCTCGTCATCATATGCTTGCTAGAAATTGATTATCTATTATTGTTTATGGATTGATTAATTGTTTGGAGGTGGATAGTGAGTCCTAGCTATTGTTCTTGACTGATTTTAAACCAATTTCTCTTATACTCTAATTTAAATTATGTTTTCTTTTCTTTTCCTTGTTTTGTTTTATTCACAAAATCAAATCAAAACCCCCCCTTGGTGTTGGCGTGTGTGTGGAAGTCCTTGTGTTTTAATTTTCATTGCGTGAGATTGATAAACATCTCTTTAGATTACAATCTCTGTGGGAATGACCCTTGCTTACTTACTATACTATCATTTGATTTGTGCACTTGCAAGGTTTTAATATTGTTGTTAAAAATTACCAACAATTATATATGTAGATGATATGATTGTGACAAGTGATGACACTGAAGAAACTGGAAAGCTGAAAACTTATTTGGCTTTTGAATTTGATACAAAAAACCTGGGAAGTTTAAAATATATTTTGGGTATTGAGGTTACTTGTTCCAAGCAGGTTATATTTCTATCTCAAAAGAAATATGTTATGGATTTATTGATGGAAACTGGCATGCTGGATTGTAAGCCAGTGAATACACATATTGAATAGAATCACGGCTTGGAAGAATCTCCTATCATACACCAACAAACAAGGAGAGATATCATACGTAGGTTTGTAGATTTATTTATCTGTCACGTACAAGACCTGACATTGCTTATGTAGTCAGTGTTGTGAGTCAATTTATGCATAATTCAAGTGACAATCATGTGGATGCAGTTATGAGGATTCTACAATATTTAAAGTCTGCGGGAAAGGTCTTATGTTCTCTCGGCATGGACATGTGGATATTGCAGGATATACAAACTCCGATTGAGGTGGGAAAGGAGTTAAACGAAGGTCTACTTCTAGCTACTTCACATTTGTGGGAGGTCATATATTTACTTGGCAAAGCAAGAAATAGAAAGCTGTAAACTTATCTAGTGCAGAGGCCGAATACATGGCCATGACTAAAAACATTTGTGAACTCTTATGGTTGCGAATACTCATGGGGAGTTGGGATTTGAACCTAAAACTACCTTGAAGTTATATTGTGATAATTAGTGAGCAATTAAGATGGCAGAGAATCTGGTACAACATGATCGTACTAAACACGTGAAGATTGATCGTAATTTCACATATGAGATGCTGGAGGAAGATATTATACAGATTCTGCATGTCAAGACTATTGAATAGCTGGCAGATATTCTAAGAAAGGTGGTATCAAGTCAAGCGCTTCATGACTCACTTGTCAAGTTTGGCATTGGAGATATCTATGCACCACTTTGAGGGGGAGTGCTGATGCGAGTCCGTCCTAAAATTAGGAGATAATTTTGTAATTAATTATAATTCCTTATTAGATGGATTGTTTTTATTTTCCTAGTTGACTATAAATACCCCTAAAGAGAAGAATAATAAAATAAACAAATTATTCTTAACCTATTTTGTGTTAATTGACCATGATACAATTTATAATTTAACTGTTCCTCCTCCCCTCTCCTCTCTTATTCCCCTTTTCTTTTAGGTTAGTGAATAAGTACCTGGGGGATTTTTGACTAAGAAGTTCCTTGTGGTGGTTTCTTCTAAGCTATGCTCAAATCGAACTTCACCACTACCTCTTTTCGGCTAATTCCTCAATCAAATTCTTCTTCCAAAACCCTCCCTCTAAAACTTTGCATATTCTCTAAATTTAATTATACATTGCATTTGAAGGAGTTTGCTAGAGTTTACCGAAATTTTTTCACCATGATTTCGATTGACATATTTGTGCATTGTTTTCTTGTAGGCTAGATGCAGTGGGTTTGACGGTGGCACAGCTTCAGGTGGTGACAGTAATGTTCATTTAGGCTCATAAGTTGTTTAAGAGGAGTGGTTTGTGCGATTTCTATCTACTTTAGTTTTTTTATTTTAAGGTTTTTTAGTGTGTTAATTTTATTGTTCTTTTGGGTTTGGTACTTTGAATATCATAGTGATGTCTTACTTGCATTTTTTTAAGGGTGTAATGAAGTTGCTCTCTGATTTATTTTATTTTTTAATTATCAAAATCTCGCAATGGGCTTAAAGTTTTGTTTTACGAACTCTCTCTTGCAAAGTATATTTCGTTTTCTCATCAAAACTGTTCCAAACCTTTTTGCAATGAAGTTTATCATGGGAAAATTTACCCCTTTTTTATGGATATTTACTCGAATCTTCGTTTTGTGTTTTTCTTTTTCTGTGCGAGAACGCAATCTTTAGTAAACGCCCAGAGACTGATAGAGAAACAGCAAGCGGCCCACAAGACAAGATTGACCACAGACCAAGAAGGTCAAGCCCCAATAGACTACAGAATTCTTGTATGCGAAGGAGGAAAGAGGAAGAAAAAAAAAACAAAAAAAAGGAGAACAGTCAAGCACGTGATTTTTGTTTTTACTTTACAGGTTTTTAATGGTTGTTGACGGCCGTTAAGTAAATAATTAGAGGTAAATAAATAAGGGTAAATTAGTAAGTAGACGAGGTGGGGACACAAAGGATGCGAACAGCAAATATGACGTCCCAAATTAGTTGTCTCATTCGTACGTGGCATTAATCCCAAATTAGGAATTTAAAGGTCAGCAAGGCTATTATAGTAAAATCTCGCTCCATTATGACTAAATATTATTATTTAAAGTAACATATCTAATTGGTCATTTGAACCTTCCAGGAAAGAGAGTTTTCCTTTCAGGTGCATTTTTTCTATTCTCGGGTGCTTGTTTTCCATTTAAACGCTTTTTTTCCATTTAAGCAATTGTTTTCCATTTCACTGTTTGCTTTCTATTTAGGGCGCAGATATTTATAACTCAAGTGGTTAAAAAGATTCAATTTAATGTCGGAAATCTTGTGTTAAAGTCTCTACTTAATATCGCTCTTATGAAAAGAAAAAAAAAAACAGCCAATAAAGCCACTTTGAATTTATAAAGTCCGAGTATCATACCTAAAAAGCTTCAATCTTACATAGACGGGGCTAGATGGCGAATATCTAATTCAACTTCGTTCGTAGTAGATACGATCATGTTGCCATGCACGTGTGATTATTATTATTTTTCTTACTTTTATTTTGAATTAATAGAGAGAGAGATGATTCAACGTTGAGATACCTTTCAACATTTGGAAGATAAATACTATTAAACAAATAGTTATGTGGTCTTTTTATTTATTTATTTATTTTAAACTTAGACAACATAGATCGTACGTAATTATTGGCGTAATAATCGATTACGCAGAATAAAATCTCATACTCATATTGCACGTATGTTACAACAAATGAATACTAAAATCATTAAAAACGTCTGATACGCTGTGTTAAACTCCATCACCCTGTGATTGTGATGAGTTTCGCATAATAATTTGCGGAATCCATAAATAATAGCTAAAAACTGCTTGACAGAACATAAAAATATCTACGAATTGACCAAAATGGTGGGATGTAACGCACGTTTGGTGAAAGCAGCAGTGACTTCAGGTTGAGAAAAAGTGTGGAAGAAAATCTTCACTACAATAAAAGAGTCTTCCGTATCTAAACGCCAAAAAGGTTACCCACGTCTTAACCACGGTTAAAACGTCACCTAACCCTAGTTAAATAGGCCACCTTCCAAAATGAAAAAGTTACTGTTGTTGCTTCATATCCTTCTTGTCCCTGCACCACCACCGTTCTTATCTTTTCTCTTCCATTTATAAAGGCTCGGAAAACCCACTAATAAACACACTCTCTCTCTGTCTATCTGTCTCTCTCTCTCTCTCTTCTGACCAGAAAAAGAAAAAAAAACCTCTCTCTCTCCGAGCAATCAGAGAGTGCTGGAGGAGCTTGATGGTACCTTCATTTTCTGCTTCTTTTATTTAAAAAAGTACTTGTTTCATTTCTTATTGTTCATGGCTGCTGAATTTTGTAAAAAAAAATTTTTTGCTCAATCTTTTGATGTTTCATGGTTTTTGATGGTTGATCTGCTTGCTGTTTTGTATCTGATATGCATCACTGTCTGGAGTTGTTTCTCTTATTCATTTGTAAAAATATGTAATAGTTTGTGTCTGCGTTTTGTTTGATATGCCTGTTGTTTCATGGTAAATATATATATATATATGTTTTTTCTTCTATATGTTTTTTTATTTTTGCGTTTTTTTCTTTTTATTTCTTGTATAAGAATTTAGGTTTTATATGTTTGGATCTGGATGGGCAGATAGGTTTAGCCTTTTGATCCCAAAGATGGCTACCCTGAATTTCCGGATTTATATTGAATTATGAAAAAGAATTAATAAGTGAATTATGTTGCTTACATAGGTGGAAAATTTGCTGTAAACCTGCGTTATAAGCTATATAGCCGTTTGTGTAAACCGAAATCAATAAATTAAATAAAACCTGAAACGTGGTCCTGTCAATACTTAATGATAACGTAATTGTGAAGAAAATGAATCTGGGTAACATGTAATTGTGAAGAAAATGAATCTGAGTGTTCGTAGATCTGGGGGTGCTTGGCTCTGTTCTTTCTGCTTTAGTGGTTCGCATTTGCAGGGTATTTACGTGTCACTTGAATTTGGTTTTTATAGCGATTATCTCATGTTTTTTGTATCACTCATGGACACTTTTCCCTTTTTGTTTTTCTCTTTTTTCTCGGTTTTTCGACAACCTCATCTTTTTTTGCTTTTAGTGACTCAGAGCCATGTGTTAGGATTTTGTTTTGTTTCGTCTTGAATGTGAAAATAAGGAAACCCATTGTGATCTTTTGTTGATTTCATGCATTTAATTATGGTGCTTTTGTAAGTGGTTCTGCTTTGTTTAGCGTATTACCTTTTATGTTTCTAATTACTTGTTAGTTATGAAATTATGTACCTTACCTTGTATTTTCTTTCATTAGATGAAAGTTATTAATGCTAGTTCAATGTACCTGATCTATGATATACTAATTGTGGGTTTAACTAACTTATTTGTTATTTATTTCATTGGCAGAATATTGAATTTCATTTACTCTTCGCGGTCGAGTATCCTTTATTGGGAAACCTTTGCTTCTAAAGTTTTGAAGCTAATATCTGTGCGCAAGATTGTAAATCTTTTAAAGAGTGAGCGAAGTGTGGAGAATCCGTCGTAGACTGCGTTGATTACCCCTTCTTTTATATATATTTATATACCATAAATATATAATCAGGGTTGTTCTTCGTGCCGGTGCTAAATGGGGATCTTTGAGGAAATGGGTTTCTGTGGTGAGCTTGACTTTCTTTCGACCACCTCTGGGGAAGGCGACGGCGTCGACGCAGCTCCAGAGCATGAACCAGAGACAACAGTAGAGGAGGATTATAGTGATGAAGAAATGGATGTTGACGAGCTTGAGAAGAGGATGTGGAGAGATCGAATGCTATTGAAGAAGCTGAAAGAACAAAATAAGGGAAAGGAAAGAGTTGACAACGCAAGGCAGCGTCAATCACAGGAACAAGCTCGGAGGAAGAAGATGTCACGGGCACAAGACGGAATCCTGAAATATATGCTGAAAATGATGGAAGTTTGCAAAGCTCAGGGTTTCGTTTATGGGATTATCCCTGAAAAAGGAAAACCAGTGAGTGGTGCTTCTGACAATCTCCGAGCATGGTGGAAAGAAAAAGTAAGATTCGATCGTAATGGCCCAGCTGCAATTTCCAAGTATCAGGCAGATCATTCAATCCCTGGGAAGGATGAAGACTGGAGTGGAGTGGCATCAACTCCTCACACCTTGCAGGAGCTCCAAGACACCACTCTTGGTTCACTTTTGTCTGCTCTTATGCAGCACTGTGATCCACCCCAAAGACGTTTCCCATTGGAGAAGGGTGTTGCCCCACCTTGGTGGCCTACTGGTAATGAGGTATGGTGGCCTCAATTGAGTCTGCCCAAGGATCAGGGTCCTCCTCCATACAAGAAGCCTCATGATCTGAAGAAGGCGTGGAAGGTTGGCGTTCTCACGGCTGTGATAAAGCACATGTCACCAGATATTGCCAAGATCCGCAAGCTTGTTCGTCAGTCTAAATGTCTGCAGGACAAAATGACTGCTAAGGAGAGCGCCACTTGGCTAGCCATTATAAACCAGGAGGAAGCTTTGGCCCGGAGGTTGTATCCTGATAGATGTCCTCCTCTATTGACTGGTGGTAGTGGCTCTTTTGCAATCAGTGGAACCAGTGATTATGATGTTGAAGGGATTGATGATGAACAAAATGTTGAAATAGAGGATTGCAAACCTCATGTTAATCACTTCAACATTGGTACTGCTGGACAAAGAGATAGGCCGGTACCGCAGATTAAGGGAGAGCTCATTGAGATCAACTCAGATTTTGGTCAAAAGAGGAAGCAGCTGGCTGAAGAGCCACCAATTATGCTAAATCCGAACATTTACACCTGCGAATACCCCCAATGCCCATATCATGATTATCGTCGGGCTTTTCTCGACATAACTGCAAGAAACAATCACCAGTTGAATTGTGCGTACCGGAGTAATTCTTTACAAGTGTTTGGAATGTCCAGCTTTCAACTTAACAATGAAAAACCTGCGGTCTTCTCTCTACCCCTTGGTCAACCAACACAAGCTGTTCAACAACCAGTGAGCCAGGCAGGTAGTTTTAATGCTTCAGGATTTGGACTGGCTGATGATGGACAGAAAATGATATCTGAGCTTATGTCATTTTATGATAGTAATATTCACCCGAACAAGAACTCCAATCCTGGAAACCTCAATGTTGTAGAAGGCCACAACCAGCAGCAGGCAGGATTTCGTTTTGCAATGAATGATAATTTCTTTGGTCAAGGGGTGGATATGGGACGAAACATGTCTGAACCGAACTCCATGCCTGTGGATATGGGATGCAACATTTCTGAAACAACCCCCATGCCTATGCATCGTCAAGCTTTCCCATCCGCAGAAGTTCAGTTTGATCAGTGCACAATATTTGATTCTCCATTTGGTGACAATCCCAATGATACTGTTGACCTAAGATTTGACTCCCCGCTTCACTTGGCACCAGCTGACTATAATGTTCTGGACCCACCAAAGCAAGATGCATCCTTTTGGTTCCCATGAAGTTGGGTTTTTCTTGTACTGACTGCTCCAATACATGTGTTGGAGGGAGGACGG
Source organism: Prunus mume (assembly GCF_000346735.1). The sequence goes on from NC_024130.1 coordinate 6,934,929, forward strand.
TGAAAGCTATCTTCAAACAGTTGTGGACCGAGTAGGTGAAGCTTCCTTTTAAGTTTAGTTGCTCATTTTGTCTTTCAGACTTGTTTAGATGTTTATATTGACTGCTCCAATCTATGTTTGGGCAGTTTACACAGTTCTGGAAGCATTAGGTGAAGCTTCTTTTTATGTTTAGTTCATTTTATCTGTTGGACTTGTTAGATGTTTATAACCCTTAACAACTTGGGGGTTCTCTTGCTGCAACCTTCTCATCTGAGTGTAAGGTTATCTAGTTGCAGTATTGAGTAGGGCCAATAAAGGACCGGAAAACCCCAAATGTGAGTTTCAGTACTTTTGTTGAAATGTTAGAAACATTTTCCGGTTTCCGGTTTAAATGTTGGCATATAGGTTATGCAATGTATACAGAGACATCTATATATGTGGTGGTTTGATATATTTAGCTGCCCATTGCTTGTTTCTTTGGCTATGTTGCAAAGATTGGTTTCAACTGTTCTTGCTATCAACAATACTCATTCTGATTTATTCTATGAATCTTATGCCGTTGCTTTTGCACTTCCTTGCGATAAAGCTGAAATAGGAAAATTAGTATTAATCTTCTTGCTTAAGAGTGCTCAGGTTGCAGCAAGGGGCTTGAAGCTCAAGTAGTTAAAGAGCATTTACTCTTGAACCCGATTTCCTACATTAAAAATAAATAAATAAAGTGCCCAAGGTACATAGTGTGCTAGTTGAAGTGATATGCATGGTTTCTAATTTTTTGCACTGAAATTGTTTGTCAAATCAGCCACAATGGTCTTCTATGTTAGGCAAGGGAATAAAAAGAAGACCTGGAAGAGACAGAATGGTTGGAAGAATGGAGATTCCAAGACCAAATTGAAATTCTAAGAGCAGTTAGGCTTGGGTCGAAGTTAGGCAAGTTTTTCTCAAGTAATTTGTTATTCTTCAACATATAATAACAGGGGATGGTAATAATAATTGGAAAAGTTTTTGACTCAGTCTCAAGAATTTCAACAATTCTTTTTAAGGTATGTTCAAGTCCTATACGCATAGAAAAGTGTTCGTACTCTTTAACTGTAGAAGAAAAACGTGCTTTAGCAATCAAATTCACCCTTCGTATCCCAAAACCAAAAACAAAACAAAAAACAAAGAGAAGAAAATTTTATGTAGAATGATAAGGGCTTATTCTGAATGAATGCTTGAAATTTATCTTCTTCTTAAAAGGTACCACACATCTTCTTCTTATTGGGCCACTTCATGCGTAAGGAAATTGGACTCTGGATTGTCCTTTAGGTGAAACAATTGACAAGTTAAAAAATAAAAAATAATAAAGAAGTTAAATACAATTGTCTCAAACGAGTAATTATAGTGTGGTACTGAAGTATGGTATTGATGGTATTACGATATCGTATAATATTTTTTTTTAAACGCAAATAAAGTTTGTTAAATATGTAATTACTTCTATTTTTTGAGTCGTTTGGTTGAGGATTTTAGAGAATTTTGAAGACATTTAAGTAGTGATATTCGTTGTTTTCTTTTTATAGAAGCCAATATCATAACGCATAGATTAGCTTGTTGTACATTATTTGTGAATGATGTATCATCTTGGTATCAAGACCCACCTGCTATCATTTATGATGCTTTAGTGGGGGATATTTTATAAATTTTTATATCAATATATTGATTTTTTTTTTCTAAAAGAAAAGTAATTATTTCTTAATATCCACTTAAAGTTGCAAAAAATTGTTATGTGAATTAAAATTAATGAAATATAGTAAATATTTTCTAAAAACATAAGTACAAATAAGATCCTCAAGCGATCTTACAACCATACAAGTTAAATTCAAATTTAACTAACATTTTAGGAAGGAAGTTAAAAAACCAAATATGTTATAAAGATAGAGGGAAAATGTAGAGAGAAATAAGGGGAATGGAAGAACAAGAAGTTGTTCTCTATACTCGTTATCTTCATCTTTGATAATTACCTATTTATAATCTTACTAGAAAATTAACCCGTTAAATATAGGTTAAAAGCTACTAATTACTATACTAATAACATATGTTACAAAATAATAAAAGGTGGAGATAATGGATATAATGGTGGTTATCCACATTCCATGGATTTATAACACTCTCCCTTGGATGTCCACCATACAATGACAATGTTGTCTCATTAAAAACATTGCTTGGAAAACCCTAACAAAGCCGAAAAGAAGGGAAAAAGAGTGCAAATTTTTTTGGATGATTGATATGGTGTTCGACAAGCTTATGTTGCCTCATTAAAAGCTTGTTAGGAAAAACCTAGTGGGACAAAAACCTAGTCGAAGGGAAAAGGAGCACAATGCGCATATGTCCTATATGTAGTAGAATTGGGATGCTCCCCCTGATTGATATCTCCTCCTGATTTTCATTAACTTTGGGAATATAAGCTTCGAAAAAGCTTTGGTAAAAATGGTTCGCCAGATTATCTTGTGAACGAATTTGTTTGACTCCAATCTCTTGGCTCTTTCTGAAACTATGTCACCCTTCATGAACCCTTCTTTTATTTGAGCAATACAAGCAACATTGTCTTCATACATGATTGTTTATCACACTATTCGACCTGCTTTTCACTTTTTAAACGATTGAATTCTTTAGGAGCATCAACAACTAATCTAATAGTCAGAATATGTTACAGCAATATCACATTTGAATTCAAAATACTCATACTCTTAGTGTAAACGTTTAATTAAGAATATCCTGGTACTTAATATCCTTCAAGGGGTCGCTTCATGCGATATATCTTAAATATTTCATGAGCCTTGAGGATTTCCATATACCATACAGTCTTAATAAATATGCATTTAACACATGCTATAAATTTCGCGTTAAAATAACAATTATACTTACAGAAAGGTGGATGCATCTACGATGGGGTGGGAGACTAAAACTATGTATACACTAGGAAACCTTATATCATATTAGTGATCTTATTTCACTTCATAGACATCAATACGTAAACTTCATACTTAACATTTGTAATTCAGTGTTTGAGCCATAGGTTTAATATTCAACACATCATATTTAGTAATAAATGAAATTGCCTATTTCCATTTTGGCCAATCACTTAACTTGTCAACATTCATGAAACGAGATTTAATATAATCATAGCCCTTGATGATTGTAGAAGCTACTAATAAACCAAATGTATCATCAATTTGTGATCCCACAATTCTCTTGGATATGCATAATTTATAAATATATCATTGCTTTGGGGTACCAATGCCTCTTAAGGGGCTTCTGTTGTCATTAATGGAACAAACATTGCTTTTAAGATGAATTATTTAGAATATGTGGATCATAACCTCCTATAGAGTGTTATTTTCGATAAGGCTTGAATTTTTCAAATAATCTCCACTTCATGTGAGTTAAATCTTTAGAACCTATAGATCTGTCATGCTTCAGGCATGCAACAGATTAGTTACTGATAGTCACTTATTGTAATTTTAATGGATTGTGATACGAGAATATCAATCCATGTTAGCATATATATAACTTATATATGCATTATCTTGATGAGACAAAAGTGGATTGATTTAGCATTATTCACGATATTCTTTAGGAATTGTCATATCTCCCCCCTAACAACGGGAAAGTTGTCTCATCAAAGGGACAATCCTTAAAACATATGGTAAAGTGCAGACATAACCAAAACCAACTTAGAGTTTTAATTTGCATTGATAATTCAGTGCATTCATTATGTTTGTGCAATCATAAACAACCAAAAACACATAACCGAGATGTACGGAGGGATTTTTGTTGGTTGGAAACATGCCTTAACTGAACTAATACTGTAATTATATAAAATGGCATGGGCTTCAACTACTTTAATGGTTGTGTAATATAACTCACAAAAGAAAGTAGGCAGTTTCTCCAATGGATGCCTCTGGCTGTCAATATTGGGAGTAATGAAAAAATATTACCATTAACTAACAATCCAACACAAAGATAAAGAAATACTATCTTGATTTAAAAGAACTCAAAACGAGAAATAAATTAAAATATATAATTGAAAACAAAAACAGCAAATGAGATCTACATAAAACATCCAAATTAAGTTAAAAATATGAAAAGAAAATAAGACATCAAATTAATTGGGGAGGACTCCACCACTAATTATGGAATCGTGTGATTTGCCATTAGTATCAACGAAGAAGGCTGAAACATCAAGGTGGGTTATATCCACTAGGTGTCAGCCCATAAGATCAGGTTCAAATCAATGTGTCTCAACAATTTTTTTTTCTTCTTTCTTTGCCCATTATCGAGGCTTGGTAAAGATCTACCAAATGTTTTGACGTGCGATAAACGTGTGCCCAATGCCCGTATGCAGCACACCTATGACTAGCTTCCCCAATTACCTTATCAGTTGTATTTTTGGGGCCCTTTGCCTTGTCTTGTTTGTTCCACTTCTAGTGATTATTGTTTATGAAGTAAACATTAATACATCTACCAAAACTTCTGGTTTTGGGATGTTTACAATTGGAATTGAGGAACTTCATGTCCTCAATTATTTAGAATCAAAGAACTTTAGATTCTAATTCTATCAAGGAACTTCAAGTCTTGATCTAGTTATATGATGAAGATTGATGAACTTCAGGCCCTGATCTCTTGTATAATACAAACTCATTATAAGAAATAATAATTAATTAAAATCATGCTTAAAGAAAGAAAGAAAGAAATAAATAAAACCATGATAAGGTTAGAATTGTATGAAATTATGAAATAACGAGAGTCACGTAACCTAAAAAATGCCATAAATATTAACGAAGAAAAAAGAAACATATCATCGTAGAATGATTAAGCACTAGAGCTGAATAAGATGAGAGATGAAAAATAAAGCAAACATGCAACCAAAACAAAAATTTCAAACATGGCATTCATGCCCAAGATTAAGAAACTTTTTATTTATTTATTTTTTTAAAAAAAGAGCATGGTGAAGTTTGACGGTGAGTACAAAGAGAACTCTATACCATATAATGATTCTAACTCAGACAGAAAATAAAATTAAGATAAATAAATAATATCAAGAACAACAGCATGTTGATAACGTATTATAAAACTAGAGGGAAAATGTAGAGAAATAAGGGGAAAGGAAAAACGAGAATTTATTCTCTGAACTTGTTATCTTCATCTTTGATAAGTACATATTTATAGGCTTATAACCATAGAAAATTAACCCACTAAATAGAGGTTAAAGGCTACTAATTACTATATTAATAACATATGTTACAAAATAACAAAAGGTGGAGATAAGAGCATTTACAATGGGTTCACTACACCACCTTAGACAAATTTTAGGGAGGAATTGGAAAAATACAACTCTAACCATGCTCTATATCCACCTCATAAAATAGGGAGATCTCTATGACCTCCTAAGTCAAAGGAGAGAGAAATGACTCATAGTGGCTTCCTATAATTTAATGCTGCTTTGTTTTATGCATAGTTTAAACTTTTAATTAATGCTAACAATTTTTTTATTATATTTTTTATGGAGACGGACCAATCATATTAAATTAAAAAATAACTATAGTATTTATGACTCCCTAAACTATGGAGTATAATTGGAGTTCAAATTTTATAAAGAGTTCCTAAAATAACTTTTATGTGTTTTTAACTAAATTTTAATTAAAAAATAAAAGCATAATTATAGATGTGCTAATGGATATAATAGTGGTGAACCACATTCCATGTATTTGTAGAAACATATCCCGTCATGGCGTTGGCGGCCATATGCTTCATGGAAGACATGTTTGACAGGTACCCGGTAAAAAGATCCCAACATCTTTACAATCACAATGCATATTTGACATCATTACAATCCAAACAAATTAAGCTCCCGGTTGTATTACTTGAGTTTCAAGGACCTTCCACGGGTTGAGAGAGAGAGAGAGAGAGAGAGAGAGAGAGAGAGTATAGCACTATTTCCTTGCACACGCAAGAGAGATTAATCAAAACAAACAGTAGAAACCCTATTTCTGTGCACATGCGTGACAGTTGACTCTGTCTTTGTCTCTTCTTCCTCATCACCTACCCCTACAATATATTCCCTCACGTCCCTTTGAAATCTTTTTCTCATATTTTATGCATTAAACAAGTTAAACAACTGTTCACAAGCTGATGTCAATCCATGTAATTCCAATGCCCGTTTCAACTTCTCTCCCTTTTCAATGAAACCACCTTGCCCTTTCACCAATATTATACACATTATTTTCTCTGCGACTGCTTCTCATCATCAGATTCAAAGATTCGATTTCTTTCTATTCTATCCCTCTTGGGTCTCTCTCCCTCTCTCTCTCGCTCTCTCTCTCTCTCTCCCCTCTTCTGCCAGTTCGATCTCTTCAGGGTTTTTTGTCATCGTCATGGGACAAGAAACAAGAAGACTGGCAGATGAGTATGAGATATCAGAGATTTTAGGCAGAGGAGGATTCTCAGTAGTGAGAAAAGGCATCAGCAGAAAATCAGGCAGCAGTGACAAAAACAATGTGGCAATCAAGACCCTCAAAAGGCCATTTGGACCATCAAACCCTCCGCCCGGCAGATCGGGTGCCGGTGATCATCAGAAAAGCTTTGCTGCTGCTTTCCAAGCCCGGAAGCAGGTGTCCATATCAAACGTCTTGCTCACAAATGAAATCTTGGTCATGAGGAGAATAGTTGAAAATGTCTCACCACACCCAAATGTCATTGACCTCTATGATGTGTATGAGGATGAAAATGGGGTCCACCTTGTGTTGGAGCTTTGCTCTGGGGGTGAACTGTTTGATAGGATTGTGAAGCAAGAAAGGTATTCTGAGGCTGGAGCTGCAGCTGTTGTAAGGCAGATTGCTCAAGGCTTAGCAGCTCTTCACAAGTCCAATATTGTTCACAGGGACTTGAAGCCAGAGAACTGCCTGTTCTTGAATAATACTGATGATTCTTCTTTGAAGATTATGGATTTTGGGCTCAGTTCTGTGGAGGAGTTTACTGATCCTGTTGTTGGGTTGTTTGGTTCCATAGATTATGTCTCACCTGAGGCTCTTTCTCAGGGACAAGTCACTTCTAAGAGTGATATGTGGGCTCTGGGTGTAATCTTGTATATCCTTCTCTCTGGGTATGTTCTGTTCCATATGTTGTCCTCTTTATTTTCTTGGGAACCAAACAGATGACTGTAACACTAGTAGTGTTTTTTTTTTTTTTTTTTTTTTGGCCAAAGTCAGGAAGAGGGGAGGGGGGTTTTTTCACACACTCCGAGATATAATTGGGGTTTGATTATGAGATCACTAATCTGCAAATCAAGGCTTTTTTCACTGTGCTGGACTCTCGTTCGCTAATATTAGTAGTGTTTAAGGCATAGTTTAACTTTAATTGGATCCTACAGTTACTTTACTCTGCTCAACGTTTTTTAAGCAATCCCATTTAAGAATAGAGAAATTTCAAGTCAATCTCTAAATGTCATGAAATATTCAATTTCTACAAATTTCTAGAGCACTCTTAATGTATATATTCTTGTACAATGCCTTAGGTACCCACCTTTTATTGCTCAGTCGAATCGGCAAAAGCAACAAATGATAATGGCTGTAAGTCATTTCTATTCACATTATACTAGAACATAGAAATTAACATGATATATATATTTTTAAACAATTCTGTTAAGGTTACAAGAGAAAATACTTTTTCCTGCAGGGAGAATTCAGTTTCTATGAGAAAACTTGGAAGGGCATTTCTTTGTCGGCAAAGCAATTAATTTCGGATCTCCTCAAAGTTGACCCTGACAAGAGACCTAGCGCTCAAGAGGTAGGGTAGCAATTAATTTCCTATTTTTTCTGGGTTAAGTCATAAGATATCTGATCTGAGCTAGAGTTAAATGGCAACTTGGCATGGGTTGTAAACTTAAACTAAATGCACTTTCATAGAGTATTACAGTTCTTGGTAGCTCAAAATGAACTCATCTAGGTTTGTAACTTAAACTAATTTGGTTCTTGTGTTAAACAGCTTCTGGACCATCCATGGGTTGTAGGTCTTTCAGCCAGAGAAGATCAAATGGATGCTGAGATTGTGTCACGATTGCAGAGTTTTAATGCTCGGCGAAAACTCCGTGCTGCAGCAATAGCTAGTGTGTGGACCAGCTCGATTTTCTTAAGGACAAAGAAGCTGAAATCACTACTAGGTTCCCACGACCTTAAACCGGATGAAATCCAGAAACTGAGTTTACATTTCAAGAAAATGTGAGTAGTCAAAACAGATTCTTGCACCTTACTAAGTCTCTGAATATGGTGATAAAATGCAGGCCAGGCATAGACAATTGTAGCACATCAGCTACATAACAAGTTCAGTTTAATGATTAACTAATCATGCTTATGAAGATAACCAATGGGCCTTCTCTTTAAGTGGATCACTTAACCAATCCTAGGTTCTCTGGTGAGCCAGTGCATATATATTCTGATAAGAATACCAATTTGGCAAAGTGCAGATGTGTAAAAGGTGACAATGCTACTCTTTCTGAATTTGAGGAGGTGCTGAAAGCAATGAACATGTCGTCATTAATCCCTCTGGCACCCCGGATCTTTGACCTATTCGACAACAACCGTGACGGAACAGTTGACATGCGAGAGATCCTCTGTGGGTTCTCTAGTCTCAAGAATTCACAAGGAGATGATGCACTCCGCCTGTGCTTCCAGGTGTGTTTTCATCTAGTACAAGTACATGAACAAAAACTCACTCTAACCGAACTAATTTTGACTCATAATGAAGCTTCCTGAGGAAATTAAACCTTCCTGGCCAAATTAAAGAACCTAGGGAGTGTTTCGGTTAAATCTTTCTACTAGTTTCATCGTCATAAAGTTTTTGTAATCCAAATTTTCTTCTCTCTTGCTCTGCCTTCTTCACTATCATTATTCATGAACCCTATGCTAATTGTCACTCTTTTGATTTTGCAAGCAGATGTACGATACGGATCGGTCTGGATGCATCAGTAAAGAAGAAGTGGCATCTATGCTCAGGGTAATGCCTCTCAATTCATCTCACTTGGTATAGCTTGCTTGCTTGATTAGTTTCAAATAAGATCATGACCAAATAAAATTACATTGAGCAGGCTTTACCAGATGACTGCCTTCCAGCTGATATCACTGAACCTGGGAAATTGGATGAAATATTTGATCGCATGGATGCAAACAGTGATGGACAAGTTACCTTTGATGAGTTCAAGGCTGCCATGCAGAGAGACAGCTCTCTCCAAGATGTAGTCCTCTCCTCTCTTCGACCATTATAGCTTCTCCCATCATCCACAACGGCGATCAACTTTTTCACTAAATTCTGGAAGTTAATTTCCTTCTTTCTTTGGACATATATGCTATAGGCAATAGAAGACCAATGACCAAAGTGCTGAAAATAAATGCTAACTTCTGCCATGGAAATTAGGAGCTTTGTCACTTTTACTTCCAGACTAAACAAAATCGAAATCCAAGGTAGTACTTTTCTTTCAGTAGCAGCAATGAGAAAACCAAATCCCCGGTACTTTTTATTTTATTTTTTTATATTTTAATGTCTGAGAAGTTTTTTATATTTACAAAAAAGGATGATTTTATTTAAAACCAAAAAGATAACCAATCCACCACATGCAGCCAAGGCACAAATTTTAAATCTTCTGTTAGCATTATTTGCCAGCCATTCAAGATATATGTCTTAATGTTACCACCAAAGAATATAGAGCTGTTATTGGCACTCTAAAATAGTCATCACTCGCTCCATCCTAATGAAAAAGTAAGGGAGAGGAGCGAAAGATGACTATTTTGGAGTGCTAATAACAATATCTATGATCCACGACTATTTTGGACCTTACACTATATCTGAACTATTTATGATTTACCTGTAAAAATCTAACCTGTGTTTTCCATACAAAGAAAGAACAAAAGTGGCATCTGCATACCAAGCAAAGAAAGGAAGATCGTGAGATTTCCTTTTAAATATTTACTCTCATACCATTGAAGAGAACCTTGGCAAGACGCACAAAAGAAATTTTTTGAAATCAAGGTTCTGCTCTCTTCCTGCGGCCTGACCTTTATGACAGTAATAACTAAAAAGCTATCATTGATTCATCAAGTTCTTGTCCCAAGTTAATAAAAACAGATTTTGGAAATTCCCTTTTCCCTCTTTTCTTTTCCTGGAAACTTAAAAATTATGTTTCAGTCACCAAGATCGAGTTGCCGAGTACAGATTCGTAATCCGTACACTACAAGATTTATTAACGTATTAAGTATACATACTGTAAGTTATAGCACAAAATGAAGACAGAATGTCTTTAATTGTGATCCTAAATATTCAAAAAATTTGATTTGATACAAGATATACAGAAAAAGGATAATAATAGTTCCTGCTAAAGAGCAACTCCATTCATGCTCACGACCTAGTCACCTAGCTAAACCATATTCAAGACGTTGATATATGATCATTTTGGGGATGGTTCATCTCTAGACTATACTGATTGACACAACTCACTACCCACCCCTGTAAACATTTTTTATTTTATTTATTTTTATAATTTTATGTTCAAGGCAGGGTTCTCCGTTTCGTAGCACACTGCTGCATCAGTCAAATGATTCAATGAAACTCAACAGTTCTGTTAATTCATATTAACATCCGTTATATCCAGCAATTCATACTCGAATATAAGGAAAGAAACTAATGCCACCAACTAGCAGAGTAATCTGTACAGTCATTACAACCATTGTGATATTCTATACTACATGTCATCATTTGTGTCCACACCTCTCCCATCATCACTACCCCTATCATCTGTACTGTCATTACAGTCATCCATATTCTCTACTCTATGATTCAAAAATTTCCACTCACCAGGGACTGTCACGTCCATCCAGCTTAGGCCATCGCTGCCAATAGCTCCCAGATCTTCCACCCAATCTCCCATGTTGGCATCGATAGCTTCTAAGCATATAGGATCGAGTGTACCTCTTGTATAAATGGCTTTACTTGCTTCAGAACGCCTGCTTCCAATAAACAAAAAACGAGAAAGAACAAATAAATAAAAAGGAAAAGAGTTGAGGCTGATGAAGAATGGGAACAGTTAAAGGCTCACAAACGTTACCAATTAGCCAGTGGAATTTCAAAATTCCTCCTTATTATCCAAAGAAAAATAATAATTTATTTTGCTAACACATATAAATTTGTAAACGTGTAATACTAAGTTTAAGGAATATTTCACAAAATTGTTGAACTGGGTCAGCCAAATTGACTTAATCTGGGTTAATGGGAACTAGGGAAGAATTTGAATGCATTAAATCACTTATTAGTAAATAATATGTATAAAATGCACTTGTTTTTTGTTCATTAAAAGAAAAAAGATGCTACTTAGCTACAGTCAAGACACTAAACAATTCCTCTGTAAAAGAAAAAAAAACACATGACTAGGGCGACTAGATTACACTATGCAAAACAGTTCACAAAAGAGTAGGCATTCTGATTCCTGAACTAACAAGTCAACAGCTTCTAGAAATTATATTTAATATTTATTCAACGAGGACGTAAGAAAACTCTGTTATGATTCGCAAACAAGAACACAAGTGTTTTGTGTCAATACTGTCAACTTCCAAAAGTCCAGACAGAAGAAAAGTCAATAAATACATATTTGCTTTAATTTAAAAATCCATCTAGCTATATTAGGATAATAATCATGAAACTAGCATCTAGCTATATAATTAATTATGAAACTAATAATCATGTGTAAAATTCTTTACAAAAATGCACAACACCTTTCAAATTCTGCACTCCTTAGTCTTAAATTTGTACCGTTGGTGTCCAACATAGCAAAGTTTTATAGAATAACAGCCTTACAAGTCATATATTGTCAGCAACATAAAGTAACATGCTACTTTTCATATACTGCTGCATAGCACTGAACAATGCCTTAACATAGTCTTATCATGGATTGGGAAGGAACCAAAACTCACACAGCCATCAAGGGCTCAATGGACAGATGCACTTTTTTCACCAAATGGAGGAAACTCTTTTTTTTTTTTCTTTTAATAACAGAATGTGTTCCTTGACCAAAATACATATGGAAACTTTGAGAGAGAGCACAGGGAAAGCTTCTTGGGCATTGGCTTGCCAATTAAAAATGAGGGACAATGCAGGAATGGGCATCCCCTCTTCCATGACCTTTTATGAAAGTGACTACATCAATGACCGAGACCGAGAGGCCCACAACTCTCATTTTCCTTAAATGCATTCATTATAGTCTCCGTCTGGAAGTGCCTCACTCTCACATTTATCTATCAAGTCTCTGATATGTTCAATCTAGAATCCTATACAGTACCACCTTCTCTTAGGAACAACTACTTCCTTCAAGCTCATAACAACGAGTCCCACAGTCCCACTCAACACCTAGCAAAGATTCTAAGACCCAAAATAATTATCTTAAGCTAGATTACCCTTAGGAACATATGGCTTTGATAGAGGAAACTAAAGCAAATTCGAGTTTATCCCAACAAAACATATACATTTCCATTCAATTAATTTTGGAATTCTTGTACTCACAAAATAGCATGTCTCCCCCAAAGTCATATTTTCATGCTTAAATATGAAATTATATCCTTATCCAATGAAACAGAAGACTAGCTAGTCCCAGGATACATTTTGACTGCATTCATTATCCTTCCTCAAGAGCTTCAGAGTGCATCACAAGGACTTTTAATTGAAAAGAAAAGCAGATAACTGACACAATAACTCTGGCAGTTATTCTAGGATAAATTAACATAGGTCCATTTTCATTGGAATTTATCCCTGAACTACAGGAGTATACACGAGGACCTACGTGCCACTAAGATTTACTCTATCTTGTGCAACCTTGGCATAAAAAATACATAAACATATTTAAAGAAATGCTAGTAGAGATAAGAGAGTAACTCCCGGCTATGACATATCTTATGAATATCAAAAGAAGTTACTGAGGATGGAAAAACTTACCTATGTTGAAGGTGCAAGTTATAATGAACAAATGCAAGGTGGTTGAACCTTTGCTGCTCCAATCGGTTCTTTTTCTTTGAGCACATACGTTCAAACATGGTCCTACTCCGCTTATATCGAATAATGCTGCAAGTTTGACTTAGTATCCTGACAGCTAATCGTTGGAGATCGGGATAATCTGCTGCATACAGTGACCACCAAGTAGCTGCAGAACAACACAAATAGTTTAATGCTTACACTGTACCCAAAAAGAATCTGGAAACTTGGAAACAATGAAAATCATTTTGACCTGGGGCCAATGATTCTCGACAACGTAATGCGACAGGTCGACCAAAATCCCCTACAGCTTCCTCGTAGAAATTTATATTGCTCGTAATCACAACTTGAGCTGTTAAGTTAGGCTCTAAGGTTTCAATACAGTCCAGCAATCCCTTCTGGATGACTTTGTTAGTAGAAAAGCTAGGGTTATAAAATATAGATGGGTTGAGATAGTATGCAGCTGCATGAAGGGGACTATGAAGCTCCTCTTGCCAAATGTGATCAATAATCTCCAGATATGGCACGTAGTCAGATTCCTTATTGTCAAATGACACAATTATACTTTTCTTTGCTTTTTCCATTGCATCATACAAATAGCCAACAGATGGCTTCTCCTCGCAGTCCATAAGCTGAAAAACAGAAAGTAGGGGCTTAGTCACCTTCAGAATTTGATCACACAGTGACCAGAAAAGTTGGTCCGCAATAATCTCTGCCAGCTCAAGTCCAGCCTTTTGCTTGGAGAAGGTTGAATGCATCCAAGCAGCACTGGCAAATATCTTTTTGAGCCGGTGCTTCAAAGCTACCATATTCTGTAGTGTCAGGAAGGTGGAAGCAAATCTTGTGCTTGCAAGCTGGACTATGTCTCTTCCACCTGTTTTCCTCCTCACTAGATTAAGCATCCAAGCACTGTTGTATATAAATTGGGTAATCTTTTTTGCCTTTGCCAAGACCTCTTCAACTTCATTCATTTTTCCAATTTCCTCAAGCATTAATTCAATACCATATCCACCACACGTACTACAGAAAAAGGTTTTATATTTCTCCATTAGAAGTTTTCTTGCAGCTTTACAACTGGCTGAAGCATCTGTGACAAAATTAACAATCCTCTTATGCCCAACTTCTTGAACAACGCAGTCAAATAAATTAAGAAGTGCATCTGGACATTCTGAAATGTCTGATGCATCTGCAGATTTGAGGAACAGAGTGCCTTTAGGACAGTATACAAAGAAGTTTATAACTGAATTACCAGTTTTATCCACCCACCTATCAACCATGACAGAACACCCAGTCACATCCCAAGATTTTCTGAGTTCCTCTTCATATTCTTCTGCATCCTGAACGCTTTTGTTCAACAGTTTTCCCCTCAAAGCATGATAAGAAGGCATCTTATAGCCAGGTCCTGCAGCAGCAATGGCATCAGCCATCTGTTGATAAAAATGCGAATTCGCAGCAGTGAATGGTATACCGGATTCATACATAAATCTTGCAACAGCCAAATCAGCTTGGGCTATGATCTCTTGAGAAGCAAAACTCTGATGTAAAGGTTGAGCAACAATAGTTGTTGCAGCAGGGAAAGAATGTTTTTTGTGCTTCTTCATTTGATTTGAAATGCATTCCATAGCCTCTTTTTCCCTTCTCCTTCGCTTGCCTCGTGTGCAAACGGTCTTTTGAGTTCTCATTCCATCTTCATTTTCTCCTTCTTCCCTATACTGCAAGTAGGGTGCGGAATCCTTGCTATTACTTAATCCTTTCTGTTTTTTAAGCTTCTCCAGTACTTTAAAACCAAGATGTTGTTGAATCTGCACTTTAACTTCTTCAGGTACTTCCTCACACGGAGCTACATTCCCCCTTTCCCCAGCCAAATGCTGTTTTAGTCTGGAAATTCCACCCCCAAGCATTACTTTATGGCAGTATTTGCACTTAATCTTCTGGCGACCTCCATTCACCATAATACCATGAGCCCAGCCAGGATCGGATGCACGGGGAGGCACTGAAACCTGATGATTAGCACATGGTAGAAAAAAATGTAAAAATTAGAACACAAAGACACATGTATACAATTAAAGAAGAATTGATTGTTGTCCTTAGCCATACTATGAGATAATAAGATGAAAATCCTAGGTCTCTAAGCTCTGATATTAAATGGGAATGCAAAACATAGCTCACTTGAGTATCCTTGTACTGCATATCTGGGGAAGTGTCAGAAAGCTCCTGAGCAGAGTTTTCAAAGGCATGCCTTCGCGCGCGTCGGCGAGCGCGTCGGAGAGAGGCGGCAGGAAGTCGCCCGAGGCGGTCGGCTGTTTCGCGAGTTGCACGTTTAGAGCGGGGAAGGCGTGAGGAGACGTTGCAAGGCGTGGCCAAGAGGCGCGCCAGATCTGGACACTTCTGAACCGGAAAAAATTTTGCGAGTCTGCAAATTGGCTGCGACTCTGCGGGGAAGAGCTCTCGCGGTGTTTTTTTTTTTTTTTTTTTTTTTTCTGGGTTTATTGTAATGAAACGACGTCATTTCGATTGTAGTGTTTTAAAAAAAACTTTAAATTAAACGACGTCGTTTCACTTGGAGTGTTTTAGAAAGGGAAAAAAAATGCAAGTTTCTGTGTTTTTTTTACTTACCTTTATTGTAATAAACTTAAGGCAAGAAGAATTAATAACTTTCTTGCCTTTTCCAACTCCATAGGGCTGTAGCTTTATTCTATTTACCTTTTTTTTTTTCCTTTTTTAAATTAATATATTTACACATGGACTTATATATATATATATATATATTGTATAGTACAACCCTAATTTCTACTCTTACTATATAATCTTCATCAATTTCAAGAATTTTCTTCATCTTTCGATTACAAGTAAGCCATTTTATTTTTCTCTCTAATTCTTCGCAACTGTAATTTGAAGTTTCGTATAATTTTTTTTCAATTTTTTTTTCAATATATTAGTTATCTTATTCGTTTATGTGATATAGTAGAAATTTGACGTACATGCATCATACTTGTATCTTAGAAATATTAATGGTGTTGTTTTATAGTTATGAATCGAAAAGATCCTGTGTGGAAGTATGCAAAAGAAATAGAGGGGAAAAATACTTAAAATGCACATTTTGTGATCGAAGATGCAGTGGAGGAATTTCTAGACTTAAGCATCATTTGGGTCAAACTCATCATGGTATACAACCATGTAAGAAAGTTCCTGAGCATGTAAAAAAAGAGTGTGTAGCAACTTTGAAAAATTTTCAACTTGAAAAAAGAAAGAAAAATGAAATGCTTAGAGAGATTGGGGATGGTCCATCATGAGAAAGGGCTCAGAGTATGGAAACTTCATTGGATGAAGAATATGGAATCCCCGGTACTAGGAGTGTTGCAGTTGATGAGACTCTTAGAGTACAACCTAAATCAAAAGGACCAATGAATAGATTTGTCACTTTATAAGTTTGGCAAAGTACATTAAATTCAGCATACAAACAAGAAGAAAGAAAGGAAAGTTGTTGAAAGATTGGTCATTTTTTCTTCTCTAGAGCACTCCCATTTAATATGTAAATGATCCATTTTGGCTACCTATGGTGGAAGAGATTGCCACATATGGTGTAGGATTTAAGCCTCCATCAACTCATGAGCTGAGGACTTGGATCCTTAAGGAAGAAGTTTGATGCATCATGTAGAGAAATATTGTTAGATGGCAACACTGAAGCTACACTTGCCTACATGAAAGCGAAAGCGTCAGTGGATCTTGAATTTTTTTTGTAAGTTCAGTGTAGATGATGAGAATAGGCTTGCTAACTTGTTTTGGAGGGGCTGTACTTCACTTTTGGATTATGTTGGCTCTAAAGACGTTCTCATATTCGACAACATATACAAAATCAATATGTATGACAAGCCTCTAGTGTTATTTGTTGGTTCAAACAACCATCGAACGAGTAACGACCCAAACCTTAATTAATATTTAACTATTAGTTTACTAAGGAGAAAGGACAATTTTGCCCTTGGACTAAGTTATTAAAGAAAAGTTGACTTTTTAACCGAAGAAGAATTTTGAAATTTTGTTTACACGGTTGCGTAGAGCGCGACAAAACGAGTCCGTAGACACGTAATGAGTTCGATTTGGAGTTATAACGAAGAAAATACGGTCAAAATACTTCAAGGGTTAAAATGGTAATTTTCCAAGCCAGATTTTTTAAAAAAATTCAGCTTTTCTCTCTTCTCCCCCAATTTCTTCTTCTCTCCCGTGCACCCCTTCTCCAGCCGTCTCCTTCAAATCTCCATAACCACTGCCACACTCCACTCCGGCTGACGAGACCGGACCCAATCAAACCACCGCCGCTTCCTCTTCCAAGTCCGACCAAGCTCAGCCATTACCGCCGCCAGCAACCACCGGAAAACGCAGAAAATCGAGCCGGTTTTGACAGATTTTCTCACCGCTCGTTCTCCCTCGATTCTCCACCAAATCAGACGAGTGATGTATGGTTTTCCAGCTATTTTTTCGTAACTTAGCTGCTGGTTGGGTAGGATTTCAAAAATTTTAAGCGTAGAGCGTTCGATTTTCAACTTAAGTTTCAGCCGGTTTTGAGGGTAGGATTCCGGCCACTTTTTGGGGTAGGTCCAAGAACAAAAGTGG
>NC_024130.1:6953572-7031454 GCF_000346735.1 Prunus mume
TGCCTTCTGTTTAGTCAGCATGCTTGACAGTTGCCCCACGAGTTCCTTGGTACCCGGACTTGTGCGGAGCCAGGAATGCGGCTCGGGTTGACTCTGTGTCACCGAGACTTGCCAGGGGAATTGACGGATATCAGGAATTGATGGTTATTAGGAATTGATGGCAAATCATGAATTGACGGAAATAGAGGGGTACACCTAAGTGGTAGTTTTAAACGGATTTTAATGTTTTAAAAGATTAATGTTAACCATGAATGTGATTGGTATATATATATTTATATATACAGATGCATGAATACATTGATTTCAGCATGTATATGATAAAGAAAATGAGTTAGTTTTTTATAATTGTTTTTTTACAGTGGGGTTAGTATGGTCTTACTTATTTTCTAAACTTTGTTTTTGGGGTCCACTCACCTTTTTAATGTTTTGCGCCCCCAGGCTGCAGACGTGCATCCGAGAGCCACCACAGAACATTCCCCGCTTATTGCTCGGATATTGCCCGGGAACGTATTTTACTGTTGAAACATATTTATTTTTGTATACTGGCAGTTGGTGTATATATTTAAGTTGCTTGTTGACAGGTGTAAATTTTGGGAACGTTCGATTTACAAGGGAGACTCTACAGAATTTTCGGTAGAAGTCAGGATTTAAGGGAATTAAGTTTTTAATAAAAAAAAAGGGCAACCAAGTCAATTGTGCTCGGCACCCCCAGGTGTCGATCACGAACAGGGTTTGGCTCGGATTCCAAAGTGGAATTTGGGTCGGGTCCTGTCATGTTGGTTGTGCCCTATTGCTTGACGAGACCTTTGCAACATAAAAGTAGTTATTGGAGACATTCATATCCTCCATGAAAGGCAAGAAGCTTACATCAATACTGACGGATGGGGATGAGCCGACACGCACAAAGCAATTGAGTATGTGTTTCTCATGTGCAATCATAGGTTGTGCTCATGGCACATGGCAAGGAATGCACAGAATAACTTAAAGGATGAAGAATTGGTACGATCATTTCAAGCATATCTTTGGGAACCAATTACAGTCAATGAATTTGAAAAGAAATTAGAGTTTTTGAAGGAAAGAGTTACTACACATAAACAAAAGGAATGGTTGCAAATGATGTATGCAAAACGAGATGCGTGGGCGAAATCACTCCTTAGACCCAAGTTTTTCGATGGTATGTGCACTACTCAATGCGTGGAGTGTATGAACAAGTTTGTGAAAGATTACTTGAGGAAATGCGTTAAGATGTTTGAATGCATTCCAGCAATTGATAGGGCCATAGTACGAATGAGGACTGCCTCAGGGAATGATGATTTTGACCAAAACAGTAAGAGAAAGTACTTACAACAACCTTGAAAAGTCTTGAGCTACATACTTATCAAATTTACACTCATATGTGCTTTGTATTGGTATGTAACGAGATCAATGTTTCGTCAGCACTCATTCATGAAAAAATAGTTCATAATTTCGGAGGATGGTTGTATATTTTAGCGAAATACGGTGAACCACAAAATAATTGGAGTTGTGTGTACCTTGGGGGGAAAGATGCTCAAATAGAGTACAACTGTCAGAAATATGAAAGCAAAGGCATCTTATGTTGCTATTTGTTTTATGTGATGAAGTGGGAGCATGTCATGGAAATTCCCTCGTCACTCATAATGAAGTGATGGACAAAAATACCCGAATGGACGTTGGATATGCATTTATGTCAGAAAGTGGTAGAAAGGAGGTTGTACAAACCGTGAGATACAAAAGTTTAAGTTGTATTGCCAATAAAGTGTGTTTGCATGCATCAAAGAGCACAGATGGGTATAGTATTATTCATAAATTTTTCTTATTAAAATAAATTAATGTTCAAAAGGTTTACGCCTCACTGCTTCAAGGCTTACGCCTCTCATAATGCGACTAAAACACCTCTCATCAACGCCTCGCTTTTCAAAATATTGCTCCTAAGTATCCAATTAGCTGTTAATACTGTGAATTAGAGTCACCACTATACAAAATCATGATTAACAATGAAACAACAATTACATTACACCAAAATTAGGTTTAAGAACTTAATCTTATATTAAAGCCTATATATTATAAATCTCTATTCAAAATATGGAGTTTATGAATTAAATTTTAAAAATGATCATAAGCCATACTGCTATTTTTGAGCTATGCTTTGACCAAAGCAATATGGCTCAGGGCAAAACCATATTCGTAATTATCAAAGCCTCAGTGTTTTACCAGTGTTATCACTCTTGGATTTATCCATAACCCTATAATATCCATAGACATCGAAACTTGTTTAGATTACAATTACCTAAGAAAATCTTTTAAGAACAAAAATTCATTCCATTAACTTTAGGTACACAAGTCATCCAGAAAATAATGTGCCAATCAAATAAACAAAAAAAATTTAGAATCATACTTAAGAAAGAAACATGACCTCAATGTTGAGCTCCTAGACCTTTTTGTTTCTTCCATCAAGATAAATAACATATTTTTTCCTTAATTTCAGCTCAAATCATATCATATTGATGAAATGTTTCAATATGTTTCAACCACAGTTGTTTATAAATGAATTCAAATTAGTTGGATAGTATAGATCATTATAAATATACACATCGCAAATGACATCACATGTTGGAAGGAACAAAACATTAATTCCATTGCTTCTCACTGATTTGACTGCAATTATAATATTGCTTATTTTCAAAGAACTTATACATTTTGTAACTTAAATAGACTTCCAAACATATACTGAAGTTCATGTAGTTGGTATGAAATCATATGTTATTCTATGTGCTTTGCAAAGAAAAAGACTATTCTTAGATGGAAGCATAAAATACAGAATTGTAGTAATTAAGTCTCGACTTAAGATATGTACCAACTTTGTTGGAGAAATAGAAAGAAAAAAAAAATACTTTTCTTTGTTTGCAAAGATCGAGCAAAACTCATAACAAAATGTTCCAACATAGACAAATCAAAGTACCACCACCCACCCAACATCCATCCAAGCAATTGAACTTACCATTACATAGCACACCTCCTTTTTGTGGATGACAACGACATGAGTTAACTGACACTAAATCAAGTGATAATAAATGAAAATGCAATTAGATGAGCATCCAAAACTATCAAGTAGCAAAGGCACTACAAGAGATAACAGATTAGACAAGCAACTTTCACAGCTAAATGAAATATTTCAAGATTGAAGAGATAGCATTATAACTAGATGCATCTGTCATTTTCTTGGGTTGCAAGCAATTCAAAATACTATAATTCTTCATATATAAATATATTTATTTATATTTTTTTTTTCACTATGTTGCATACTAAACCAACATTAAATTGCATTGAAGTCCCATGTATTTTCCTTTTATAAATTTAAAAAAAAAAAGGGACGGCATAAAAGTAAAAATAAAAATCAAGTAAATAAAATTCATAGCTAAACGAGAAATTGAGGTCATTTCAGTGACAACATAAGAAGTAGTCTAAAACTCAGAATAGAAACAAACAGGTATTTTTTTCTTCATACGTAAAGCAACTCAACAATAAACGGAATGATGTGGTGCATAGGTTTACTCAGAAAGTTCTTTATTTTCCTACATTTTCTCATCAACCAAACAGGTAATATAAATTAACAGCGACATTGGTTTCACATATTGGATAATTTTTATGGCATTCTAATCAATTCATCTCATATGTACTTGAAAATTGGTACAAAGCTCTTACTTGAAATTTTCCCTGACGCCAAGATTTTACGACACCGAAATATCTGAGTGGCCTTCCAAAAAACTAGATCCAATACCCGAAATGATAATACTAGAAGTGAAGACGAGTGAAACAAGTAAAAGTGGCTCCCATAGAACAGTTTCAGGATCTGAAGACTGAAACCCGTATGGGTTCATTGCGATACGAGCCAAATTAGGAGGATCGAAGACATAAAAAGTGTACCGGCAATCGTGTTTTGGGTTTCGATAATGGATATTGGCGTATTATCTTTGATAATTGTCACCACCACAGCATAATCCAATTGTTGTACTGTTTCGGTTCGTATCCCACATGCGATAATTCACAGTGAGACAGTATAGTTATCATGTGGTTAATTTGAGATTTTACATGTCTCCTTCCTGTAAGGAGATATTTATCCTTCCTGCGAATGTAAGGAGATACTTATTCTTCCTATGAATCACAATTTGACATATATGCAAAAATAATTCATCAAAAACACAAAAAGAAAAACTTCTGGACACATGTCACACTCTTATTGGTATGAATGTAGGAGGTCATACTTACATGGTAAGGAATGAAGTATTTTCTGTTAACTTAAGGCCGTTAAATGAATTCAGGTACCATGTGTGTTTGAGCAAATTTCTCACGGGAGAATATTCGCATGTGATTCTTCCACTCTTTGAGCTTCTTTCTTTTCTTCTTCCTTAGTTCTCGTAAAATAAATTTAAGTCAACGGACCACACTTGAGGGTGTTGGCCAAAGGCCCTCCGATGCTTAAGTTAATTACATGATCTTGAGAAAAATGTGAAAATAATAGAAAGGTCGAAGTTTTCTCTCATGGGGATAGCTAAGCGGCCTCAGCTATGTGTGGTGGCCAAAGCCGTGAGAGAGAGAGAGAGAGAGAGAGAGAGAGAGAGAGAGAGAGAGAGACGGCAAGAAAGAGAGAGTGAGAGTGATTTCTCTAGGGTTTCAGAATTACCTCTTGTGTGATGTGTAGCCATGTATTAATAGTCTCCTTGCTTGGCTAAGGCTTGAAGAATAATCCTTATTTAATTAGAATTATTCTTACCCAAAAAGATGATAGGAATTAATCAAAGTGATTTGTTGAAAATTGGTTCCTTAATTTAGAGAGATACATATATCCTATTTAATTAGGGTAATTAGTTGACCTAAGGAATATTCATTTTTCTACATGTCATCTTTTTATTGGTTGCTGAAATATATGTTCTCATAGTGTGCTACAATTGCGCACGTGTCTAATAAACATTTTGTGTTGCCCAAAACGGTCTAGTCCTGTGAGACATAGCCTTGTTTTGTAAACTAATGGTCTTAAGTTCAAACCTCTATGGCACTTTAGACTCCAACCATGTATAGGGAATGGTGGTCATTTGGGTCAAAATGAAATCATGGACGAAATTTGGCCTAACTTTACAATTCAAGCGGAATTTCTGTGGGCCCCAAGTCGAAGCCAACTTGCGCAACACGTGAGTCTGCAAGGTTAGAGAATAAAAGAGTTTGAGTCTTGAAAATACATAGTATGGAGGGTGAAATTTTGGGTTTAGCCTCATTAGCTAGGGTTAGAGATGGTCTTAATAGTGTGTGTATGAGACTCATCATCTCCCTTGTAGTTTAGATTATCGCTTGCATTAAAACATAATAATAAAGGGTGCTGATTTTCTCACTCCTCTTTTGTCCACTTAAAACATCGTTTGTCATTTCTTCGATAACCTTCTTTTGAACAACAATAAGTACTCTTGTCACCAAACTCATCTTGTTTTTGGCATGATGTTGTTTCCTTACATTGAAACCGCTTCTGCCGCCATAATTGACATAAAACTTATATGCACACTCTCATGAGAACTAAACTCCCTATTAAGTATATCCAACTCAACTTTTTCTTAATTGTCTTTAAACGGTTCATCCAAACTATTAGTAGGTGAATTAGGAGTAAATGTCTCAAGTTAGGACTCACCTTGTAAATCAACTCCAAAATCAATACATGGCTCATTGATTAGTTGTGGACAATCCATCTCCATTAACCTGAAATACAAAAAAATGTATGGACAAAAGATTTTTTATTTTTTATTTTATTCTTTATAGGGAGAACAAATGTGTCATTTAGGAACGTGGAGTCATTGAAGAATTAGTGTTATGACATATAATTTGTTATGCATACCCAATTTATGAATTGAAAATAACAAAATTATGCGTGACCCACAAAATTCATTGATCAAAAGAAAGCAAAAATATTTACTCATTGAAGATACGCATAATAGAGCAGATTAGCTTCACCACTCAAATGCTCAATACACTCAAAGTAACAAAAGAGAACAGTAGCCACAACACACCCAAAAATATGATCAATACATCCAGCTCTTAGCACAAAGGACATAGCAACATGTAAAGGATATTGATGACTTAAGCATATTCCTTTCCTTGTTTTCTTTGATACTACTATAATATCTTCTGTATATGACAAATATATAGGTTTGAATTCTTGTAAATCATATATGGGTAATACTAAAAGAGAAATCGATAATTTTCTTTCTCTTCCTTCTAAACCTCGTTCTTCTTTTCTTCTACATAAGAATTCATCAATAATTCAAAATAACCCATTCATGATATGATTATCCCTAGATTCCGAGAACTCATCCACCAATTTATAAAATTTAAAAAGAAACACATAGATACCTGAGGCATATGAGAATCTAAGAACAAGACAACAACCATGGTATTGATGAAGAACACATGAAAAGCAAGATTTCTTGTTTGTAGGGCAATAGTGGAGCTTATTATTCCTTGAGTTCCACGACTAGAATGAAGGAGTAAGAGGGTTTTCTTGAGTTTTTTTGGTTGCTCAAGGAATAAGGGCTAAGATTGTTTGCTCAATAAAAGTTGTGGCACAATATCGAACGTTAGATTGTATTAATAGTCAAGATTGAAGGCATAATAATGGTAATTTAGTTTCCAACAAAAAAAAAAGGTAAGTTAAAAGAAAAAAAATGAAAGTTAAAAGAATTGACACATGTCAATAATATATTGGTTTTAAGGAGTAGCTCCTCCTCAATCTTAAGGAGCCAAGCTTTTGTTAGTAGTATGTTCTTAAAACCAACTAATTATACGATAATTAATATTAAGGACATCTTATGTAATGACTTATTAAGTTATTCATGGGCAAGATTAGTTGTTTTCGACCATGATATTTGGTATATTATCATCATATTAAAACAACTATAGTCCTAGGAATATATAAGTGGACATGAGAACTATGTAATGAGATTGTACACATTGAGACTTATCATGTTCCGTAATCCTAAGTATGTTCTTGGTCAAAGGAGTATCAATTGAGCATTGATATTTTGCCAAGACCAGTACACACAGTATCTTCTCTATATGAAGAGAATGACGAGGTCTCAAGTCATTGAGTGTAGTGATACCAAGATATGTGTGTTGGTACTTGCAGGAGAACAAGTACACTAAAGCAATCAAATACATAAGTTCAAGAATGGAAGTATCTACTCACATTTCACACTAGAACTCATAGATTGCAATGGTGCAAACTAATCCTTATATATGAAACATCATAGATGTCTTGTGGATATATTATTTGGCTTTGAGGGCACTATACAGTTGTGTTGTAGAAGACATGACCCAAATATGTTTATCAGGACTCTCAATAAAGTCATGGAGGCAAATGAATGTACAACAAGAGATCTCTACTCTCAATAAGGAGATAGAATACTACAAGGATATGATTGATCAAATCTCTGCACAAAGTAATGTATAAGATTTGAAAGAAGAGGTCTTCAAATCTTACCAAGATAATCATATAAAGTAATAATTCACATTAGGATATTTGGCATTAGATTACATTATCTAATATTATGAATAAGAAGTATTGTACAAGAGAAGGATTCAATTGCACGGTCATTCCAATTTGAATAGGTTCTTTCGTACCCCTTATTTAGCTCGGATAACAATGACATGTTGCTAGACATCAACCATGGTTTGTGGAAGTCCTGAAAGGTTCAATCATAATTAACCTTCACTAATAGGAAGAATTAAATAGTGAGATTTAATTCACAAGTTAACTTAGAGAAATTGAGTCAATTCGCTATCTTGCTACAAGGAATTTATGGATTGCACACTAAGAAATGTGATTAGAGAAACAAATGAAGAGGATAAGACGTTAAAAGTCAACAGTCAAAGTCAAAGTCAACATGTTTGACCAAAACGGATGACCAAGTCAAAATATTGGACTAAGGATATAACTTAATGGTTAAGTCACAAATCACAATTAAAATGTTAATTGTGAAGTTAGTTTGACGGTTGGACTCAATTTGGGCATTAAAGGCATTTTGGGCCAAATGGCAAAATAGACCAAGGACCCATTGGGCCTAGGAACATGTTTTGTATGACAACACAAGCTAAATAAGCCCAAGAGGAGCCCAAGAAGAGATAGAGCCGAAATTCCCTATTGAGAATTTCTCATCATATTTTGTTGGCTATAAAGCCACACTTTGACATTTTTCAAGTTAGGATTTTCGGCCTCCAAACCATGAAGTGTTGATGTGTAGGTGAGACATCCTCCCTCTCATCTCCTTAACCAAAAATTGAACCAACTAAGAGGTAGTCTAGCATCTAAGGCCTCTTGGTTGATCTTCTCTCCATCTCTTGTCCATTTTGGTGTGGTGAGGTAGATGGCTTTTCCTTTGGAGCATCTTGGTTGAGGAATCTATATGCTAAGAGGAGATTGAAGGCCTTTCCAACAAGGTGATCATTCTTGGTTCTCCAAGAAAAGTCTACAAGGGTAAAAGTTTAACATTTCTTCTCTTTTCTATTTTATGCTCAAAGAGACTAGATCACAAGATGTTTGGGTTAAAATGGAAAAAAGGCTTAACTTAACTAGAATAAGCATAATCAATCCACCATTATGAATGTTTATGTGTTATATGTTGTTGCTAAATTCATTCCAAACCATGAGATGCAAAATGTTTCCTTCAACTTTTCCCACTGATGATTTGCCCCTTAAATTTGTACATGACAATGCTTGACTTTTGACATATTAAGAGCCATTCCTCCTCAACAATGACGTGGGCTCCTTAAAAAATAACTCATGTTTCCTTTCTTTTCTTTTTTTTCCCTTTCTTTCAACGCTTTTAACCAAGCATTATGTCTGGTTTTACTCAAGCCTTCGCCCATGTAAACCTCCGGTCAATTTTGGAGCCCAAGACCTTGGATTGAAATCATTATGTGCTTTTAATTTTTGGTTTTTGATTTGCAGCCAGAGTAGAAATTTGATTGGTTGATTTGAATACCAGATTTTGATGAAGTGGGGGAGGAGAGAGATAAAGAAATAAAGACTAGTAAAGTCACCTTTGAAACCTAGAATCCCCACCTTCGCTTACCTCAGATTTGGAGGGTAGAAAGTCGCTGATCTCCACTGTTTCAGGTGTGAAGAGAGAGAGAGAGAGAGAGAGAAAAAAAAAATTGGTAGGCTGCTTGCTCGTCCTTATCGATTCAGTGGCGAGGTTGGTGATGAGGGTGGATTTAGAACAGGGGCGACAGTGGGTGACTGCGCGTGCGGTGGCTTTGTAGTGTTAGTTTGGGGAAGCTTCATTTAAAACCAGCTAAAAAGTTAGGTCAAAAGATTTGAGAGGGAAAAAAGAAAAGAAAGAAACACGTGATGTTTTTTTGACAACGGGAGAACATTTAGTATTCTTAATTTTAAAAAAAGGAATAAGGGTCAATTGAAAATTAGGTACAAGTTCAAGGAACAAATCACCAGTTTAGCCTTGAGAAAAATAACAAGTGATGAAAAACAAAATCGAGGCAAAATATGATAACCAACAATGTATATTATAATCTTTTTAATCAAACCCTTAGAGCATGTCCACCCCAAAAGGCTAAGGCTAAGGCTAAGGCAAGGGCTGTTATTATTCACGTGAATAGTGGCAGCCTTGCCTTTTTTGGTTCCACCCCAAAAGGCTAGGGCAAGGGCAAGAAAAAAAAAATGCAACAAAATATAAACTTGTTATGTATTTATAGGGAAAGTGAATAAAATTGTTATGTATTTATAGCGAAAACATCCATAATTTTTTGGCTTATTATTTTTTTATAAATAAAAAAAATTGATTTTTTTTCCCTTTTTTTTTTCTTCTATTTTTTTGAATTTTTTTTGACTCGCTGACGTTAGCGCTCTCAGGCTGAAGCTCAGGCAAGATCTGCCCTTGGGCTTGCCCGAGCTGCAGGTGCTACACTGGAGGTCCAAAACCGAGGGAATGAGCCTCTTGCCCTGGCTAAAGTCCCTGAGGTGGAGAGCATCTCCAGCAGCCTCTTCAACCTCAGTCATTAAAGCTGCAACAATTTTCTCTATTTTCAGGACTGGTAAGTTGTCTCTGGCTCTTCAAACATTTAATTTTACTTTAAAAAAACAAAACCTACCTTGAAAATGTTTAAAACATGCATTTTTTATTTTCATATAATAAATACATAAACATTTTTCAAATGTTTTCATTATTTTCATATTGTTGGAGATGCTCTTAATATAATGGGTAAAGTGCCAAATACCCCCCTAAATTATCACATTAGTTGAAATTTACACCATGAATTAATTTTTCAGCTAATTTAGCCTTCATACTAAATTTTATAGCCAATTTACCCCCCACTGTTAGTTTTTGGCAATTTTCATCCAAATCTCTATTAAAATAGTCACATGTTAGGCACATGATTAATTGTTGAATTAAAAATTAATTTTTTTTAACCTCTCTCTTATTCTATCTCTCTGCTAGACACTAGTCTCGAACCCATATGGGTTTTTGGCTTTGAACACAACAGCAATTTTTTTTTTCTATGCTTCGCCAAGGAGCCAAATGAGAGAAATCAATTGAAGAGAGAAGAGGTTAAAATCAATCGTTGGAAAATCCAAATTGGGGGCTGGGTAATATGGGTTTTGGAGGTGCAGGGTAATTTGGGTTTGAAGGGTGTTGGTTCTGATCACAGACATACCTTCTTCCTCACCTCCTTGTTTGTCCTTTGTTTTAGCTTCGATGGTAAATTGTGCCCTCTTATATGAAGCTGAAGGTGCTGAAGGTTTTGTTCTTTCTGAAACACTTTGTTGCAGATCTCACATAGAAATCTATTTATTGCCATGAGTGATTTGAGAGACAAGGCTATTACTTCAGCATCTAGGTTTGCTCAAGTATCAAAATTCCAAAAAAAAAAGAAAAAAAAAAAAAAGGAAGAAGAGTAAAACTGATATTAATCATGCATGATATGTGTGAATTAATGCTGGTTAATTAATTTTGATTTG
Organism: Prunus mume; assembly: GCF_000346735.1. The sequence continues at coordinate 6,964,608 of NC_024130.1, forward strand.
ATGAGAAACCTGGGTTGCCCGGAAAATTTCTCTTCTTCTTTGGCGGTGGTGGCTGTTGTTGAATACCTTGTACCGATGATGACTACTGCTGGGTACAAGAAATAGGGAGAGAGAAAAAGAGGCATAGGAGGAAGAAACAGGGAAGAGAGAGGTTTGCAGAGGGGAGCTGGATAAATTGGCTGAAAAATTAATTCATGGTGTATATTTTAACTAGCGCGATAGTTTAAGGGAGTATTCAACAGTTCACCCTAATATAATATACAAATTGTAATAATTGACTTCGAAATGAATAACATTATTAGGATTTCTTTCAATTCCATAGACATTTTGAAAAAGATCGAAGAAGAGAAAAATATTTTAAAAAAAATCGAAATAGACAAAAATGCTCTTATTTATTTTTAAATTTCTTAAAGAATTATTTATATTTGTATATTTTTAGTTTGAAAATTAAAGGATTTTTTTTGTCTTTTTCAAAAAAAAATTGACTTTTTTCAAAAGTAAATTTTTTTTATTTTTATCCAACTTGCCCCACATTTCATGTAACTTCCATCCCCCTTCTGACCTGACACTCACATAAAGTGTGAGCAATTTGTTCTGTGAAACTTTATGCTTCCACGGATCTCCCTCCAAAGTCTGGACATCCGGATTGTTCTTGAAATCCTAGGATACTCATTCACCTGAAAAGGGGAGAAATCCTAGGGCAGTGTTTCCTAATCGCCAGATTAATCTAACGGGTAGAGATACAAAACTGTTCAGATAAAAAAATTAAATAAAAACCGCAATGATTAATTGTACATAGAAAACATAAACTGGCGTCAGTGGCGGAGCATGGAAAGTTGCTCCCACCAAATCCAATAAACATACCTTTTTATTCATCTCTCTCTCTCTCTCTCTCTGCATATCAGTTTACCCATCTGGGTAGTTTTTTTAATCTGCAAAAAGAGCTCTCCATCTTCTTGTTCTTCTCCCTCAGCATTTTCCCATTTCCCCAAAGCAGCCAGAGTTTAGACAGAGAGTCTGAGAAATTAAGAGGTGCTCTGAGTCAGTTGAAAATTAAATACCCAGAAAAAAGAGAGAGGTAAAAACCACATTTACTTTGTAAAAGCTTTCTTCGTCTTCTAGCTTATTTTTTTTTCTAGGTACATGTTGTAGAAAAACGAAAGGAAGAGACAAAGGGTGCGAATAGTTTAGTGATGCCGCCAAAAAATTCTCGAATGACTGATGCCTGTAGGGCAATGAAGCCTTTTGGCATTTCCGAAGGTCAGACAAAGGCCGCGGTCAAAGATCTTCTGAAAGTCTATGCAAACAGCTGGGAGTTTATTATTGATGAAAATTACAGACTTTTGCTGGACTTTGTTCTGGAGCAGAAGCCAGAGGAGGAAAGGGTTTGTTTTTACCTTCTTTTTTACTTTCTTCATGTTTTAATAAGATTTTGCTTTTTAATTTTTTATTAATTATTTTAGTGTTTTGTTTATTCAATTATTTTCAAGATTTTGTTTTTATTTATTTTTCATCTATTATATATGTCATAGAAGAGAAATATTGGAATATCTATTTAAATAGTTTTTTTTTAAATTTTGTTACACTTACTGGGCATCCTTATTTTCCCTTTAAAATGGAAAAGGAGTTTTGATCCATGAATCAAAGGTGAGAATTTCTTGCTGTATTATGTATAATAATATTCTCTATGCCCTATATTCCTGTTTACTATTATTACAAATTATGGGTGGGTTGTTGTTCTGTCTTGGAGCTCTCATCAACCATGCAGAGAGCATAATGGTTTTTTTATATGATGACATTGAAGTTTAAGTGTTTTAGCATTTCATATATTTTCGTGCCAGGGAGTGAGATCAAAGAAAAAAGAAGCTCCATCTTATGATAAAACTGAAGTTGTTGAACTTCCAACCAAGAGATATTGCACAAGGCAACGGAAAAAACAGGCATTGTCTCCTTTGGAACACTCCACATCTTGCCTTGAAAAATCTCCATTAAAAAGGGCACGTCAGAGTAATGAGGATAATCTGTTTTCTGATTCGGAAGAATCAGAAGACTCTCAACCACTAGTAAGAAGAAGTCGCCGAAGACACCAGGAAAGAGAGGTTTTGGACTCTGGGAATAACTTCGATCCTCTGTGTAATCGCAACACGCAACTGGAAGAAAGTCTCAATCGGATAGGTGAAGATAGTTCTTCAGATTTTGATGAAGACGGCTTGAAGTTGTTGGAAATGGAATCGGTGAATACAGACAACAAAGATAATGTTTTTGATTTGCCACATTTTGTAGCTGCATCATCTACTCCAAAGGGTGACCTGGAAATGTCTATGATTTGCCACTCATCTCCACGGTCTGATTTCTGTCCTCCACATTTTGATGAAGCTCTAGAAATGGTGGAAGAGACGCACATAAAATCATGTAGGGTTGAAGAATGCTTTGTGGAAACAGGAACTGATTCCATCTTTTATGAAAGTACTGCACAAGATGTTCTTGCCGGTAAATATGATCATCTAAGTTTTCAAAATGAATTCATTTTATGTAAAAATCTTATCAAGGTTATACCCCATATACCCAAACATATAGCTTTTGGTTGTTATGATGGTCTTCAATGCTTAATTGGTTTTGCAAGAAAGGATATTGAGAAAATCTTTGGTGAAACCGCAAAGAGATTAAAGGTGATCCAAGACCGTAGATCTTCAAAATTATGCAAGGTGGAGGCTGCTCATAACTACCATTCTTCACTTGGAGTCATTAAATCCTTTTTTTATATTGATGACATAACTAGAGGTGAAGAAAGAGTGAAAGTTTCCTTGGAAAATGGAAGACATGCTGAAGATCTGCCAATCTTTTTTTACATCCCCAATAATTTAGTTTACAAGAACGCCTATGTGAAATTTTCACTTGCTCGTATATCTCATGAGGGTTGCTGTTCACATTGTTTTGGGGATTGTTTGACATCACCAGTACCTTGCCTCTGTGCGGCTGTAACTGGGGGTCAGTTTGCATACACTCCAGGAGGATTCGTCAAGGAGAAGTTTCTGGAAGAATGTATATCCTTGAAGCGGGAACCTAAACAAGACCACTACTTGTATTGTAGAAACTGCCCATTTCAAAGGTCTAAGAATGAGAAGAGTTCCGTGCCATGCAAAGGCCATTTGTTACAGAAATTTATAAAGGAATGCTGGTCTAAATGCTGGTGTAAGAAGAAATGTGGAAACCGGATTGTTCAGCAAAGCATCACTGTGAAGTTGCAGGTTAGTTTGTCCTCTGTGAATTCAAGGCCCTAGGTAATAATAACCAGATGGGTATAAATTCTAAAGGCGTCTAAGTGGTTTAATCTATGTTGCAGGTGTTTTTGACACCCGAAGGGAAAGGGTGGGGTCTTCGAACACTGGAGGACTTGCCAGCAGGGGCTTTTGTTTGTGAGTATGTTGGAGAGATATTAACCAACACAGAACTACATGAGCGAAATTTGGGAAGTCCTGGTAACAAGAATACATGCTACCAAGTTCTACTAGATGCAGGCTGGGGTTCGAAGGGTGTCTTGAAAGATGAAGAGGTCCTTTGCTTGGACGCTACCGTTTATGGAAATGTTGCGAGATTTATCAATCACAGGTGTAAACTCCGTACTCTTATATACCCCGGCCACTTCCTCCAACTGAGTGCTTATAGTATTTATTAGATTTATATTTCTAGTCAAAGGTGATATTGCATAAGAATTATATTATTCTCTTCTATATAAATTTCAAAGTTATCTCTGACCAAAAAGTAGCCCAAGGTTATTACTTTCGTTGTATTGTTTGTCTTGCTTTTCAAGTTTTCCTCTCAGGGTCTTGGATTGATCACAAGCAGTTGTAAGTTTTGGATTTGTCTGCTAGTATGAAACAATATTCTTGTTCTTCTATCGTTGAAAATATTTCTGCCTCTTAGAGAATTTATATCTACTTACCCTATTATGAAAGAAGTAATTTAAGCCTAATATAAGTTGCATACGCATTTATATCCGATTGCACGAACAAAATCTGATGCGCTTGGTTGCTTAACAACGATGTGTTAGTTTCATGTTGTATCAGGTATCTATATTCAGTTTTAGTAATATGAAGGGTTTATTGAATATATCACACTTTTGATAGGTAAGCCATTTATCTACTTCCTCAAACAAAGAAACTTTTAGATTACAAAAATTCTAGGTTTAGGGGTTTAGTCTTTATAGAAGTATCTACTTGACGCCACCTACAAGCATCTGGGGTGTGAACATGAGCTCATCTCTGCCACTCTGCCTCTCCAAACTCCCCTGTTTCTTTGTTCAGGATTTAAGGTTAATCACAGATTGCATGCGAACTTAAAAGTTGCATAATTGTCCGCTAAGTTTGCATCTGCAGTAGACCTGTAAATTTAACTTTATACGTTAAGCTATTATCATTTGCAATAAACTTAATGAACAGTTATTAATGAGAATCATTTAAAGTAAGTGATGAAACAATATTCTTTTTCTGCTGTCATAAAAAAAAATATTCTGCCTCTTCTAGGTTTATATGTACTTACCCTATAATGCAAGAAGTAATTATAGCCTTATATAGGTTGTATCTTAACATCATAGGAAGGGAATGTGTTGCACTTCATTCCTCAGGTTTTTTGAACATTTCAAACTGTTGAATAGGATGCTCTGTTGATAGGTTATACCATTTATCCACTCCTCAAACAAAGAAATTTTCAGATTGCATCAATTCTAGGTTTAGCGGTTTAGCCTTCGTATAGAAGTATTTTCTTGTCAATTGTCTAATTATTTGACTGTATTCCTTTACATGGTTTGCAGTTTCTTTATACTCAAATTAATTCAGCTGACCTTGTCTGCCTAAAATAACTGATTTGGTTTCATGACTCCTCCTATTAACATCTTAAGGGTGAACATGAACTCATCTCCGCTACTTTGCCTATCAAAACTCCCCAATTTCTTTGTTCATTATTTAAGGTTAATCTTCGATTGCATGCATACGTCAAAGTTAAGTTATTGCCACGTGCAATAAACTTAACGAACAGTTATTATATGATCACTGGCGAGCATCATTCTATTTCTGTATGTATTATAAATTCTATATTAAGAGCCATGTTTCTTATTGAAGCTGTCTCAATGTCATTCTGTGCCGGAATGGTTTGTGTTCTTCGATTTCTCGATTGATGAGAGCAGGCCAATTTGCGCCTCTCCTTGAATACTTTTTTTTTTTTTGTTGTTGTTGTTGTTGTTGCTAAAATCTTCTACTGAAACGTTTTACATTTATTGGTCAGATGTTCTGATGCTACCTTGGTAGAGATCCCTGTGGAAGTGGAAACCCCAGATCATCACTACTATCATGTATGATTTTTCAGCATTCAATGATCTCATCCCTTCGATCTTCTTCGTACTACTAGTCGAACCAATTCTTCATACAAGTAAATATGATTTCTTTTATTTATTTCATGCAGATTGCCCTTTTCACAACAAGGAAGGTTGATGCCATGGAGGAGCTGACTTGGGTAAGAGGGGGGGTCGCCAGTATATGATATGTTATTACCGTGTGTTTGGCACCATCATCCAACTTTCAAATGCCTATGCTGTTTCAGGACTATGGCATCGACTTTCATGACCGTGATCATGATAGCGGCCACCCCATGAAGCCCTTCCATTGTCTCTGTGGAAGCCCGTTCTGTCGCGATCGTAGTGATATGAAGGGTGATGTGCGCCTACTCACTTATGTCCGACGGCAACGTAGAGTGTAGCTTCAAGCATGATGCTCTTCATGTTTCTAACATAGGTAGAATGCTTTTTTTTAATATTAAATTACTAATTTTGAAATCAGTTCTGCTGTGCCGTCTAATTGGTAAAATCACTCAAGCAGAATCTCCAATGTTTGCAAACATAAATTTTTCATTCCTAATCTCAGTGGATTTGGTTTATTGTAATATTAGTTTTTTTTCAGTGGCAGTAAAAATGGCCAAATTCAGGTCCGACATGGTTTAAATGTGATCTCCAGTTTATTTGTATTAATTTTTTTTTTTCCAAAACTTATCAGGTATCGTTTTTGTATATATTTGTTACACGCCTCATGCATAAAATTCTGTTCTTTGCTCAAGCATGAATTAATCCTGTAAATAGCTCTCTTGGCAGTCAAAGGTGACCAAAAGAGTACACAATCCAGTTGCACAGCCGACATTTATTAGGCCTGCCTATCTTTAGCACAAATTAGGGAAGCCAATGGAAGCACAAAGAAAACACAAAATACAAGCCCAGCAAACACAAAGGTGACCAAAAGACATATTGTGATAGTTTGGTCCATTAATATGCAATTAGATCCACGTGGTTTGGACCTGATTCTATGAAAGTCCTTAGGGTTTTGCCCTCTCTCTATTTTAACACTTCAGTTTGGAGTTGACTTGGTTTCAACATCCCCAAGAATATATGCAAGGCAAGACACCTGGTACCATGAATTAGCGCATTATGAAATTGAAGCACCATTTCGATTTCAGATACAAAATATATGCAAGGCAAGGCTCATTGCATGTGGGCATTCACAACTAGCATGTACATACCAGCATCCAAAACAAGGTTACATGAAAACCATCTATATACCTTAGCTACAACTAAACTAGATGTGGTCAAAGGAATTGAACAACTAACTACAACTAAACTAAATTCTTCATGGAACACTGGCATTGCACACCGATGGCCATAGGCCAACAAATCTTCACTTCTCTATCGCTAGCGCCTTTTATACAAAGATAGCCTAGATTCGATTATTCGTTTTGGAGGTTGGCAAAGCAGATGAATAAGTCTTCTTTACAGACTTCATATCAGCTCGCTGTGTTCAACATAGAATCATGATACAATCAGCAATCATAATTTTATCTGAGGACCATATATATCTTATTTAAATACGAAAAAAGAAAAAAAGAAAAAAAAGATTTCTCCCAAAAAGTTCATTATACAATTGACGAGCAGTTAGCATACATAAGAAATACATATGAATGAAACTATGTAAATGCTAAATTGGTAAACTGCCAAGTCCCCTAATATGCTTACATTTGTCATAGCTGCTCACGGATGTAAGCCATTGATTTCAACATGGAACCTAGTGTATCTCTAGACACTTGAAATTTGACCTCCGTTTCTCCAGAAGTTGTCTTTGTATCTTGAAGCTGAGAAACCACAATAATGTAGATACATTGAACACAAATGATGACAAATTTAAGTATAAAATAATAATAATTTCATGCAAAATTGGATTACTTTAGAATAATAATGAATGTTGAATACAAAGGATTCCTAAGTTTGAATTTGCAGAGCCATGCATTTCTTGCTGTGTTTCCAGGTATCCTTAGTTTACTCCCAAAATTTCTAGACAGCAGCATTCCAATCTGAATAAATAGCATGAAACGCTCAATCCTAAACTCAGAGGAAACCGAAGCCCACAAGGATGCCCAAAAATGAACTCTGTCCCACAAATGGTCTGTATCGTCCTCCTTGCATCTTCAAAAATCCTTCTAATCCTCTCCATCCATACCACCCACAATATTGTCAATGCAGCACAGCTTCCTATCACCATACCTCTTTTCCTCCCTCAAAAACAGCTCATGAATGGGGTGGCGCCCCACCATTCTTGTGCTTCTCTATTCATTAAAAACTATTATGCTTTGACGAAGGAAAAAAGCTACAAGTTATATGGGACTTTGGTCCAATGACAATCTTCGGGGTGGTTTGGATGGAAAGGAATACAAGGATGTTTTAGGATAATATCTGATGTGAACTGAGAAGCTACAGTCTCTTCTTTGATTTTTCTATTTTTCGGGGCTGGTTGTGTAGCTATTTGTGGTTGTCTATAGGTATATTTTTGTCTTATTTTGACCTCTGGTTCATTGTACTTCTATTTAAACCTTTCCATTTCACATTTCTTCTGTTTCGTTTATTAAAAAAACCAAAATGATTTCGACAGATATCTAAATTGTCTTCAAGGACTTGGAAACTTTATAGTAGATGTGCCCTGTCTCCTTATGATAATAATTAAAGAATTTACAACAGACTTGATCATATTGTAATTCCAGCATGAAATATAAATTCCAGTCTAATAATAAAGGAAAAAAATTTGCCACGTTCCTCTGTTAAAGAATGGTATGTATGAGCTTGCAATTTTAGTCATTGACTGTAAACATTGCTGATTCATCAAAACATCATCATTCAACTACAGCAGGACAGAAGGAATTTTAAAAGTGAACAAATGAAAAGAGTAAGAATAGCAGTAATACTATTACTACTAATGGAAATTGTATAGTAAATATTGTTATGATGAGTTGCACCTGCATAACCACTGCTACCTCTAAGGAACATCTGCACCTCGCCCCTCATTGGAACCAGAACTTAATGCCCATCATTAATAACTTAATAAGCGTACTGCAATCCCAGAGTAATAGGAAACACTACTCTCAGTATGTTGTTCACAGCCCCAGAAAACACCCCAAGCTTAGTATTTCCTTCCTCAATACCCTCTTGGTATAGCTTTTCACACTCTAAAGTCCACTTATTTCCCCAACATTTTCCCAACAGGAAATCCATATATCCTTACCTTCAGGCTCCAGCCCAGATAATTCCTGCAGCTTACTTTGTTGAACTTAACCCATAATCTCTTTTGAAAGATACACAATAGTGCACTTTACCCCCATAACCTTTAAACAGGCCTATTAATCCAGAAATCTTCAGTTATAAACTCACTCAACCACCTATACTGACTACAGATAGCTCAATTCAACTTCCTGTCACAAGTCTAACTGTGATGCCAAACCAATTGCAAAATTTATGGTGAAACCCAAGAAATTTCATTGTAAATACCTTAACACAAAGGGAAAAACTGTGATGCGAAAGAGGTTGAAACTTTGGGTTTGCATACCTTCAAATTGATGACAGCAACTCTGTTGGCTGGTGCAGAGAGCTGCTGACTGATATAGGCCATCGATCTTAACATAGGCTCAAGTGTAACTCTTGTTAGCCTAAATTGTACCTCTGTCTCGCCTGCAGGGTTCTTACCATAATCTTGGAGCTACAATAGATGTAAAAGAATATCAGAACAGCAAGACAGCCATATCAACAGCAACCTAACCTTCTCCTTCTATAAAAAAAAAAAAAAAAGTTATATATTTATTTAAATTTTAAATTTTGTTATCGGCAGGGGTGGAGACTACGTGATAGGGGATAGCCTTTACAGTAAAGAGCTAGTACCAGGCTATAGACGTCAGTGGTCCAAATTCAGCTATTATGCTTGAGTAAATTATTTGTAAATGTAAAACGAGAAGAATAATCACTAGTTTGTTCTTAAAGGGTTCAAATGGGAACTGCGTGAATATTTAAATGGTTTCCAAAAGATGCTAAATCACCTCTGAACTAAAGTCACATTAGATTAAAGAGAAGTACTCACCAGTAACTTAAGTTGAGGGACAAGTGAGGGCAATGGATTCAATGATACGCAACTGTTGATAATCAATAACACAAGGGAAAAATTGTGCCTCACGTATCACTCAACTTAAATCACTCAGGTTGAGGAACAAGCCAGGACAACGCAATGATTGGATTTGACACAATTCTTGAGATCAATAATTCATTGAAGTGAATCTAGCTTGTAAATGCATTGTGCCTCACTTATCCCTTAACTTAAATCCCTCCTCACTTCTAATAATTAAGGTAGCATGAGAACTCTTAAGTGAAATTAAAGATAACTCAAACATACAGGATAGTAAAGTCGGAAAATTTTACACATATACAGAAGAGACATGCATACCTTCAAGTTGATAACAGCCACTTTCCCAGCTGATGTTGAATTCTTATTTTCTATGATCCATGCCATGGACTTGAAACAAGTAAGGACAACCTACATCAATAATAGAAACTATAATAAGTCAACCCTATATCTTTATAGAAGGTATTCCAAAATAAAAATCTAGAGATCTCAGGTATAATGGAAAGTTGGAAACACATAGCAACAAAAGAGGTATAAACAGAAACAAACGAAACAACTATCAAACCTCCTTTAGATTCATACCGTGTTATCAGGATGGGCACCATCAGGATGAATAGAGACGGGGGCCATGCTGGGCTGATTCAAATCAGCAACAGGAACTCCTCCATCATTAAGATTAAAGCGATGTGGCAACGCTTCTTGCCAAGGCCACAACGAGGGGGCCATTTCGCCAAGAGGCAGTGGGGATTTCTTCATATTATCTTCTTGTATATTTCCACTAGCCTGAGAACTAGGAGGTGTGACTTTAGCAACATTTTTCTTCACAACAGAAATCTTTTTCCCACCCTCTCGTAGAGCACTCATTGCTGCGTTGTAAGTCTCCACAGCAATTGCCCCTTCCTCTGCATATTTAATTGCTTCCCGACATAAATTGTTAAAACGCATGTTTAGTGTTTCAATACCTTGGTTATCTGAACTCTGTTCATCTAGTCCAACCCCAGATTTGGCATTTCTTGTCCATCGCTTCAATATGTAATGTGTTGGAAGGGTGAGAACATTTGTCACCGTGAAGACAGTCAAAATATGTCTACAGAGGATACCCGAATATTCAAACATCTGACAGCTGCAGCTCGATTTCATCTCAGAGACATTTAATGTGACTATATACGCCTTGTCATCATGTTCATATTTTGCAACCCTGTACTTACTAACCAGTCCATCACCCTCAATTTTATTTGCAGTATAAACAAAAGTTTCTACCAATTCCTCTTGAAACTTTGCGAAAACCTTTTTGGTATACAGGTTAGCTGCCTGTTGTTCCATTGGTGATGGTGTCTTCAGTACTGGTGTTGTGCACATTGTATCATAATCTGCTTCTATTTCTTTTTCTAATGAAAGTTCTAGAGCCCTTTCGTACTGCTTAAAAAACAGAGGTATACTTGTCTGTTGATTCACATAGCCATCAAAGAAAGAACTAACACCTTGGTTTGAGAAAATTGCAGCAAAGAAAGTACCACGAAAATAGACTGGGGCCCATTGCTTTCGAGCATTATACACTGCCTGCAGCCAGTCATTCCTCAGAAGATCGTATCTCTCAAGAAGGGAAGCCCATGATGATTCGAAATCCTCAATTGTCTCTGAAAAGTTGATGCAGCTATATAGCTCTCCATATAAGGAAGGATGAGCAAGATATGTGTGAGCCAGTCGTTCTTGTCCTTCTCTTAAAATATGCCACTTGCATATGCAGTGCCGCGTTTGTGTAAATACCTGAGCAACTGCTACTTGTATGGCTCTATCTTGGTCTGTAGTTATAGACACAGGAGGCTTATCATTCATGGCAGAAAGCCAGGTCCTAAACAGCCAAGTAAAGGAAGACTCGGACTCATCTAGAAGTAATGCACAACCAAACAATACCATCTGACCATGATGATTTACACCAGTGAAAGGAGCAAATGGGACTTGGTACTGATTTGGTCGATACATTGTATCAAAAATTACAGCATCACCAAAGTAATTATAAGCTGTCCTAGATCTTGCATCAGTCCAAAAGACATTAGTCATTCGGTTCTCATCATCAAGTTGGATAGCATAATAGAAGCCAGGGTTTTCAGCCTGCATCTTCTTGAAATAGTTAAGAAGATTTTGAGCATCTCGTCCAAGTGTTCTCTTTCGGCTAGACGGCCTTATATAGTTAACAGGCCCAAGATTCCTTGCTGGGTGATTTGGTTCTACAGGGGAGACACTCCTACCTCCACGATTGGGTTCATAAGAGACATGATTACCCTCTGTGGCAAAGTAAACATCAGTAGTGGCATCCAAAGTCTCAGCCGCATTCTTTGTAGCACCAGCAAAGTGCCTACGGGGTCGAAGGTAATGGACCTTATTAGGACTTACCATAGAATGGTTGTGGTCCTCAACAAACTTCGTCGCAACCCAACTGTTTGCACCCTTTCTCTCTATACGTAGCATGGCATTGCAGCTTTCTACGTTCTTTCTTTTGAATACCTCTCTCGAACATGCAAAATCCCATGTCACAATTGGTCCATCAGGCTTAGTACGACTGAACTGACCAACGTGGGTGCTAAAACCTACATGCCTGGAATATGCATCATAAAGAGTCTTGGCAGCCTCCTCTGATTCGAATTCCATTCCCACATGTGGCTTAGTATTCCCATCATCCTGAATACTTATTTCCCTCCCTGTAAAATTTTGATTTACATTCTGCTTTTCACCTGGTTCAGTGTTTTCTTCCATGTGATGTTCCATGTTTTCCCCCTCAACATCTACCACCACTTCAGTGTCCATGACAGTTTTCTGAAAGATATGAACAACTATATCATTCCTTTTGGGCTGACTATGAAGAGTTCCTCATGGCTATCCCCACCGAAGCGTCAATAAAACAAGCTGATTACGTATACAAAAATATCTATGAACTAGAGCTAACTATTATATAAAAAGTTCAAACAAATAAAAAAAATATATTACCGAAATTCAAAAGCCAAGGAGTAAGTGGTTGTTCACCAATACCCTGCTCAGGAACACTCAATGGAAAGAGAAGAGCAAAACCTAACAGCAAATAACCAAACTTTAAGAAATATCCTGATAAATACTTCACGTTGCGCAATCCAATTTTACGTTTCCACGTGTTTAACATGAATTCTTGCCAATGTATCATTTCTAACATGACATGATCATGACACAATTTGAGAAGGACTTGAGGTGCTGCATTGCATACCTTTGTATGATCTTAGGAGTGCCAAAATCTTTGTTTAATATTTTGTTTAAAAATTAAAAAATGTTTAGAGTAATTCCTGATTTCTTTGGTTTACAGAAGAAAATTCAATAACAAAGGAAGAAAAAGAGAAAGCCGTTCAGCATTATTCATTACTTTTTTTTTTTTAATTTAAACTAATTCGTAACATTTGGCAACTCATTATTCATTTCTTTTTTTTTTTTAATTTAAACTAATTCGTAACATTTGGCAACCACATAACAGAGTACCACTTTTCTATTTCTTCTTTACCCAAAACTATGACAACTGCATATTCCCATCAGCACTAAAACCACTCACCATACAAGCATCAAACAATATCCCAACCAACGTTTTCCATTTCCAAAATTAAAGTAAAATTCACTTCTGTAATCAGTTCAAGAACCCAGAATGTTGCTAAAACCAAACAAAAGGCTTTCAACAAAATGGGATCAAATGGAGCAAAGAAATATGCATAAAAAGTAAAGCCTCACCTGGTTTCTTCAAGCCTCAATTTCCGATAGGGAATCCAAGTGCCATTGTGGTTTCAGTTTTCAGAGCATGTGTTTTAGGGTTTGTCAATTTGGGGGTAAGTGAGAGTTTACGAGCATAGAGCTCCAATTATTGTTCTGAAGGAGTAGCCGAGTGACTGAGTATGAGGGCATATACCCCAAACCCAAACCCAGACCCAGAAAAGAGACTGTCGTCTTCGTCCCTACCTTAATTTTCCTTTTTACTTTTTTTTCGGTTGACATTTTCACCCTCCAAATTTTTCTTTTTTAATGTTTCGTAATTATTACGTGTACGTACGGTGCAGGTGCAATTGCTTTCGCCAATTTGGGGAGTTTAGATCTCCAGTTATTATTTTTGCTCATCGCTTTAACTAAAGATGTATTTTCACTGTTTTTCTCAACACTTGACACGTGTCTCTTGGTATAATCATAGTTAACCATTTACTTTGTATTTATGCAATAATGGTTATGTCAATAAATACGTGTCAAATGTTGAGAAGAGTTGTGAGGGTACGTCTTAGGTAAAAGTGGTGAGTAAAAATGCGTCCATTGTAGTTTTTTCAAATTTTCCGCGAATTTATTAAGGTGATATTTCGCAACACTCAAAGCTTGAATTTGGTTAATTTATTACGAAACTATCGAAATTTTGCCAATATCTCGTGAGAATTTAGTCAAATTTTCTCGTATTGTTGTGAAATTATTGCAAGCGCACATTCCGCACAAGTAATATAAAACTAGAGTGTTGTTCCCACGAAGACTGTAATTTCCTATTAATTACCAATTATGATTAATTCAAGAGTTTATTTGAACAGTTGATTAAGAAGATTGATTGATATTTAAGTAAACTAAAACAATTTTGAAAAATAATAATTTAATTAATGATAGAAAATCAAGATGATGAAACACTAGAGCATCCGATTTCACCATAACCAATTCTACTTAATTCTTATACCCAATTAATTACTATCCATGTTGACAGTTGGTTTCTCCTAATTCATTCAATATCTCCTCTCGGGCTCAACCAAAAGTATTCTCAATTAATAACTCATTCTCTCTCGAGCAATGGATTTAGAAAACCAAGAACTCATTAAGTTCTATAAGAACCTGCAAGAAAACTGCATGAGTCATGTTAGTCCCTCTCGGGCACACATTCAAGACATGGTATTTGGTACAAGAAGCAAACATCAAACATCTCCTTTTGGTATCCACTTGAATCATCAAATCAATTAAATATTGGCCAGATATTCAAAGCATTAAGAACAGTAACAAAAACTCAACATGGAATAGTAATCAGGAATTAATATAACTATAAAAATTAAGTATTCATGGTTAGGCTACATCGTAGCCCTAGCAAGGAAAATTAGTTCATGACAAAAGAAAATATAAACAAGAGAATTATTGTCATAAAACCAATTTGACAGATGGACTTGATCTCTAGATTCTCCACAACAACCACTTCGTAAGCTTCAAAAGCACTGCCGCAGCAACTCTTGGCTTTCTCTTTGATATATTTGTGGGTGTAGTGAAATATGATGAAAAGTCTATGGTAGAAAAGATGATGGTATGAAGAGATCCTTAGGGTGACCTTATATAGTGTAAAACAACTAAACTCTACTCCTAAAAGGTCTAGAAAAACTCTCCCAAAGCAAAACAAAATCTCAACAATTAAGGAAACAAACTAGAAAAGAATCATTCTTTGACTTGGAAACACATTAGCCAATTTGCATGCTCTTTTTGGGGTCATTCTACTTCCTAGAAAATTCTAGAAAAATATGATAAACGTAGCTTTATCTTTAAGCTTTCCAAGCATATATTACACGCTACTAGGAAAAAATCATAAAGGTCTTCAAATCTTCAATCTTCCACAGTAGTGCAGTTCTGACGGGATTTTCAACTTAGGGTGTCTTGATTTGTAGGTCTGGAGCATTTGGCCTTGCGCTAAAATTCATTCGAAAAGTCGATTTTCAGTTGAAATCCTTCCAAGAACGCAGAATAGCTGAAAATAAGGAAAGTAAAGTAATAATACTCTTTTTAATTAACTTTCCCCACAAAATGCACTTATCACGTATATACGCTGACAACTTGACAGCATTCTAACTCATTTGAAATTTCGAAAAAAATTCAAAAGTTGCAGAACCCCATCCAACATATCATTTAATGCTAACATCAGCTTATCCACCTAGGCGGATGATTTTTTTGTGTCATTTCCTTATTTCTGTTAAATTTATCCACACCAATTATATGCTTTTGTCTTACAAAATGTTTCTCACAATATCCCTTATATCTCTTACTACATTAAAAATAACTCTAGCTGAAAGTAATATTATTATTATGTTTATGTTCGTAAATACTTAAAACTCTTATTATTTCTCAGAGAGCATTATATGCAATCTAGGTCACATAAATCCACCATACACTTAAGTTGTATCAATTTCTTTGGTTAAATTGTTAGACAATTGTTGAAACAAGCATGTCTATAGTTTTCGTTCAAAATTTCCACATTTTTCTAATAATTTTCATGACTTTTCATAATTTTTAACGATATCGATGCTTTCCTAATATTTCCATCGATATTTCCGCTTTTTTGGACCATCGATATTTCCCAAATTCCTGATATTTAATTCCTTAATCAAACCTAAGAAGAAGAAGAAGAAGGAGAAAAAAGAAGAAGCAACAGACAGATGAAGAAGAGGAGGCAGCTACAGCTAAAATGAATTGTATGCAAATGAGGGGTGAAGAGAATCTAGTGGGATAAGGGGTATTTGTAGGCATCTCATGAAGGAATGGAAGACTGAGACTTTTCTATATAAAAAAAAATTTTGGATGGCCAAGATTAATCTGTTAGTTGAGTCAACAGTCAGCAGTCAATATACGATCAACACAATGAATAGATGAGATTCAACAGTCAAAAGTCAACATAAATGGATGACTTGGCTGAGTTGGGTGGGTGACACAACAGTCAACATTCCACAATCAACCGTCACTATCTAATCGTCACTATTTCACCACATGGCACCGATCACCCTTTAACCAATCTAGTTATGCCACATGGTGCAATGTTACTGCCTTGTCGCTCCCGTGCAAGCACCAAATAGATGCTCCAGATTGTACCACGTGTCACTTCTTAATAAATTTATTTTTATTTTTATTTTCTAATACTTGAAAAATTCACCAAAATCGCTCTAGACTCTAAAAAATGCTACGGACTCATAATCACGTTTAGGGGTGGGCATCAATCCAGCCGATCCGACTAATTCGGCTGAACTGATTATATTGGTTTGGTTTGGTATGGTTTTGACTAAAGAAAAAGTCAACTGTTTGAAAAAATGAATCGAACTGGTTTGGTTTGGTTCAACTGCGGTTTGGGAGTATTGTAAACTGTCATAAACCAAGCCGGACTTATTATAAATTAATTTATTATTTTTTTAATTTAATTTACATGTGGCAAGGCTTGAATGGTTATTTGAAAAGTGTACCACGTACCTTCGGCACCTGATTGGACTCCAAAACTAAAACTCACATACTCTACTCTATCTGTCCTCTCTCATTCCTTAATTTCCTAACCCTAGCCGTAACTCCCTCTCCCTCTCAGGCTCGTACCGTGGTTCTCATTCAACCTCAAAGCTTGACTCCATCATTGACCACCAACCTGAAAGCTCAACTCCTCCTCCTCCTCCTCTATTTATAGATTCTACTTCGCCCATTTCCATCAAGAAAGTTAGAGGCTGACCACCTGGTTCTACTAAGAAGCAACAATTGGATGCTTTGGGTAAAGCTTTTTTCTTTTTATTATTCTAAATGCTTAAATCGTTTGAATCTTATTGGGTTTGCTTTAATTTTTTGTGGGTTGCGTTTTAAATCTACGTTGTTACGTGTCTTTGATATTGCTATTGTTTCTCTTTTGCGTTTACCCTTGTTTGTCGCGTAGTGATTTTTTAATGTTCGAGTGAGCCGTTGGGTTTTAATTTAAGGCAACAATGGCTTTGACTTATTCCCATACCAGGATCAACTAAGTTCTATTTTTATGTGCTTATAATCCTCGTCAAACAAAGGGAGAAGACATACATCATCAGACACACAAACCTATTTTTGGTCTTACATTTTTCTTTCCTTAGACTTAGGATTTTACTTTTCAAGCACTTAGTGTAGCGAGTTCTTCATTTTCTTAGTGTAAGTTTACTTTCTTGCAATTTACATTATCTTGTCTTTTAAATTCAAGTCTATGTCACATTTTCATTAAGTTTAATTTCAAGTATAATTTAGTTTAAAGTTCTTATCATTCTTATTTCGTTCTTGCTTTATTTTATGTTTATGTAATACCCCCAAAAATTAAAGGTGGACTTTCGTATTTCAGTGAGAACAGTATTAGAGTGAAGAATGATTATGGGTATTTTATCAAGTGATTTTGGATTGAGACAATTGGATTAAGTGTTTCTAATTTCAAGTTGGACAAAAATGCCCTTATGTAACATTTTGTGAATTTTTCAAAGGACATTTAAGACATTAAAGTGAGACCATTATAATTTTTAGGTAAGATGATAGTAGTCGACTCAACGAACATGTAGGAAATCGTTTATGAATTTTGGGCAAAAATGACCAAAATATCCGTATGCGTGAATATTACCAAAATACCCATATGAGTAAAAATTACCAAAATACCCTTGAAGGGAAAAAAAAATAAAAATAAAAAGAAAGGAATCTGAAACGTGGAGGGCAGTTGCCCACTCTCCTCCCATTCTTTCCCCATTGCTTCAAGTTTTCAAATCCACAATAATTTTGGAGATGAATGGGTATAGGTGAGTCATTAGCCTAAGGTGTGAGTTGGAAGGCTATTAGGAGTGAATCACCTAATCTGAGCTAAAGAATAATGATGATTACTCTAGGATATTATTTTAAGGAAGAAGGGGAGGGGGGGAGGGAAGTAGATGGAAATTGGGTGAGGAAGAGAATGAAGCATAGGAGGAAGAAAGAAAAAATCTTCTAAGGTGAGTGAGCTACGGAGTTATGATTTTTTTCCCCATGTGATTTAAATCGATTCTAGTCCCTTGAAGAGCTTTTTGAGTCACTTGAGTGATAGGGAAAGTGAATTAGAAGAGTTTTGGATTTTCATTTTCTAGTTGGGTGGATAGAGTAATTTTTTCAAGTGTGGGAGTTTATGATTTTGGTTCCATTTTGAGTTTTTGATAAGTTCTAATGATAGATATAAACTTTAGAAGAGTCTTAGAAGCTTAGGAACAATTGGGGGTAATAGAACGGTTGAAAACGACTTAGAACCAAATATGAAAAATTGCATTTACTGGAAATTTTTAGTCCGCGAGCCTCACTTTGGCTCTCTTTTTCCCCCAATCCTTTGAGTGTTTGAGGAAGCCAATTGTAGGGTTTTAAACTAGATTTGGAACAAAATACAATTAGTTTCATCGAATTTGGTTAGTTGGTTGTGTTAAACACGGATACAAAAGTTTGAATGAAAATATAGTTTTTGCAGAAAACCAACCACGACCAAAACTTTGTTGCTGGTTTTCTCCTTTGTTTTAGCTCCATTTTGAGTGTGATTTATTAGGTTAGAAACTAGAGGGAATAATCTTAAAAAAAAACTGCAAGTTTGCCCAATTTTGTTAACTTTTGGTCGGTCAAAATGTCTCACAAATTGGAGTTTTAGTTTGAAAAAAAGGGGAAAATTTCAGAATTTTTTTAGAAGATGATGAACAATAACCGCAGCCTCCGATGCCATATTTTTAATCCTTCCAACTCGATTTCTCGATCTGAGTCTTAAGTCAACCCAAGGTTGTGCCTCGAGGCAGATTTTGTTTCAAGTATCGGTTGATGTAAGGCCCACATGACCCAAATGATGAGTTTTGGATAATGGGTATTGTTGGACTTGTTTCGGTGTTGACAGGGCATAGGACACAATTTTAGATTATTTTAGACATGATTTGACCGCTTTGGACCATAGGTTGGTCCCAGGGTCATTTTTGTCATTTTCACGTAGAATCTTTGAAAGGCATAAGGTTGAGGTGTTAAGTTTAGGTTTACTGGTCTTAGCGAAATAGAGCGAAAACTTCCCACTAATATTTTGGATTTGAATTTATTCAGGAATTGGATGAAAAGTGTAGATTCGACGAATCTGAGAATTTCTAAAGGGTAGTTTGGTACTTTAGCTAGCTAGAAACAAGGTAAGGTTTCTTGATTTCTCGATGATTGGGCTCTGTCACTTTTAATCTTTGCGCTTATATATAGTACTATAAATATGAATACTATTGTTGCTTTGCTTGGTGAATATTATTTGATGTTCGATGAAATACTATTTGATGTTATGTGAATATTATTATTGATGTTTCTCCGTGGATATTATTTGATGTTATGTAAATATTATTATTCATGTGATTAAACTTGAAATATTATTGTTATTATATGTATTATTATTCCGCAGGGATAAATGATGTTCGAGTTGCATTACATATGCATCATAAATACGAGTGTGTTTTGGATTTGTGTAGGTATATCTAAGGGGTGGGAGAAGACCTTAGATATATTTGGAAAAAAAAATGTGGAATATATTCAAGTAACAGGAGCAGAGCTTGAATATATTGAGGTGATGGGAGCATGACCCCTAATGAAAAGTGAATGTTGAGAAATTTGTAAATAAAATAAAAATTAGGTAAGGAACAGATGAGCGCTAGTTTATATTTTATGGTATTCAGAGCCACAATGGTAAAATACATGGTATGGGACATACAAGCTTGTGCTCTAAAGTATGAATTAGTGGATTTAGAAGTGAGTGAGTTCATGGCATCACCACATATGCAAATTTATTTATCTGGTCTGGTTGCATAATTTAAGTATCTTGTGTTGTTTGATGCATAATACATTGATTAACTTTGATAGCTGACCTTGAGAGGTATGACAGTACCTTACTAGGCATTAGAATGCTCATACCCTAATAGATTGTGCATGATTCAATGCAAAGTTCGAGAAAGCGAGTTTCAACCAAGCTACTAAGCCCTTGTTGTTAATTTGTATAATTAATATTTGTAAGTAGTTAACCGTTGATAAATATCTTAGTGTGTATTTAACTACGAGCTATTGCGACTTTGTTTCTGTGTTTTAAAGTAAATTTGTATGGTCATAAACATTAGGAGGAATCCTAGAAGAGATCAAGAATTTGAAGAGTCTAGACTTCGTTCGGAATCAGAGACAAGCATGGCTAGTTCACTTCCCATGAACACTTGCCACAAAATATTCATAACACTTAATAAGGCCAAAATGGCCTGAACCGAACTATTGTCGTTGACCTGACCAGTGTTGGTCGAAGATGGTACAAAAATCACTGGAGGATCAGTCTTGAGGTGAAATCATGCCACTTCGTTGGAAATCCAACAACTGATCCATGCAATGGAGACGTTGAACAACCTTAACCATCAACGAATGCAAGAGGCGGCTCAATCGATGGCCTAAACAACTTCCCAAGCTGAAACGCCTACCTAATTTGATCAATAAGTTAGGTCCAAAGTCAGGTGCAGCTGAGGTGAGACACATGGCTCAAGGGAGATATGGAATACAAGGCTCATTAGCTGGCAACTGTATATTAAAGTCCTCCTAATCATGGTTTAGGTGGGATTGGGACTTCAAATATTTCCAATTGGGCTGAATTTTTGATATGTTATAATAGACACCCATTGGAACAACTTCCATGAAGAATGTCTCCTAATTTGAGTTGCCTACATTGCTGCAACAAGGCTTTCAATGTGACCTACGAAATTGGGCTAATAAGGGAGTGCAGCCGAAACTGGACAATGGTGATATGGAAATTTCATAGCAGAATTTATGAATGAATATCTGGTATCAAAGCTGACATAACTTCCTCTAGAATTCTCTAAATCATGAACCGTAAAATACTCCAAAAACTAAACTGCTACAACTTTCCCATGGTGTATGGCTCATTAGCTGGTTCTTCATGAGCACGTACAGTCCAATCCGTGAAGTTGACTGATCTGTAGAGATAGTTTTAAGCTTTCTTGACTAAAAAATGCATTAAATGAGTCCTAAAGCTTAATACACTGAACTAGGACAAAATATGGTTAAAAACACAAGTTTCATCCAAAATCATAAGCAAAAGATAAGCTAGCATAGTACAAAATGATATGTAATTATGCACTCATTATTTGGTAATGCAAAGGTTTTGTTAATGTAAGGTTCTATTTATAAGCTTATATGGATTATATGGTTTGCAAAGGTTTTGTACGTTGTAGGGAGGTGGTGAATGCAAAGGATTTGTATGGTGTGATGAGGTTGACATGAAGAGGTTTAGAGACGAAGATACCATAGCAAGGGGCTCTTCACGAAGGGAAGAGAATCAATCAAGGGACTTCATGGTTCAAGCTATGCCAATCAAGGGACTTCGTGGTTCAAGCTATGCAGCTACAAGTTCCAGATATTATGAATTTGCCAAAAGGAATAAACGACATGCTATTGATCATTTGTATTTTGATTGCCGTGAATGTAGTTTTCAATTTGGTAAAGAAATGAGTTGAAAAGTAGTCCTTGTTGAAACTATGTATTACTTAAAGAAGAATTCAAGAAAAATGTGCACCCTCTACAAAGCTCCTTTTTCGAACAATTAAAAAATCTGAGAATACAAGAGCAATACTTTTACACGTGAACAATAGTCAACACTTAGGTTGAATTGGTCTTGTTACCACACAAAGTTTATATTACACACAGATAAAAATTGGGATTATGTTTTGAAGTGTTGTAGCTTTGTGGCCTTAGTAGGTTGAATTGGCTAGTTTTATTTTGTATGTTAATGTCTAGATGATGTCTTTTGTCAGTTTCTTTCTCAAATTTGAATTAATACCTTTGATTATTTCCCTTAAACCATAGAGTTTGAGTGTTGTACAGGAGTAAAAGTCTTGATTTTGGGTTGTGACACCATGGGGGCGGCCGTTCTAATTGACTCCAAAGAAAGTAAAAGGGCCAAGATCATCATGATAATACCTGACTTCGAATCATAGGGTGGAAATGGCCGTGGATCGGCCTCTACAATCTCCAAAAAAACCTTCTTCATGCCAAAGGGCCAATAGCGGAAGGAACACATAAGCTCTAGTGGATCGAGTCCTTTCCAAGTAGCGCATTGTAAGCGTAACATCCTGACCCAAATTTTAATTATTCGTTAAATTTAACTAATTTATTAAATTATGAAATTACAATTTTGCCCTTGGAGATATGGTTATTTTGGTCACTTTTTAGTCCAAAGGATTTTGGGAAAATGAATAGTACTATTACATAGATCACGTCAATACGAGCTTGTAGACACGTAGTGGGCTCAAATTGGAGTTATAACGAAGAAGTTATAATCTACAGAAGCCTAGTGGCATAACCGTAAATATTTAGAAGTGGGTTTTTAAAATTTTCTTTCCCTTTTCTCTCTCTTCCTCTCTCTCTCCCCCCCTCAAGAATATGTCTTTCTCTCTCTGAACAGCCACTGCAACACCAACAGCTTTCCACGGAGATTCCCGCCAATTTTGGCCATCTCTGACCATGATTTTGGTCTATTTTTTTCGTCTCTCTCTCCTCTTTCCATACATACCATATCTATCCTTGATTCCAAGCTTTAAAACCAGAAATTTTTAACCAAAGTGAAGCTCAAAACGGACTGTTTCAAAACCGTGGATGTCGAAGGTTTTTCTGGCCAATTTCAGCCACCATCAGCCACCATTTGACTCCCAAAACACTCCCCTACCTCCCCTCTGTAATTTCCCTCAAGGACCCTACCAAATTTCAGGTATAAATCATTCAATCCGAACCCAAAACTTTGTAGTTTTTTTGGAGAGAAAGCCATTCGTTCGAGGGCTTTAACGGCTAAATTATTCTTTTTACGCAAGTATGAAACCTACTCCTCTTGATGTGCTTGATCGTTTGGCATTGGTCTTGACCGGAAGTTTGGCGATTTTCCTACTGCAGAATGTACTTTGGGCACCCACTCATTGCTGGCGCGTGGGTACTGTTTGGGTGATCCTTTTGGTCATGAAATGTTCCTCATGTTGTTCCGAACACAACGGTATGCTCAGATTTGAATTTGATTATCGTTTGACGGTCGATCGGATTTACGCATATTAGGCGTTATCGGGGTTTGATATGTTCGGATCATTGGATCAACTCCATTTCCAAATATGTCAATCAAGATACCTCTAGAATCGTGTCGGAATTCACAAATCAAGAATCGGAGTCCCGGATGCTCCGATTCAATGACTCAAAGTTTGTGTAAAACGGTGATCGTCCGATAGTGCAATCACAAGCAATTCGATCGCTCGATCTGAACCAAACTTGTAAGACATTTTTGATAAGCTTTGTTGAACCTGTAGGAACTTTTAGATTCGAAATCAGAAGTCGTGGGTCTCGCGGGCCCTGTTGACAAAAAACGAGAAGTTTGACCAACTGTTGACCACGGGTCTTTTGGGACCGTCTCATCCTCTGTGAAGGTACTAGAACAGCTGTAGGGCTTTTCCAAGGTTGTGTGTATACATGTTAAGTTTCTAGAAATTATGGGTTTCGGTGTACGTTTTAATTGTGGCCTTACATTACCGGATAATATTACTGGAGTTGTTTGTCAATGATAAATATGTGGGAATTGAATGGTGGTTATGTCGTATTATTGAAAACTTGGATTTCTTTGATGTCGAGATTTTGTGTGTAGTAGTGATATTGATGGGAAATTGATTTGTTTGGTAATGGATATATTGGTTAATGAGGTTATAAAGGCGGCCTTCGCTATGTGACGAGACTTTCCGTTTATATATTGTTGTTGTTGTTGTTGTTGTTATTATTATTATTATTATTATTATTATCATCGTTTTATTTTAATGATTATTATGGGTACATTGTATATTGATATTTATGGGAAGTTCGGGAATGCTTAATATTATTTCTATTATTATTAATGCTAGTAATATTATTTATAAAGGATTATAGTGATTTTGTGTATGAATAGTATTTTGAATATTAATAAAATTGAATGGGCTTGTTTTTAATTAAGATTTTATTTTGGTTTTCAATAAGGAAGTATCGGTATTATTTTTACAATATATATTTATGTTAGAAGGAAACGATTCGTTTAGAAATTAGAATTTTGCATCAAGATATGTACCTTCCCAGGTTACTATACCCACACATGGTGACAGGACCCGACCCAATTTCCGCTTTGGAATTTGAGTCGAACCCTGTGCGTGTCTGACACCTAGTGGATGCTGGGCATAAATGATCAAATTGCCCATCCAACCCAAAAACAAAATTTACTTCAAGTTTGACTTCTGCCAAAAATTCGGCAGAGTCTCCCCTACAAATTGTTCGTTTCCAAGATTTTTCAACCGGTTAAAAACACATTTAATATCCACAACTGGCAGCATGCACAGGTTATCCATCTAGCAGTCTATAAACAAGGCCTTTGGCCTGCAATAATTCAAAACAAAACCACCAGCAAAACCCTTAAGTCAAATAATGAGATTTAACACAACAATGAATGAACTTGAATTAAAGGGAGTTTCACTAAAACACCCAAAATGGGGGTTGAAATTATAAAAAAACCCAAGCACTATTTAAACATATAAACACACCCAAAACCCATCATTACACACACTCAAAACTCATTTATAAACACACCCAAAAAGTTGACTTTGGGGTTAATTTTGGGTGTGTTTCTATGTTTAAATAGTGCTTGGGTTTTTTTATAAATACATGTCTAGGATTGAGTTTATTTATAAATTTGTATGAATTAAATTATGCTTGCTCACCAAAATAAACATAAGTTAACCTTTCAATTTCCATCAAGCAATGATTAACACCCAACACAATCATAAGTAGTTTAAGCACTCGGCTCAATTCATACAACAATCTAAAATGGTTTCAAACCTGTCTTGGCCAACAACACCCACTTAGTCCAACGGGAAAGTAAATATTTATTTAATCAAGCCTCATGTTCAATCGAGCTTTAAAACCACCAATAAGGTTAATACCTGTTGGTAATTTTTATCAACAATATTAAAACCTTGCAAGTGCACAAATCAAATGATAGTATAGTAAGCAAGCAAGGGTCGATCCCACAGAGATTGTAATCAAAAGAGATGTTTATCAATGTCACACAACGAAAATTAAAACACAATGACTTCCACACACACACCAACACCAGGGGGGTTTTGATTTGATTTTGTGAATAAAACAAAACAAGGAAAGAAAACAAAACATAATTTAAATTAGAGTTTAAGAGAAATTGGTTTAGAATCAATCAAGAACAATAGCTAGGACTCAAAGTTAGCTACTCAAAGAAACAAAATATCAGAATTCATATAACATAGAGAAATCGAAATCATCACACTTGTAGAAACTAAAAATCCATTCAAACTTGTCTATAGAATTGAAATCATGTTTAGGGCTTCAAGATTAAGCCCTAACTGACAAGAAATTAGTTACTCATGTTCTTGGATGAACTCAAAAATAAATACATAAGAACTGAAAAGTAAAAGAAGAAAGGAAAAGAAAGAACTCGTTGGCAGCTTTCTCCTCTTGCGCGGTTGATCTCCTTGGACGTGAATCACTTGTATCGGGGCCTTGGCTGACCTTTTATATCACTTATATCAGAGTTCTAAACCGTAAAATTGATTGAAAAGTCGTCCAAGAAGTCTTGGTAAACAAGGAATCCAAATAGGAAAGTAAAAATCACAATTCCTAACTCCATAAGGAAATACAGCTCAGCCCAATTGTCACACGATTTGGGGATCTTCGGCCTTGTAGAAAAATCATTAAAAATATATTTTAAAAAGATAAATGTCTTATCTTTCCAACCATATATAGCACGTAACTTGAAAAATTCGGGAAGGCTTCCGTTTCTTCACATTCACGTAACATGTACGAAACTGTCCTGTCTGCACATGGGCTAACTTTACTTGTAATACTGTACCAATTGGCTTGGTAGAAAATACTAGAAAAATCACAGATTGAACTTCAAGATGTTAGCTTTCATCTCCAATTGGCCTTGCACCAAAATTCCTCCGAAAAGTTGATTTTTCCTTAAGTAATTTTAGTTCGCAGCTGCACCCGGGTGGGACTCCAAACTACCTACGTACCCTTACTGAAGGATCAAGCCACACGTAGTTCTTTCTCTTTTATATTGCCCTTGTATCTCATGTCAATTGTTATTCTTCATTGTGTTTACAAATCAATCCAAGTTCACATGTTAGTGGCATGCTCACCATCACTTACAAACTCCACAGTACATACTTTTCAACTTCCCAATTCTCAGAACAGTTCATACTCTGAACATAAGTAGGCCACTTATTGAACTTCCTCTAATTATACTATTGGCATAAAATATATGTTAACAATAACAACAAAATGAAATAATAAAATAAAAATAAATAATAAAATAAAAATAAAGCCAACAAGTTCCGAAGACGCTTTTATTCTTTCCTTCGAAACTTACATAAGGCTCATTACATAAATATATATATCAATAACTTAACTAGAATGTTTATATTTTCCTCTTTTACTTGTGAAACGAACTCATCTCTAAAGAAAATAAAGGTGAACTGTATAAAATCTTTAAAATTTAGGAAATTCTCCATACTTGTCTCTTAATCATAAAATAAGTATTAAACTTTTACTCCAAAAATACCAAGATAAGATCATCAATATTATTCCGTCAATTCCATCCTCGCTGGCCTCGGAAACACAAAGTTAACCTAGCCGCATTCCTCGTAGGCCTCAAAGACACCAAGGCAACCCGAGCCGCAATCCTCGTAGGCCTCGGAGACAACAAAGTCAACCCTAGCCGCAATCCTTGCACCACAAGATTCAGGCATCCCCGAAACTCATGGGGCATTATTAGAAATAACATTTAGGCATACCATCACATACTATAATACACTTCCAAATACAAAATAATAGAGATATACATAATTTAGCGATCTATATATATATATATATATATATATATATGTATAGACATACATACTCATCCCGTAATAGATTGCATGGTAATTTAATCCATGAGATTAATGCCATTACTAACCAATGAACACTCACACAAACATAAATTTTCTAAAGATCTGAAACAATTCAAATAGACTTCAATACTTGTTTCCACATGAATTCCATAACATCCCGTAACCCTCAATTAAAACATTATATTTCCATACCTAACCTAATCCATATACTATATTTATAATCATAATAATATCATTTAATGGAAAGTAATAAGCTTTAAAGAAAATCCCATAACTTCAATTATCAATATGATATCCCAGAATTTCCATAAGCTGATTGCCTGGCATTGCTATCTTCTTACTTAAGTCCTTCATCCTGAAAAGCTGGTTGACCTCTTTCCATGGCAAAGCGTGGATTCTAGCAAGAACTTCCAATATTCATACACTAAAAGATGTGTTTTTGGAAGTATATATACTGTGAGGTCCCACTGGGCGTGCCAAATTGTTTACATGTTTTGATGTAGTTCCTGTGGTGGTAGGGTAAAGTTCCCCATTGCCCGAAAACCATTGATGGTCAACAAATCAACTTTTATTGATTTATAAGCAAGCGTGTCATTGTTAATGGTTAAAAATCCTAACAGACTATGAAATGTAATAACTTGCACCCCAAGCTATTGAATTTGATCAAATGATTGTGAATTTGGGTGAGAAATATCTCTCAAGTAAGTTCTTTTCTTGCCTTAGACAAGTGAGGACTTTATAATTCCCATAGTAAAACTAGTAAGTCTAACCAAAATAAGTGTCTAAAAATAAAACAAACTAGTTCAGAGAGAATTGCCTATTACACAATCAAACAAAAGAAACTGCCAAGTCCGGAAGGACTTCAGAATATTGGGCTTCGATTTCTACTTAGATTGTTGTTTGTGACTCAAGCTGGACTGGATGTATATGTACTAGAATTGCATTTCAACTAATGGGGATCAGTTGGAAATCTATACCAATGTTGAGATTGGCAGAGCTATAATTAATTTGAGCCATGGTGAGGCTTATTGAGTGGGCAGAACTGGGATCTCTCTAGTCTGGACTGGATTGGAAGTGGCTAGATTAGCAATTGCTAACCTGGAATCGTACTTCAATGCCTATTCTGCTTGGCTAAGGGTCGCCTGAGAGCTATTCTGGCTATTTTGGGACATCAAGGTGTCTCTGGAAATTTGTTGAGGTTTTATGTTATGAAAAAACCTGAACTCCACTGGATTCATCTATTCTGAACCAAATTTATAACGAGAGAAATCTCGTTTTCTTTGTGAATTGCTCCTTTAAACTGAATTGAAGTAAAAAATCTGAGTTTTGCCTGCTTCGTTGGAAGCTGGGTGGCTTTTGCAAACCAGACAACTTAATTGCTTATGAGTTTGAAGAGTTTTGAGATCGTTTGATCTTGTTTTGTTTTTGTCAGTATGACTGAGAGTTTTTGTCTTGATTGGATTTTTTTTTGGTTGTCCTTGATCCAATTCACATTATCTTATATTTATAGAAAATCTGCATGAGTAGTAGTTATTCTGACAAGAAAAACCCACATCAAGAGTCAGTTTATGATGATCAATTTTGACATTTTGACAACCAATTTTCCTACTTCTTGTCCATCCCTTGCAAATTGAAATTATACTAACGAGATCCTCATCTCATGAGTATGGGAAGGAAACTCAGCTTGTTTTTCTGGCATTTAATGGTTATGGGAGTGGTTTTTGATTTCACATTTCTACCAACTCCCCTGAATGTCCTCTGTCCGTTTCCTGTTGACGTCTTGTCATTGGAATCACATGGGTATTGCGGAGAGAGACTCCTTTTTAGATCTTAGAATTGCTGATCTAGCTTTGAATTGGTAATCAATGGTGATGATCAAACCTTGAACCCTTGAAAATATAATCTAAAAGCTGGGTAGGAATTAAACCAATTAAATATGGTCTTTTTAGATTAAATCACCATTTGATGGTAATTAACTTTTATCTTGTGAAGCTTAATTTATGTAATTGGTTTCATTCCATTTTCCTTCTTTTGAAATTACTTTGGCCTTTGAAATGTCCTGGGCTGACTTCCAATTTTGGGAAAATGGAGCCCAAACCTGTGTCGTCAATATAGTCCAATAGCTAGATGGGCCGGTAAGCAGAAATTAGACCTAAACAAATACTTAATTGTAATGTTTTTTTTATGCATTCACGCTTGATCGGAAACTCAGCATTTGGCCCCTTCATAGTTTTGCCTCTTTTACTGCAATTTAGGGTTGTTTTGGGTGGGGCTGTAACTACTTTGCTAGGGAAGATGGGTTCAAAATGGTGGGAACTAAAGCAAACATAAAAAGACCCATTTATCACTAAATTTAAGGAAATTATAATAGAACAACATGACTTCTATTGTTAATGAAATTGGAGTTTAAGGACCACCACAACTATTTTGGAAGTAAAAGGATCAAAATGCCAATCAAGGACTACTGCAATTAAAAATTCAAAATAAAAAAAAAAAGAAAAAGAAGGAAAATATGAGATGATATCTTTGTATAAAATGTAGGTGGGACTCAAGATTCCTGCTTCCATAGAGCATCTCCAACCTATATATCAAATTGACACATATACATAAAATGACAAAAATTGAAGGTTAAAGTTATTTCAACTGAGTAATCAAATTCTATATGGATTTGAAGGCTGGAAGAGATATATCAAAAAGCTTGATATCAAATATTATTTTAATATTTTTTTAATCATGGACCGCACTATCATTTACTCTCTTTAAAAACTTTATGCCCATTTGTTTTAAAAAATATAATAAAATAATATGATATTTGGCATTTTGGGTGGAGTTAAATTTTTTTTTTCCCTAAAGTGTCAAATTGCCACATAAGCCATCAAATTTAAATTTAACTTTTTTGCATTTGACATCTTCCTTGTTAGAGCATCTCCAACCGATATATCAAATTTCCACACGGACATGAAATGACAAAAATTGAAGGTTAAAGTTACTCCAACCGAATAGTCAAATCCTGCGTGGATTTGAATGTTGGAAGAGATATGTAAAAAATAACATATCAAAAAACTTGATGTCAAATATTTTTTTAAATATTTTTTTAGTCATGGACCTCACTATCATTTACTCTCTTTTAAACTTTACTCATTATATGAGTCCTATTTGCTTTTAAAAATATATTAAAATAATATAATATTTGGCATTTTAGGTGGAGTTCAATTTTTTCCAAAATATAAAATTGCCACATAAATTATCAAATTCAAATTTAACATTTTGCATTTGAATGAAAATACTCATGTGTCAAGGTAAATTCCTTCGCTATAAGGATTTTATAATACCTTTTTTTTATCCACCCTTGCAATTTTGTACCATGGAGTCCAGGAAGGTGAACGGGACTGGCTGTAAATGAGTCAAATTGAATGAGACAAAGGTGATTGCTGGTCCGTTTTAAAATAAAATAAATAAAAGGTGATTGCTGCCGTCTCGAATCGAACGTTCAGACGAGCCCCAGGCCCCACTAGTCGTCCCGTATCCATTGACTTCACTATCGACCTGAATTGTGTTTAGAGACGCTCTGCTTCTCTGGTGGAACTTCAGCCTGTAGCTCCTTCTCACTTCTTCAGCTGCGAGTTCTTGCTCTTCACATACACCCAGGTCAGGCTCCAACTACTAATTTCTCTAACACCATCTCATGATTTCTTCCCATTTTGTATTTTTCGATTGTGATATAATTTTCTTTCTCTTAGTCATGTTGTTGCTGATGATGTTGTTTGGCTTAAAAAATTTGGCAAATGCTGAAGGGAATTACAAAAGTTGTACTTTTGAATACGTGATATGTATTTTAATATTGAGGCAAAATAAAAGAGTAGTCAGCTCCATTTATGATACCTCTGTAGTCGCAGATTTGATGTTTTTGTTGGACTTGAGGGTTTCCAGGATCCTCAAGTGAATTGGGGGAGGCTTTGTAGGCAATGGTCTAATCCTGCTGTTTCTGAGAGGGGGATGAAGGGGGAAGGAAAACATTAAAGATTAAAATTTTGGTTCTTTAGTTTTTTTTTTTATACAAGCCATATTGGAAGGGGGATTTGAACACAGGACCTCAGGTACAAGATAACTGCTCTTAACCAACAAATGGGTATTTTAAATGTCGAAAACTATCAGACGTTTGATTAAATTTGATGGCTGGTAACAAACTTGGAGTTCTCAGTCGCTCAAACTCAGTCCCTTGGTTGAGCAGCTCTGAATAAAAGATTAGACAGGTCAATTTATGATCCCTCTGTATGGTATAGTAAGTCATTTTGCAGGTGAGTTCAAATAAGTGAAGTAGATCAGCAGTAGGAAAATGTATTTATCTTCTACCAAATTGCTTAATTGCCTGCACTGTCTTCTCTCTCCAGCAGATTGCTTTGTGAAATTAATCTTATCTCCATTCTCCTGTAAGTTGGCACAAACGATAAACCAGCCTGAAATGGCATCAAGCACGCAAAGAGACAGCTCATCTCTTCCTCCACCTTCTCGATGGAAATATGACGTCTTTCTGAGTTTTAGAGGTGAAACACGCAAGACCTTTACAGCCCATTTACGTAAAGAACTGCTGGATCAAGGAATTACAGAGACATTCTTGGACGAAACAGAACTTCAAGAAGGAAAACCAATTTCTGAACTCTTCTCAGCAATTGCACAGTCAAGATTTGCCATTCTTGTGATCTCTCAAGATTATGCTTCTTCAACGTGGTGCCTAAATGAACTTTTAAAGATTTTTGAATGCATGGAAGGGAGGGGCGCAATTCTACCAATTTTCTATTCTGTGGAATGCTCTGATGTTGGAAAACAATCAGGGAGTTTTGAACAAGCCTTCACTAAACTTGAAGAAAGGTTTAAGCATGACATCAACAAGGTGAAGAGCTGGAGAGATGCTTTAAGGACAGTGGCTAAAATCAAAGGGTGGACTACAAAGGATAGGTTAGCATTACTTCTTTTTGCCCTCGACTTAAAAGCTCTCCTAAATGAATAGATGACCCTTGTTTTTACTTATTGGAGCACATATAATAATTGTGAATTTATATTTTATATATCACCTTTGTAGGAGAGAAAGTGACTTATAATTCCATTCTATTTGATATAATTTTGTAGTGAGCACATTTAATTTGCCTGGACCTGATGCATGAAAATCGCACAGATAAATATTTCATGATAACGTTCATATCACCCTTTCATAAAAAGAATTTATATGGGGAGGCTAAGTTTATTTTATGATAAACTAAAAAATACACTTTTTTTTTTTCATTACTGCAGAAGAGGATTGGAACTCAGGAACATTAGGAAGAGAAATTGTTACTCTCTCCAATGCTAGTTAGTCATAGAATACACTTTTTTTTTTCATTACTGCAGAAGATGATTCGAACTTGGGAACATTGGGAAGAGAAATTGTTGATGATTCGAACTTGGGAACATTGGGAAGAGAAATTGTTGATGATTCGAACTTGGGAACATTGGGAAGAGAAATTGTTGCTCAATCCAATGCTATTTGATCATCTATACAATTTTTTAATCACTTTTATCACATATCGAGGAAGTTTCTTTGGCTTAATCCAAACTATGCGTCGTAACAGTGAGGAGTTCTTAATTCGAAGTCAGATGCTTTCGTAACAGAGGGAAATAGTTTTGAATTTTTTTTTTTTTTTTTTTTTTTTCGGGTAGCTTTCTATCTCTATCATATTTTAGGTCCACAGTGAGGAGTTCTTAATTTGAAGTCAGCTGCTTTCTTGACAGAGTTAGTGATATTAAGGACAACAACTTATTACACTAACTTTTGACAATAACTGATGTGAAAGTGATTCATTTGTTTCCATTCGGCGTCTTCTATGAACTTTATTTATTCATAGCAAGTAACAAATTTCGTATCCATTGGTATCTCAAAGTTGGTGTTTTTAGCATTATTGTTCCATTAATAAGGTGTTCTTAGTTTTTGG
Organism: Prunus mume; assembly: GCF_000346735.1. Next base: position 6,997,803 of record NC_024130.1, read on the forward strand.
GTTGAATGGCTATGATGCAATGGGGTAGCCCTGAGTCCAATCCAAAACTACTTCTTGTAAAATGCAGGCAGAGCTACCACTCAGCTGCTAGAGTGGTGGCAGAAAAACAAAATGCAAAGTGTATTTTTATCGCTTTTTTGTCTATTTATGACTCATATTATTTCAGCCATGCATGGCCTTGATTATTGTCTTTTCCTCTTGAAGATATGAACCACAGCTCATCAGAGAAATTGTTGACAAGGTGCGAACCTTAGTACGTCCTACATGGTCGGAGCCTGAAGAAAAGCTGGTTGGAATTGATTCAACATTGGAGGATCTACATAGGCTTCTAGATACAGACACCGAGTCAGTTGATGTTCGTTTTATAGGGATATGGGGGTTGAGTGGGATAGGTAAGACAACCATTGCTGAGAGAGCTTATGCGAGGATTCTTCATAAATTTGAACGCAGCTGCTTTCTTGACAGAGTTAGTGATAAGGTTTCTCGAACAGATGGTCTAAAAAATCTAAAAAGAGAACTTTGCAAGAGCCTTATGAAAAGAAATATAGAAGACTGGGCCTTTGATATAAAAGGCACAATCAAAAGGCTCTTATGTCGCAAAAAAGTTCTTCTCGTTCTTGATGATGTCGACGATAATAGTCAATTGGAAGAGTTATGTGGGAACCAAGATGGGTTTGCTCCAGGGAGCAGAGTCATTATTACAGCAAGAAGTGAACGATTGCTAAGTAGACATGGTGTGGACAGAAGATTTGAGGTGCATAAGTTAAATGATCAAGACTCTCTTCAACTTTTTAGCTTGAAAGCCTTTGGAAGAGATTATCCAGATAAGCACTATGTAGCTCTGTCTAAATGTTTTGTAATTTATGCCAATGGCCTCCCATTAGCTCTTAAACTCTGGGGATCATCTTTGCATAAAGCAGATCAAGATGAATGGAGAAGTAAATTGGGTAAACTGAAAGATAATTTTGATGGAAAAATTATGAATAGGCTTAAAATCGATTTTCATGGTTTAGATGAAGAGGAGAAAAGTATTTTCCTTGATATCGCATGCTTCTTTACGGGAAAGTACAAAGATGAAGTAGTTGAAAGACTACGCGGCTTTCGTTCCCGCGTAGACAATGCTATAAAAGTTCTTATCACGTGGTCTCTGATAACAGTTTCAGATAATATGGTCTGGATGCCTAATTTGTTACAAGAAATGGGTAGAGCAATTGTTCGTGAAGAGTCAAAAGAACCTGGTGAACGTAGCAGGTTGTGGCTTTCAGAGGACATTTTTTATGTTTTGAGAAATAATACGGTAAGAGCTTACATGGATACATCAGTAACACATGAATCCAGCAAATCAACAGAGTATAAAGCAGACTATTAAGTTTACTCATCTTCCTTTCCATATATTGTGCACATCACTTACCCTTTATGATGTTTTGCAATTGACTTGTTCTTTACTCTTGGTTATTAGGGGACATCAGCAGTTGAAGGCATTGTCTTAGACCATCGTGAATCAGAAGTGTGTGAATGCCATCCCGAAGCCTTTTCAAAGATGTTTAATCTGAAATTTATCAAACTTCATAATATGTACCTTCATAAAGGCCTCGCGTGTCTTCCTAACTCCTTACAATTTCTTGAATGGAAAGGTTATCCTTTAGATTCTCTCCCCTTAGGTTTCAAACCGGATAAGCTTGTTGAACTCAGCATGTGTCATAGTAGGATTGAACAGCTTTGGAGTGGAATAAAGGTACAAATCTACAATTGCAACATATAATCTATTTATCATAGCAAAATGTAAGCTTTCTCCTGAATCTATTTATTTTCACTTTCTTGTAACTCTAACAGGATTTTGACAAGTTGAAAGTCATCAAACTTAGTCATTCAAAAAGTTTGACAAGCACCCCCAATTTTGAAGAGGTCCAAAATCTTGAGAGACTAGATCTTGAGGGATGTGAAAGTCTAGTTGAGATCGACTCATCCATACGAGTTCTCAAAAAGCTTATTTTCTTGAATCTTAAAGACTGCAAAAGTCTTGAGAGTTTGCCAGGTGAGATTGCAATGGAATACCTGGAAATTCTTATCCTTTCTGGTTGCTCAAATGTTAAAAGGATTCCTGAATTTGTGGGACATATGGAGAATTTGTGGAAGATTTCTTTAGATGAGACAGCTATTGAAGATATACCTTCATCGATTGAAGGTCTGACCAAACTTTCTGTTCTTGATATTAGAGATTGTGTAAATCTGACTCATCTTCCAAGTACCATTGGCAATTTGAAGTTTCTTAAAAGTCTTAATGCTTCTGGATGCACACAACTGGCAGAACTGACTGCAAGCTTTCAGGAACTAGTGTCTTTGGAGAAGCTTGATTTAAGTGGAACTGCCATAGAAAAATGGCCCTTTTCGGTTTTACATTTGAAAAAGCTGAAATCATTTATTTTCCATGGGCCAAAAGGGCGATCTCCACAGCCTTGGCATGTGTCGCTCCCTTTTAGATGGCCCTTGAAGAGCCTTCAACCTATGAGTCAGTTTTTGCCTCCTTTGTCAGGGTTATGTTCTTTAAGGGAGTTAGATCTGAGTGATCACAATCTTCGGGATGGAACAATCCTAGCTGATATTGGTTGCTTATCTTCTTTGGTATCATTGAACTTGAGTGGAAATGATTTTGTTAAGCTTCCTGAAAGCATTAGCCAGCTTTCTCAGCTTGAGAACTTATATTTGAGTGGTTGCCGGAGTCTTGAATACCTTCCACTCCTTTCATCAAGTAAAAGTTTACAAGTGACTGCCAATGGATGCACTTCACTGGAAAGGCTCCAACATCCATTGAATTTGGATACATTAAATTCTTCATGTTTCAATTTGATGAATTGCTTTGGATTGGTTGAGAAAGAAAGCCACGACCACAAAACATTTACTATGCTCCGAAAATACCTTCAGGTGCGCTCGCTCTCTCTCTCTCTGACATTCATTTGTTCGTTTGTTCATTCATTCTCTAACACCACCTTTTGTCCTGTATAGAGAATCTCATATCCGGGAGATAGGTTTGAAATTGTAATTCCTGGAAGTAAAATTCCTTGGTGGTTCAGTCGTCAAAGAGTGGGATCTTCGGTAAGCATACAGGTAACTCCAAATTGGTGTGATAACAAGTGGATGGGATATGCTCTTTGCGCTGTTTTTCAAGTTTTCAGCAGTGGATGGGAGCTCTCTTGTGTTTTGGATGTCAATGGACAAAAGGAGTACCCTGCTCCTGTATTATCAACTGATGTCCAGCCCGTGTCGGATCATCTTTGGCTATTCTATGTGTCTCGTGATATAACCTTTGGTACAGAGTGGCAAAAGGGTTGTGATCGGTTAACATTTTCATTTGAAAGCTCAGGCCCCAGTATGGTCAAGAAGTGCGGTGCCCGTTTGATTTATGAACAAGACGTGGAAGAGTTCAACAAAGTAGTGACACAATCCAGCAGCAGCATCTCTCCTTAAGAGGAGGCTACCTAACGGGGTCCAACATCACCGTCACAATTGAGCATCCGTACAAGGTGGTGTTGGCAATCCAAGTTATAAACACGATGATGGGGAGGATCCAGTGGAACTCGTAGTTTTGATGGGGAATCACTCTCTGCACCTTGTTTGTTAGACACATGGCTGAGTGCATTCCTTTTTTTTTTTTTCTTTTTTTTTTTTGGGGTCTGAAGCTGAGTGCATTCCTTGTGATTGTAAGAAATCAATTAATGTAATCACGACCAAATTAATCATTTTAAATACAGATAATGGTTAATTGCTCGAGATACCCAGTTTATTCTTACTCCACAAAATTATAAAGAGTGCTGTTATTTTCACTCACCGATCTTATTTTTTCACTCATCTTATTTTCTCACCCATCATATAGATTTGAAAAATCATAATCCTATCTTTTCACCCACTATTATTCCTAAAATGCCATTCAATTATTAATTTTTTTTTAAAAAAAAAAACTTGAAACTGAAATTTAAAGAAAAAAAAAAAAAAAACTAAACCAAACCAAACTTCAACCCAGCACAAACTTCCCCATCGATGATCCAGGAGAATCTTATAAATAAATGTAGTATAATATAATTGATATAAATCAATTATATTATTCAATAAAATAATATAAAATAATAATATTATTTAATTATTTAAAATACACGAATAAGTGGTGGTTGAAAAGAGAATTATTCTTAAGTCACCAACTTTGCATGGCTTAAGTATGCAAGAACTTTAAGCCACATAGCTTTTATGGTTGAATTTCATTTGCTATTTTAGTTCAATTATTTTTAGAAAGCGAAACTCGTATATAGACAAGCAATTTTGGTAAGCAATTCAATAGCTTCTACTGTTTCTTCCAAAGAGAAGTAGCGAGTCCTCAATCCTAAACTATTAGGAATTCAGAGTTCTAGCATCTAGAATTTTTGGATCAAGTGGTATCAAAGCACCAAATCCGAGAGGGTGACAGTGGTTTATGGTCTCAACTCACAACCAACGCAAAGTTTTTGGAGAAGAACTTTTAGGTCCTTTGCTCATACACCGAAAACCAAGGTCCAAGAGAGACATTATGACTGGAGAAACAAACAGGATACATCTGGTGATGGCGATTGCATCGCTAAGCTTGAGCAACAAGTTGAAAACTTATCTGCATCAATTCTTAGACTCGTGGAGAGTTTGAAGACTGGAAAACCTTCGCGTCCATCAACTTCATATGAGCTTGATCAAAAGCTCAAGAAAAAGGTTGTTGAGGATATCGAAGATGAAGACGACACACAAGCTGATCCAACGAAAAAGGAAGTTGAATCAGGTTGATATCCTTATATATAAAGAAGATGTTGATCCTAAAAAGCTAGATAACTAGATAGACACATTAGAAACTTATTTCACAGTTCATAAGTATTCTAATGGGCAAAAGATAAAATTTCCGAGTTTGAAACTTTCGAGCCATGCCCTTACATGGTGAAAGTCCTATCAAAGAAGGTATGATGTCTCAGAATTGACTTGGAAGAACTTCAAGATGCTTTTGAGAAAACAATTCTATCCAGTTGGCTATGAAGATGAAAGATGGTATAATTGGCAACATTGCAGACAAAGATTTGGGCGACTTGTACAAGAGTATACAACAGAGTTCCACAACCAAGCTATGGTTCTGGACATCGACGTCAATGACTACGATGTTTTCATGAAGTATACCGGAGGTCTTGCCAACTACATACAGAAAGAACTAAAATTGTTCAACGTAGATACTATTGAAGAAGCTACTGTGAAGGCCATCACCATTGAGGCAAAAAATAAAAGATAGGTTAATACAACATTAAGGAAATCTATTTTACGACGTTATGGTACCCTCGATCCTTAAACTTTTAACAAAATTGTTTATTAAAATAATGACCCATTTTATATGACTAAGGTCCACCATTATCAACTCCTTGTAATGTGGATCCATGTCCTTGTAAAATGGTGATTTACAACATTATGGATTGAGTGAACCCTAATATTATAATCCAAGTGCAAAACCTTCTAAACTGCTACCCCAAACTTGTAAGTTACAAGTTTAATAATTCTCTTTACGATGGTAAGGAACCCTCAGTCCATACTCTTGTATACTATTGTTTACTAGAATAAAGACCCATTTTACATCCCAAAGGTCCACCATTACAAATTCATTGTAATGTGGATCTATATCCTTGTAAAAGGTTAATTACAACAGTATGAATTGAGTGAACCCTAATGTTGTAATCGAGGTGCAAAACCCTGTAAATTGTTACCAAAAACTTGTAAGTTACGAATTTAGTGATTCTCTTTATGACGTTATGGTACCCTCAGTCCATAATCTTGTAAACCATAGTTTACTAGAATAGGACCCATTTTACATCCCAAAGATCCACCATTACAAATTCCTTGTAATGTGGATCCATATCCTTGTAAAAGGCTAATTTACAACATTATGAATTGGGTGAACCCTAATGTTGTAATTGAGGTGCAACACCCTGTAAATCGTTACCAAAAACTTGTAAGTTACGAGTTTAGGGATTCTTTTTACGATGTTATGGTACCCTCGGTCCTTAATTTTATAAACTATAGTTTACTAATAAGGACCAAATTTACATCCTTAAGGTCCACCATTACCAATTCCTTTTAATATGAATCCATATCCTTGTAAACATATGATTTACAATATTATGGATTAGGTGAATCTTAATGTTGTAATCCAGAAGCAAAACCTTGTAAATTGTTACCAAAAACTTGTGAGTTACAAGTTTAGGGATTCGCTTTACGATGCTATGGTACCCTCAATCCTTAATCTTGTAAAGCATTGTTTACTAGAATAATGACCCATTTTACATCACTAATATCCACCATTACCAATTTCTTGTAATATGGATCCATATCCTTCTAAAAGGGTGATTTACAACATTATGGATTTGGTGAACCCCAATGTTATAACCAAGATGCAAAACCTTCTAAACTGCTACCCTAAACGTGTAAGTTTCAAGTTTAGTGGTTTGCTTTACGACGTTAAGGTACCCTCGGTCCTTAATCTTGTAAACTATTGTTTACTAGAATAAGGACCCATTTTACATCCCAAAGGTCCACCATTACCAATTCCTTGTAATATGGATCCATATCCTTGTAAAAGGGTGATTTACAATATTATGGATTGGGTGAACTTTAACGTTATAATCCAAGTGCAAATTCTTCTAAACTGCTACTCCAAACTTGTAAGTTACAAGTTTAGTGATTCGCTTTATGACGTTAAGGTACCCTCGGTCCTTAATTTTGTAAACCATTGTTTACTAGAGTAAGGACTCATTTTATATCCCAAAGGTGTCCAATTCTTTGTAATGTAGATCCATATCCTTGTAAAAGGCTTATTTACAACATTATGAATTTGGTGAACCCTAATGTTGTAATCGATGTGCAAAACCCTGTAAATTGTTACCAAAAACTTGTAAGTTACGACGTTAGGGATTCTCTTTACGACGTTATGTTATCCTCGGTTCTTAGGGCCAGTTTGGCATTGCTATGCTGTAAAAATAGTCACTGTCAAATTTGCTGTGAGAGAAATCAGCTATGAAAGAAAGCAGTTTGGTGTTTGATAAACTTTTTGTTAGAAGTGTGGTTGGTAAAAAAAAAACACAGGGCTATTTTTGGAATTTTGAAAGTTTCATTAAACTCAGTGCCTCTTCAAAACTGATTTCTGCATAATCAAAAAAATGAAAGCAGCTCATCACTTGCTTTGCCAAATTGCTTTCTCTCACAACAATTATTCAAAATAAGTGATTTTATTATCTTTTACCAAACAGGTTGGGCTTTCAAAAATTTCAAAATAATCACTTATAGCCCCAAATAAGCAATGCCAAACTGGCACTAATCTTGTAACCATTACCAATTTCCTTATAATATGGATTCATATCCTTGTAAACATATGATTTACAATATTATGGATTGCATAAACTCTAACGTTGTAATCCAGGTGCAAAACCTTGTGAACTTCTACCCAAAACTTATAAGTTATGAGTTTAGTGATTCTCTTTATGATGGTATGGTACCCTCTAGTCTTAATCTTGTAAATCCTTGTTTTTACAAGAATAAGGAATAATTTTACTTGTTCAAGGTCCAACTACCTTAATATTACACACTTTTACATTTTTAAGATTCAATTAACGAACGAGAACACTTATAAAGAGAACCCTTATAGATAAGGAATATAAAATTGACATCGTATTAAATTTTAAAATAAAAATAAAAATTATCTTCAACAAAAAAAACCCTTTTGTAAAAGAAATAATAATAATAATAAAGGTTTCCTCTAGGGCTATGTTATGATGCTAATTTGCAAAACTACTCTCATGTGTATTAACAATAGATTAATTTTCTTTCTTGCCTAGTCTATCATTGGGGTACCATGGATTATTCTAGTTAAGAAAACATATTTACTTATAACATTAAAAAAAATATTTCTTCAAAACAATACAGCTTCCCTCAAAGGATTCATGCTTTTGATGTCATATTGGAGTATTTGGTTGTATTGTTGAATTTTATAATGAAGTTTCTCTTTGATTAAAAATAAAAATAAAACCAGAATCCTACAAAGATAAGAAATTGATTTTCTTTACTTTTATTTTTAAGAAAGGTACTTAAGTTTTTCGTAAAGCCACATAAATCTTAATTTGTCATATTCTGTTCTTCCCAAAGTGAAAGCTACATAAATTCTTTGGGAAATCAAAAGGCATAAAGAGAATTCTACATTACCATGAAACGAAACTTAATTATTCTTTTAGTTATTTATTTATTTATTGAGGGACAAACAAAACAATTATTTATACACACAAAATTTGTAGTTTAAAGTTCTATTATTTTTTGTTACAAGTTAACAAAAAGAAATTCAGTTTGGCTAATTGGAAAAAAGCTGCCTACAAATGTCGTGAAATAATTGAATGAATCACGAACCCTAGCCTCAGCCCCATACTTGCAAATTTTGTGAAATAAATGGATTAATTGAAATTATTGACAAAATTGAATGAATTGTAACGAATTGCATTATACCCTGGAACCAATTGCATTGCAAAATGCAATTGCATTAAACCCATACTACCATATTGCCAAAACCCGAAAATTAGATTCTCGTGGATTTCAAAATCTGGGGCAGTTGCAGTCGAATTATTGAAGCAGCCTTCTCTGTTTATGAAAACAACACCCTTTCTCTATTTCTCAGTCTCTCTCTCACTTTTTCTCTATTTCTCAGTCTAGGGTTTGTTAGAGGGAGAAGAAGAGGGAAGTGACGATTTCAGAATGACAAAAAAAGAGTGAGTGATGCGTGGGCAATAAGAATATTTATCGAGCTCATTTAACCAAGCTTTTCAAAAACAGGCTGTTTTACCCATATGCATGGGCGCCGAGGTTAAAGCCACCAAATTCCTGTCAAATTATCACAAGCTATCAAATTCAAATTTAATATTTTGCATCTCCCTTGTAAAGGAATAAATGATTCGTATATGCATTCATAATTTCATATCTGATGGCACTTCTCTGGAGAGAAATTGGTTGACAACTGCTCCTTGTACAGGTAATCATGGTAGGAGGGGAGGATGCCTATAGGATAATACAGGGGTTCAGGGTTTAGAGGATAAACCCATTTCTTGCTCATATATCAAACGGACTCCACATTTCTTCACCTCCAAGCTAGGGCCTAAGGTTTTAAACAAAAACTCAAGCCGACGACAGCTGTCTTGCCATGCAGTTCCGAAATGTTCGCAGCCTACAAAGGATAGCCAAATGTGATCCGACTCAATTCGGCCTAATTCCTGGCTGCAGCCAAAGAAAGGACACCATCCACTTAAACCCAAATTGTTGGGGTTCACTTCACAACGAAGGCCATGTGCAGTGCTACAGGTTTCTTGCTCGTACTTCCATTTACCAAGCAAGTTACCCGCAGGTAGACGTCGACCAAGACCAAAAACAGCACACAAAACATATCCTTGCCAGTTTTTCTTACACCAATCCTCACGTAGGTCCATGCTTACTACAGACCTCGCACTTCGATCAATGAACCACTCAGAAATTTCACTGCCAGGAATTATAGTTTCAAATCTGTTTACTGGATAAGGGGTTCCCTGCAGCAAAGAAAACTGTGAAGTAAACAATTGCTCATTTGTGTGTCTGAGAAAGAGATCTAGAGAGAGAGAGAGAGAGAGCACCTGAATGAATCTCCTTAACAGTGCAATTGCTATATTGTTGCAGCCTTGATTTTTAACCAATTCGAAGCAATTAATATAATTGAAACATGATGACAGCCTTTCTAGTGAATTACTCCCTTCTGAGCCAACACCCAAGTCCACTTTTGGTGAAAGGTCCGGCATTTGCTGAAGAAGCTTACAACTTTCCAAATTCAAGTTGTGAAGCTTAGAAAGATGGCTAATGCTTTTGGGAAGACTAAGAAAATTGTTTTTACTTAGATTTAGAGATACCAACGAGAATAAGCAGCCAAGATTTTCCGTTATGGTTCCCTCCTGAAGATTACAGTCACTGAGGTTCAGTTCTGTTAAAGAAGACAAACCAGAAGTAGAAATTGGAAACTGCAAACCCACTAAACATGTCCGGTTTCTGGACATCGATAGATCGTTAAGGGGAATATTTTCTGACTCAAGTGGCAGCCCTTTACATCCATGCAGAGATAACATTTTAAGATTTTCCATAAGAAAAGTGGAGGATGGTAGTGTGCTTATGGAGGTACCGCTCACATCAAGTTCCTCCAAACAATCAAGCTGTCCCAAGCTTTCTGGCAGTTCTTTAAGTTTTAAGCAGCCACAAATGTTGAGACTTTTGAGGGACTTCAAATTGCAAATGTTGCGTGGGAGACGCTCAAGATATTTGCAATTTCTTAGATTTAATAAAGTAAGGCCAATGAGATGTTCAATTGATGAAGGTAATTTTTCTATAGCAGTCTCCTCTAAAGAAAGTTCCAACAAGTGTTCCATAGGCTCCACAAATTCTGGAATTTTCTTAATGCTTAAGCAGCTAGAAAGAATAAGAATTTCAAGGCATTCCATTTCAATCTTATTTGGAAGACTTTTAAGACTTCTGCAACCTTTAAGGTTCAAGACTTTAAGCCTTTTCAGCCCAGCAATAGAGGGATGGATCACCACTAAATTTGTACAACCTTCAAGAATTATACTCTGAAGATTTGGAGTACCTGTAAAATCTGGGGTCCTGGTCAGGTTCTGGGACCAGCTAACATTGATAAATCTCAGCTTCTCCAAGCACTGTTCAAAACAGAAAAAAATAATTAAATTAAATAAAAATAGAGTGTTTGGATGTTTTGTCATATTTATCCACTCACGAAAAAAGAACTACAATTAAATAAATAAATAAAAATCTAACCGTTTCTCCGTTCCAAAGTTGTTCAATGCTGCTATAGCACAAGTTAAGTTCACAAAGCTTCATAGGTTGAAAACTTTGAGGGAGAAACTTTGTAGGGTACTCACTCCATTCGAGAAATACCAAGGCATTAGAAAGAAATTTGGGGCCTTCAGTCATACGCACATTACGAATTTGCAGAAACCGAAGATTATGCATTTTCGAGAAGGCCTCTGAGTCGCACCATGCCTCTTCTAATTTAGGCGAGTCTAAGGCTATGCCTTCAACTGCATCTGTTACCTAATAACCAAGAATAACAGGACAAGTTAATGAGAGAATATCATTAAGTTTTGTAGCATGTCAAATGAAATAATTCCTGCACTCACAAATAATAACTAGATACAGTAAAATTGAGAGATGATAAATTAGTTTAACTGACTTTCCAATCCATAGTTGTACCAATTTCTTACCTCATTATTTACAAGTACAGGAATGATATCCTCTGAAAGCCACAACCGGCTACGTCTGCCAGGCTCCTCACGGCATTCTCGACGAACAATATCCCAACCCAATTCTTGTACCAAATCATGCATCCACAATTTTCCTTTCGAGACAGTTACTAGAGCTTTTTCAATCAGAACTTGTATACCAATGTCTGGATAGTAACCACAACTTTCCAGTATTCTTGTCACACGATCTATGTCTTCTCCTTTAAAGAAGCATGCAATGTCCAAAAATATTTTCTTTTCTGATTCTATTAACCCATCAAAACTGATTTTAATCACAGCAACAATTCTTCTGTCAGGATCTCCTTCTTTAATCAGCTTATCCAATACAGTTGTCCATTCATGTACACTTTTCATACAAAGGAACGAACCCAAAATCTCAAGAGCTAATGGAAGGCCATTGGCATATTTTAGAACATTCTTGGATAGTTCGAGATACTCTTCTTTAACCTGGTAATTCTTGAATGCTTTCCAGCTAAAGAGCTTAAGAGCTTCATCATCAGTTAATACCTCAACGTCATGTATTTTGTCCACTCCAAATGTTCTTAGCACATGCTTATCTCGTGATGTTATGATGATTCTACTCCCCAAACCAAACCAACTATGATCACACAATGCTTCCAATTCTTCTAACTGATCCACGTCATCAAGAATGATAAGAACCATTTTAGCACGTAGTCTAAGCCTTATTACGTTTTTTCCCATATCAGTATTCCGTATATTTACATTACTTTGCAGCAAGTCCAAAAGAAGTTTTTCTTGTAAACGAACTAGACCTTGCTTTTCAGTTACCTCTCGAACATTGTTAAGAAAGCTGCAAGCTTCAAACCTATCACGTATAGTATCAAACACCACTTGTGCAAGAGTTGTCTTGCCTATTCCTGCCATCCCCCATATCCCTATGCTACGAACATCTTTACGCAATCCAAAGTCCAAGTATGAAAGCACTTTTTCCAAACGAGAATCCATTCCAACTAAAGCCTTGGATACATTAGTGGTTGTTTGATTAAGTTTGGCAATCCTTTCTACAATATGTTGAATAACTTCAGGTTCACATCTGCAAAGAAAAATAATAAACGATCCTAAAATGGTTGTTTGATTAAGTTTGGCGATCATTTCTACAATATCTTGAATAACTTTGGGTTCATATGCAAAGAAAAATATATAACGATCTTATAAATATGGTCTGCAAGTTAGCTAGAACCATGTGAGAAATCCGTTCTTCTACCCGGTTCTGTTAATGGAGGCTGAGACATTGAATTAGTTGGTTCTTTTTAAGAATCAGGTGATGGCGCTTCACTTTATAAATAATAAAGAAAGAGAAAACAAAGAAGAAATAAGAGATATCGTATACCTATCTGTCATGGACAACAGATCTCCTGAATGCTGGCCTGTGGAAGAGAAAAAATAAAGGAAGCTGCTCAAGACACAACTTTGCCATGTTTGGGAGGGGATCGGATTTCTTAATGGTACTCCTTGCTAACGGAGAATGTTAGGTGTAGGGTTTTTGTGAGTTTTGGTATGAGTTTGTGTGGTCTTCAAAGTTTGGATATCAATTTGAAACGACCCCTAAAGTTCAGGGGTTTTATGTAGTTGATTTTTTTTTTTCCTGATCAACCAGAGACGGGTTACGGATATCAAACTTAGAGCCCCTACGAACATTTTCAATTTTTCTTTTCATAAAAATAAGAAGAAAAAAGAGAAGAAAAAGAAGAAGAGAATGACTTGTATGACATATTTTAGATAATAAAGGAATTCATTAGCTACTTCAATTTTAAAAAAACAAATAAATAATGAAAACAAAGCAAAAGAGGGAGAAAAACAGATCCAGAAGAGTATAGTTTACCCATCTCGCAAATTCCATCCGGAGAGATTAGCTACTTCTGTAAGTGCAGCTCTCCACCTTTGCACCCTCTCTGGGTCTCCAAAGCGATCTTCGTGCCTATCGAAAGCCCGCTTGAAACTCCCTTGTTGTCTGCGTACGTCCGATGGATCCACATCATAAAAGACTGGGAGTACCATAAGTCCACTCCTCCCTTTCTTACATTCTACAATCTTGCTAAGCTCGTCTAAGCACCATGTCGAATCGGCGTAATTTCTTGAAAAAATGACAACTGCACATCTTGATTCTTCAATTGCTTCCAAGATTTTTATCGGGATGCTTTGTCCCCAGTTAGATTCTACATCCCTAAATGCGAAAATACCTTTCTGATCCAAAGCAGTATGTAAATGGTCTACAAAATTCTTGCGAGTGTCCTGACCTCTGAAATTGAGGAAGACATCGTATGTCCATATAGGGTTCCGAGAAGGAGAATACAAAGAAGAAGAAGAACTATATGAGGCCAATAGAGTGGCCATTGAAGAAGGAGTGGAAGATGATCGGTTGATGGCGAGATAACCAAAAAGGTGTGCAAGCAACAGATCTGAGAATGGCAATTAAACTGGCATTTGTTCAATTATTTTTAGCTGTTGTGTGAACTGAAAAGTTGACAAACACCACCGAAAATGGACAACTCATCAGCAAATTGTTTTTTTTTTCTTTTTCTGCTTTTTTTTTTTTTTTTTTTGGTAATAGTCAATAAATTGTTTTAGGCAGGAATCATGGTATGTATATCAAAAGCGATGTCTAAAATATTGATGGTTTCGGAAATATCGATGATCCAAAAATATAAGAACTTTAGGAAATTATCGATATTGAAAAAAATTGAATAAAATCCACTGAAATTGTAAGAAAAACTTGGAAATTTTTCTTGAAACTTTGGATGATGTTTATTTAGTCAATTATCTAGTACTTTATCACCAAAAAAAAAAAAAATAAGGAAATGCATTGCATGATAGATTTAATTGATTTAAATTGATTATATAACGACCTGACAAAGACTGCGAGTGTAGAAAATATAGTAATTAATGAAAGAAGATTAAATACACCATAATCATTTATTTATAATGATTTACTACAATATTGTCCACTTTATATATTGCATGGTAAGATATATGAGTGACTTAGTACCACATAAAGTTCATATAGGCCTTGTTTGGTACACCTCCCATGCCTGGATTGTATTAAAATTAGGCCCATGTTTGGTTCACCTAATTCTAGTTCTAAACAGGGATTACTAATGCGGGTCCCACTGATATATTCTATATTTGATTGTCGAATTTGATGTTCTTATAAATGTTTGGCATTATATTTTGGGTTTTGACATATTTGAGTATCTTGAGTATGTATGTATGGAATTTGAGAATTTCTACCTATATTGTCTATGCGTGGGGAACTTGGGTTGTTGAGTTGAGATTGTGGAAAGGTTTGAGTATAGAATGTCAGTTTGGAGTCCTATAAGCACTGCTCTATGTACTTCCCCAGATTTGGAACTTGGATACGGAAACTTGAGATACTTGGAATTGTCGGAACCCAGGGCATCCTTGAAGGGATGTTGCTGTAGACCCTTGATTGGGTAGTCTACGCGCGTAGGACTGGTTTTCAGGTGTACAAGCTTTGAGAGTCTCGGCTGTACGTGCTGGCTGAGAGTTAGTCCCCCAATTGGATGACTCGTTCCCTCGCCACATGATGAATTGAGGAATTTGCTCTGCCATGTGGACTAGTCAAACAATCCCCCGGTTGGATTGTTTCCCCGGTACAACTAGGTGTTGGTTATATTATATTATATATATCTTAGTATGTATTATATTATTATGTGTATATATATATAACTATTCATTCGTTCTTGTTTCTCAGTGAGGATACTTCCTCGCCGGTTGTGCCAATGGGTACGCTTTTGAGAGTTTAGTTGTGGGATTTATAAGATTTGGATGGTGGGTTTGTAAAGTATTCTTTATGGATTTCGGACTTGGCATCCGGTATTGATTTGATTTGATATTTATATACTTGATTTTGATGGTTTTGGGATGCATTTGGTTTTCTTGCATGGTTTTCTAAACGGTGGGCTTATATTATGTTGGTTTACACTGAGCTGAACTTTACTTTTGTCCACTCACAATTTTCTGTTTTGCGCTCCCCAGTCAGTAGCTGACTGAGCTCCGCAGCTAAGCTGGATAGTGCGCTTCCAAATCTTGAGCCTTTGTAGGAACTCCTTCATCATTTTATTCTTGTTGAACTTTGGTTTTGTTGTATTTGAAATTCTTAGACATGCTCTGTTATCGCCCGTGTAGGGTTTGATTTGTGAGGCCGGAGGCCTTTGTTGTAAACTATTTATTTGATTTCAATCATGCTGCTGGTTGGGAGTGTTAAACTGTGAATTTTGAGCAGGTTGAATTTTGGGAAATGTTCAATTTACAAGGGAGACTGCCAAAATTTTGGTAGAAAGTTTCGTTTCTTAGTAAGTGAGTCCGGCATCGGGGTGATGTCGGTAATAAGATGGGATCCGTCCCGATTTCCGAGGAAATTCGGGGCAGGTCCTGTCACAAGAACATGTTTTGGGTGGGAGTAGTTTGGGGGAAAAGGGAATGGTTTTGAGTGGGTTAGGTATTAGTATACCATTACGAGATATGGATTTCACCTTGATTTTGACTTAGCTATATACATTTATATCGATTTTGAATGCATATTTTTAGCATCGTTTTCCAAACGGTGGGGTTAGTATGTTGTTTTTAACTATGTGAAAACTTTGTTTTTATTCACTCACATGTTTTTTGTTTTGCACCTCCCAGGCAGTAGTTTGAGCTGAGTCAAGCGGCTGAGTTGAGACCCGAATTTCCAAGCCCTGAATTTCTGTAGGACTGTTTTTATTTCTGTTGAACTTTGTTTCGTTTGTAAACTGGATTCCTTTAGAATTGCTCTGTTATCACCCATGTTAGGGTTGAATGTAAGGCTAGAGGTCTATTATATAAATTGCATGTTTTTATACTGTGCTTGTTGTTGTTGGGATTATTTTAATGTGTTTGATAGGTTAATTTTTTTTGGGAAAGTTCGTTTTTCAACGGAAACTCTGCCGAAATTCCGACAGAAAGTCTCGATCATATTTCCCTTGATTTGGAGAAGAAGTTATTGTTAGTAAGTGGGCCCGACATTGGGTGGATATCGGAAATATTACAGGACCCGTCACGGGTTCCAAGGAATTCAGGGTGGGTCCTATCATAATATCTCCCAATTTTGGCCTAGATAATCCCCCAAATAAATGGTGCCGATTATTGACCTAGGAGATATTCCTCTATCCACGTGTCGCCTTGTGATTGGAAGCTTGAATATTTACTCCCACACCTAAGTCAATAAAATGGTCTTAATTAGATGTAGATTTAATAGAAAGGATTGAGCTTTCCTCTATCTGAGAGGAGGAGGTGCAGCGCTGGGAAGGGGGGTGACGACACGAAGTCATGAGAGAGTTTTGCTAGGGTTTCAAAATTACCTCACGTTTGGTGAGATGTCATCTTTATATAGAGTCTTCATCTTTGGTATGGTTTTTGGAGAATAATTCCCTATTGATTGAAATTATTCTTTTCCTTAAATGAGATGACAAGATAATATCAAGGAGATTTGGTTAAAATCAAATTCTTGATTTAGGGAGATATATTCCAATCTTAAATCACGATAATTTGTTAATTAAATAGGATGTAATTAGCACAATTATTTGACCTAAAGAATATTTCTTTTTTCACATGTTACCTTCTGATTGGTTGCCAAAATTCATGTTCCCACAACTCGTGTGGTCCTTCTGTTCACCCGTTTTGTGATTACTCCTGAGATGGAAGGGCAAAGTTCCCCACTGCCTTGGATACCATTGACTGGTCCACAAGTCAGCTTTCTTTGGTGTATGAGCGTGCCACTGCTAGCAATGAAGATTCTAGCAGATTTCTTCTAGAATAGATAACTTACGCCCTAAGTTACTGATTTCTAAAACAAACGATTATGAATTTGGGTGAGGAATATCTTCCAAGTAAGTTCTTTTCATGCCTCAAACTGGTGAGGACTTTCATAATTTATCTCAGTATAAAAACAGTTGTTCTGACCAGAATAGTTGATAGAAATCGGACTGTTTTAGGCAGAACTGCCCTTTACACAACTATGAACATATATATCAACGCTAAAAAGATTAAAAGAAGATTGGAACTCCATTTCTATCTGGATAGAAGGCTATGATCCGGGCTAGACTGGATGTGCCTGGGTTGGACTGGACTGCCAACAACTTCAACTGCTAAGCTTCAGCTGTAAATCGATACCAAAGTTCAATTCTGGCAAAGCTTTAATCTACTTCAAGCTTTTGTGAGGCTTTTGAGTGGGCAAAACTGCGGTTTCTTCAATCTGAAAGGGCAGAAGTGGCTGTTCTTGAGGACTTCAGTGGGCTAAAGGCTGCACTATGAAATTTGTTGAGGTTTTCATGTTTGGGAAAAGCTCAAACTCTACCTGTCTTGACTTTTTGCTAAACCAAATTTGTAACGAGAGAAATCTCGTTTTAAATGACTTATTTTCTAAGTCTGAACCTTGGGAATTCTGATCTAAAGCTGGTTTCTCTTGGAGTTTGAGTGAGCTTTTAGTTAATTTCTTGCTGTTTGTTTGATTGATGAATTGAGTGTGTGATTGATTCTGTTTTGCCCTATTCACTCCCTCTTATAATTATAAGAGATGCTTTTGGAGTAGGGTTTCTTTCTTAAAATAATGGGCGGCAATTTCTCAAAAAAGATTATCAATTCTGGCAAATGGGCTCTCAGTAGTCAGTTCAAGAGCAATCACTTCCCTGTTTTTCTTGAAAGAGAACCCAATCTTCTTTTTTGATTCTAACTGCCCCTTTGTGAGAATTAAAGAACCATGATGGTTAGTTTGATTTCTTTTGGATAGTTCCTTGTTTCCTGCTTATCTTTTTTCTGAAAACATAGCCTGCGTATCCCTTGAAAAGATGGTGCCTCTTTGGAGTGAAAGCAATAATTTTGAATATATAAGAGGGATTTTGATCTAAAGTTGGTAGAGTTTCAGAGAAGAAATTTTGCTTAATGGCATGCATTCTTTAATTTCCCAATCACTTCTCCTATGACAGTTGCCATTGTTGACTTTTCCTGACTCAGAGATGTCACATGAGTTTGTTTCCTTCTTCTGAGCTCCCCTTTTTGATCACACCGGGCCTGTTTTTTGGAGTCCTAGGGCTGTTTGCATTTTTTGAGGCCCAAGTGTGTTTGTTTATATTTTGATAAATCTTGGGCTGGTCATTTTTGGATTTTGGGCCTTTGGTTCCTATTTCGCATAGCCCATATTCTGGGTTTTGTGGCTTTTCTTTATTTTTGGGCTAGGTGCGCTAGATTTTGGCCCGAACAATGCCCCCTAAGTCTGAATCGTTTTTGGAATGGTTTCAGACTTAAATGGATTGGCCATTAAATTGGCCCGTGCCAATTTCTTCCGTTATCCCACGTCTGCCACGTCTTCTCACTGAGCTAGTGTTCGTGGGAAACTTGTTTAGTTACTAGCTCTTTACTTGCTAGTCAATATCAGATGACGCCTTGTCTTCTCCACGTCCCTGTCTTCTCTTTCCCACGTTTTCTAGCTTCCTTAAAAGAAATTCAAAACCAACAGTTCATGTTCATCCGAAAACCTAGTATTTCAGACCTTGTTCCTTTGAGCTTCTCTTCGAAACTCTATCTCTTCCTTGCTAGAAACTGCCTTTCCTATCATCTTCTTTTGTTTCTTTAACAAAAATAATCCTGAGAAATGTCTTCCCCAAAATCCCGTGCTCAGTCTTCCCCAAAATCCCGTGCTCAGTCTTCCCCAAAAATAATCCTGAGAATTGACAAACCTGGATGAGAATGTCCTTCATTTGTTTGGGAGCACCTTGGTGCTGGGGCCTCACTAGTTTGGCCTTGTTCCTTCTGAGATGGCAGAATTGATGAAGAAGGATGCTGAGGCTCCTTTATGTTTTGAGAGCACCTCTGCCCTGGCTTCTCATTCTTGGGTTAGCAAGAATCTGAGTTGGTCTTTCTCGTCCAGTAAGGTGAGGAATAGTTCAGTGAAATGGGTAGACTGGATTGACAGGCTTCTTCCAAGATACGGACCTCATTGGAAGCGGGCTGGTATTTATGATGCCATACTTTTGTCCAAGCAGTCTGTCAACAGAGATGAGAACCTGCTTACTGCTACCTTGTGTTTTTGGAATTCTGCCACTAACACTTTTGACTTTCGCATAGGCCCCATGGCTCCAACTTTGCTGGACATGGCTCAGATTTTTGGGTTCAGGCCCCATGGAAGACCTGTTGATGTTGTTGGTGACTATCACAGGAGGAAGAACCAGCAGAAACTAACCAAGCCATCCACCATCTCTCCAGCCTTTATCAACCAGAATTGCTCCTTCTCCAATTATCTCAGGAAATTCAGTGCTGAGAAGGACAAGCACCAGCAGCACATGCTCTTCCTTCCGTATTGGCTAAACAGGTTCATTCTGCCCAACTGCTCCTCTGCAGTTCTGCTTGAGTACAGACATCTGGTAGAAGCCTTGCACAACCATACTGATGTTGGACTCGGGCCTACAGTTCTGGCTCATCTATTCAAGAACTTGCATACTGCCACCCTAGAGAATCCACTGAACCTGTCTGCTCCTGGCACATTTTGGATGATCCAGATCTGGTTGCAGGTCTATTTCCCATAACTGAGGTTCCCAGATGTAGTTATGCCTGAGGATCAGGTTCTGGCTCAACCATTGTTGTCGGCAGAAGTGCCCAAGTGTTCCATTGAAGAGTATCTGACGTTCTTCAAGCACTGCACGAAGAGATCAGCAGCTCAGTGGCAAGTTGTGATCAAGAGAACCTATCCTTGGTTCCAACCTGGATACCGTTTGTTTGAGAAGGAGCCGGAAGAAGAAGAAGTAGCCAGAATCGATTTCAGGAAGAAGTTCCTGAGTGTGACCCTCACAAGAGACCTGCCCCATGGAGGTGGGAAGCCTTCCAATTATCTTCTGGGGGCAGAAGTGCATCAACCCAACTTTTGTGCAAGGCAGCTTGGCTGCCCATAGCTTATTCCACTCAAATCCTATAGCAGCTGCAATCGGGCTTCTTCTTGGAGGGACCTGGATGACCTGGAGGTGCACAAGGATGCCAGGTGCGCGGTAAATAAGATCAACAATAGTGCAGATGCCCTCTATCCATCCTAGGAACTCAATTCCTGCAGTTCTGCCTATTTTGATGCCTGGTGAAAGGCTCGATTTCGAAATATGCATACTTCCAGTACTGCACTGGCGGTGCTTTTTGATTGTTGGGATGGCTGGGCTGTCCACACAGAGGAGGAGACTCATAAATTTATGGTGCAAACCATAAAAGACATTAATGCCTAAGTTCTGGAAGGTAGTGTCTCAATTCTGTCAATTCTGTTTATTCTTTTTGTAATGGTGAAATCTAACACTTTGTTTTGTCTGCAACAGATCCCTCTTTGACACAGACGTTGGTGGTCAGTCTGCCCAGGCTGGAGAAGTGTTTGGTAAATTTTCTATCCTTCTGTTCCTTCTACCTTTTCCTGCTGGATTGATTTCTGACATTATCATTTTCTCGCGCAGTTACTTCTGTCATAACTGCTAGGGACCTGGAGCTTCCTTCTGGAGAGGAAGAAGAAGAAAAAGGAGATCAAGCAGAACAGACTCCCGTTGAGGCCACTCCTTCTGTCAGAAGGAAAAGAAAGGAAACTGCTCATCCTGCGACTTCAGGTGAATTTTGACAGTTTTTGAGCCTTTCATAGTTCTGTTCTGTTCTGTTCTAGCTTATGTTCTAATGGCTTATTTTCTGTCTATTACAGCTGAAGGTCCTTCTCCTCCTCCTACTAAGTCAAAAAGGCTTAGAAAGAGGACGGTGGTGGAATATGTGGCCACAGAAGGAACTGCAATTCTGTTCCTGAAGTTATGGTAATTTTTCCTTCCAATTATGTTCACATTTTCTGCAATTCTGTTCTATTTTTGCTTCTTTAATTGTTGTAATCCTTCTAGGTAGAAGTGCCCAGACCTGTTGGTACCCTGTCAGTGGTGATCAGCCCCTTAAAGCCCCTAATTGTTGCTGTAAGTGTTCATCAAATTTTTTAGGCCTTTTCTTTCTGTTTCTGCCAGATTCTGACTTATGCTTTCTTCTACAGATGCCTATCCATTCCTTCCCATGTTCATCTACCACGGCCTCCTTTGCTGATCCAGAATTAGCAGAGTTTGAAGCTATGGACTTAGACGCCCGGCTGGACAAATTGGAGAAACTTAGCTCCCCTTCGGGCAAGGCAAAATCCACGGTAGTGGAGGAGGCTATGGAGAGACTGAAGATCTGGCAGTCTGTTGAGCTGGAGCTGGATGAGGACAGAGAAACCATAGATCAGCTGATGAAATACCTGGACCTGCTGCACAGACAGAATATGGCCCCCCAAACCTATACTTGAGATGAGTCTAGGAATGGCAAGAGATGTGCTCAACCTCCATGATCATTATAAAGATCTCAAGCCTTCCTTCAAGACTTCTGAGTTCTGCAAGGCTACTCACGAAGCCAACCTGGCTGATTTTGCCAAGCAGAAGGCAGAACTGGACCAGATGGTGGCAGGAAACAAGCTGGAAAAACAGATCGAGGAGCTGCAAAAGCAATTCGCAGAATGCAGGGAGGTGCAAAGCAGGCTCGGGGCTAGACTGAGTTCCAAGACCAAGGCTACCTTCCTTGTGCAGAGCATGGTTGCAACTTCCAGGCCAGCTCTGGAAATTGCAGAGGCTTCAATCCACCAAGGGGTGCTGCTTCAGAAGGAACTCTCCATCTAGAAAGTGAACTTGCAAGAAACCCTTAGGAAGTTTTTAGTATTTATTTATCTTTTCAGTTTTTGCTTTATGATGAACAATTTGCCATGGGGAAGGCCTCATGGCTATTTATTTTAAATAAAGTTTATTTTTTGATGCAATTTTTCGGGTTTTTAATTTCTTTTGACGAAATGAACAGAAGTAAAACAATGAAAGGGAAACAAACTTTAAACAACTTAGAGTAAAAATAAATTCTGAACAGAATCTGAAACAAATAGTTTCAGAGTTGTTCCTTCTCTATTCCGGGATCTGTCTGTACAGCTTGTGAGTCCCACATAGTTGGAAAAAAACTTTTTCAACCATTTGCCATTGATTTGGGCCGCATAAACTTCCCTCTCTCGATCCTGCAACCTGTATGCCCCCATTCCAAGGATCTGGTTGATTATGAAAAGGCATTCCCATGTAGGTGACCACTTTCCATAACCAGCCACATGTGTTCTAAGAGGCAGAACTGCTTTCCAGACTATCTCTCCTTCTTCAAACTCTTGTTCTTTACTCTTTTATTGTAGGCCCTTGATACAACCTGCTTTCCTGCCAGGAGTTTATTGAGGGTGTCAATTCTGCTTGCATCCAATCCTTCCAGTTCTAGTAGCATGGCTTGAGAGTAGTTTTCTCCTACCAGATCATGCTGATGAGCAATTCTGAGGGACTGAACAGCTATCTCCATAGGCAGAATTGCATCATGGCCATAGGTTAGAGCATAGGGGGTCATGCCAATGCTTCTCTTTTTGAAGTTCTATATGCCCACAGAGTTTTTGATAGCTTCTCATGCCATTGCTTTGGATTTTTCTCAAGCATTTTTCTGATAATGTTGATGATCACTCTGTTGCCTGATTCTGCCTGTCTATTAGCTTGAGCATAGTAAAGAGTGGATTGCGGCAGCCTGAATTTGAATGCCTCTGCCATATCCAGCATCTCTCCATATACGAAAGAAGATCTCCTATCAGTTGTGATTGATTCTGGAATGCCAAACCTCTATATAATTTGCTCTTCTATGAAGGTGATGATCTCTTGAGACGTAATGGATTTAACAGGCTTGGCTTCCACCCATTTGGTGAAGTAGTCTGTAGCAACAATAATAAAACAGTGCTACTGACTGCTGGCTGGATAGATCTTGCCAATGAGATCCATTACCCATCCTCTGAAAGGCCATGGCTTTACCACTGGATTTATAGGGACTGAAGAAGCCTGTTGGATTGGGCCGCGTCTTTGACAAGACTCACACCCCTTGGAATAGTCAATGCAATCTTTCATCATGGTTGGCCAGAAGTAGCCATACCTTCTAATTAACCAGCACATTTTCCTTCCACCTTGATGAGCTCCACAGATTCCTTCATGGTTTCCCCCATGACTTTCATGTATTATTTCTTTCCAAGGCACCTTAAAAGTACCTAATCCTTACTCTTTCGGACCAAATCTTCATTCCACATAAGGTAGTTCAAAGCCATGATTCTGACTCTTTTCTCAGAGGGTAGGGTTGGTTATTGTAAGTAAGTTATGATAGGATTTCTCCAATCATCTTTAGTAATTACGGCAGAATTGACATCTATTTTCATCCCCCTAGTCAGAACAGATGGCAGGCTTTTCTTCCCTACCTTGATGATTCTTTGCACACAATCTTCAGGCATTTGTATGCCTGTTGCTACCTGAACCAATTCATTGGCTGCAAAGTTTTCTTTCCTTGGGATATGCTCCCAAGTAGCTTCTCTAAATTCTGTCAGAAGATTCCTAGCTGCCACTAAGTAGACAACTAGAGAAGGACTTAGGCTCATGTATTCCCTAGCAATATGTTTCAAGACAAGCATAAAATCTCCCAAGATTTCCACAGATTGGATTCCTAGTTCCACCAGCATCTCTAAGCCTATGATTAAAGCCTCATATTCTGCCCTGTTGTTGGTGCACTGGAAATCCAATTGGAAAGAATAACAGTGTCTGATTCCAAGCGGTTCTTCCAAAATAATTCCTGCCCCATAAGCTGTATCAGTTTTTGATCTATCAAAATATAGCTTCTAAGGTGTGAGATGAACTGAATAGATAGGATTGTTAAGGCAAGTGTGAGCTCTAGTTAACAGATCTGCATTTGCTATGTCCAATGAGTCCATGTTTTCAATCTTTTCCCCAGGATGATCTACTAAGAAATCTGCCACTGCTTGTCCTTTGACAGCTTTCTGAGGAACATATTTGAAGGCAAATTCTGTCAAGGCCAAAGTCCATTTTCCAATTCTGCTTCTCAACATTGGCCTGGTTAGCATGTATTTGATTAGATCTGTCTTGGCAATGATGTAGATGGTATATGGCAGCATGTAGTGTCTGAGTTTCACAGCAGTGAAGTACAAGGCTAGGCAAAGTCTTTCAATTGCAGAATATTTTCTTTCCACCTCTGTCAGAGTTCTGCTCAGGTAGTAGATTGCATGTTCCTTTCCTTCCTTGTTATCTTGGACTAACAAACTCCCAATGGATACTTCTTATGCAGACACATAGAGCTAGAGTGGTCTGCCTCTCTTTGGTGGGGACAGAACTGGTGGATTTGAGAGGTAATGCTTGATTTCCTCAAAAGCTCGTTGGTGCTGTTCTTCCCAATTGAACGTCTGTTCCTACTTCAATCTTAACAAAGAAGAGAAAGGCTGGATCTTCCCTGCAGAATTGGATATGAATCTCCTTAGAAAATTAATTTTTCCTAAGAGACTCTGCAATTCTTTCTTGTTCCTAGGCGGTAGAGCTTCTATGATGGACTTTGCTTAGTTCTTGTCAATTTCTATGCCTCTTTGGTGGACCAAGAATCCTAAGAAATTTCCTGCTTGAACTCCAAAAACACATTTCTTGGGGTTCATTTTCAGTTTATGTTGCCTCATTCTTAGGAATGCCTTTCTTAGATTTGATATATGGTTTCCCTCCTCTGGGGATTTAACCACCACATCATCGATATACACTTCCAAAGAATGCCCTATCATATCATGGAAAATAGAATTCATTGCCCTTTGATAAGTAGCTCCTGCATTTCTTAAGCCAAAAGGCATTACAGTGTACTCAAAAGCACCTATATGTCCTGGGCACATGAAGGTTGTCTTGTGGATGTCTTCTTCCGCCACTATGATCTGATTGTAACCTGCATTGCCATCCATAAAAGACAACATCTGGTTATGAGCAGCTCCATCTATTAGCATGTCTACCAATCCTTGGGAGAAGCTTCATTCAGATTTCTGTAATCCACACAGATTCTGACTGCCCCGGTTTTTCTTTTCAGAACTAGTACAATGTTAGCTAGCCAATCAACATAGATGGCTGGTCTGATGAATCCTGCCTTGAGCAACCTTTCTATTTCTTCTTTGACCTTCAGTTATGTGTCCATAGACATTCTTCTTCTGGCTTATTTAACTGGAAGGTATCCCTCTTTGATTGGCAGCTTGTGCTCCACCAATTCCCTGTCTAATCCTAGCATTTCATGATAATGCCAAGCAAAACAATCTCTGAACTCCTACAAAAGTGCAATGAGCTCACTCTTAAGTGGTTCTTTCAACAGTGCGCTAATAAAAGTAGGTCTTGGATCCTCTTCTGTCCCTAAGTTTATTTCCTATAAAGGATCTTCCACTTCTGGCAGAGAGTCATCCAGTGCTGCTGGCGCAAAATCTAACACTTCCTCCTGTAAATCTTCTTCCTCCTAGTCTTCCGTGCTTTCATGAGTGAAAGCTGCCATATTGATGGCTGGATTCTGTATGAAGAGCTTTCTTTCCTCCCAGTATATCAACAATCTTTTTGTAATGGATCGGATTGTTGTGGCCCGATCTTTCTCCTGTTGATTGGGACTAAACATCAAAGTTCTGGAAGTTTAGAACGAAAGGTCTATTCCAGTCCTCTAGGGAACTGGTTAGACCATCTTCAATGAGCCTCTGGGCCGTGACACCATGGGGGCGGCCGTTCTGGTTGACTCCAAGGAAGGTGAAAGGACCAAGGTCATCATGATAGAAGGCAGAAATGGTCGTGGATCGGCCTCTACTATCTCCATGTAACCCTCTTCATTCCACAAAGATAATTGCTGATGAAGAGTGGAAGGAACACACAGACTTTGGTGAATCCAGTCCCTACCAAGCAGTGCATTGTAAGTGGTAGAAGTGGTGTCTACCACAAAGAATGCAATCTTCAGTTTTTTGCTTCCAACTATGACATCCACATCTAAGATGCCATGAGTTTTGGTGATGCCCCTAGCGAAGTTGGTGACAGTCAAGCGTGTTGGGATCAAATCCTTCTCTGTTCTGCCCATCTTGCTCAGCATTCTGTGAGGCAGAAGATTAATGGCTGCACCTCCATCTACCATGACTTTGGGAATAGGAACACCCCCAAAATTTGCTGTTATGAACAAGGGTCTGAGGTGATTGGCCATCTCTTTGGTTGGTTTGGAGAAGCAAAACTGCTCTGCAGCCAGTTTGTTGGTAGTTCCTCTTGTTCTAGGAGCGCCTGCTTGCTGTTCTGGTATCTACTCTGCTTCTGCCAACCTGCATTCAAAACTCTCCTCGGAAAACACATCCCCCTCCAGAGTGGTTTCTTGCCCTTCTACAGCCCAGAACTTTTTTGACAGAATGAACACCATGTTGATGCCTAGGTCACCTTGTAACAGGTCCTCTAATTTCGCACCAAAAGCTTCAGTTTCTGCATCCAATTTTCCATCATACTCCATCTGTTCCTCTCTGTATTCCTCTATCCAGTCTCCCTGTTTTCTGCTCCGAGGAGTGCATTCTGGTCATATGCAGATGGCTCATAATCTAACTGCTCTTCTTCATATTCCTCAGCCTACTCTTCTTGCCCTTCTGCTGAAATAGGTTCAGATTTTTCTTGTACTTGTGGAGGTTTAAGTTGCTTGTCTAAGGATGAGGCAAGATGGGTAGAAGGCTTGACTGAAGATTCTGCTTTCAACATCTTCTGTAGCTGGATTGCTTGTTCTACCTGGGGAAGTACTTCCCGCTTTTTCCCTTTTCTGGCAGAATTGGTCCCTGGAAGTACCTGCGCATTACTATTGTTATTGAGGAATGTGCAGTACTGCCTTTGAACCCTCCTCTTTTGAGTTCTGGTTAGCTCCATAATTGGTCTACCACTCTTCTTGACAGCATACCACCTGCCTTCTATGATAGCTGCCAAAGGTTTCTCATTTCCTGGCATCTTGATTGTTATTTCCTTATTGGGCTGCTCTGTCATCCTCCTGCTGCGCTGGGCCAGTCTGGGATAGTCTATCTGTCCGGCTCTATCTTGGGATGAGGTTCCAATTCGATCAAAAACACTTGGAGTGGGCTGGTTCTGTCTGTTCAAGGCCACTTCTAGCTCAACTTCACATTTGCAATTGCTGCAGAGCACTACCCCAATTGAGATAGTTGCTTTTGGTATTTCAACAATTTCCCTCGAGACCATTTTGCCTCTGTTGGATCTAGCCTCTGTCGCTGCCCTGCTCCTCTTTTGTTCTGGCCAATTTAAGTTGACCATGTTGACTTGAGGTTGGGGAAAAGGATCTGTTGTGACTGATGGGGGTTTCTCTGCCAGCTTTAACCTTCCTGCAGTTATTCTTTCCTGTATAACATCTCTGAAAACAACACAAATATTGGTAGAATGATTCCAAGAGTTGTGCCACTTGCAATACTGCCTGCCCTTGAGTTCTTTTGGCTTGGGGATCCTATGGGGCGTTTCTATTGCTTTCTGCGGCAACATCTCATCAAATAAAGCATCTACCTTGGTTAAATCAAAGGAATAAACCTTTTTCTGTGTTGGTTTGTTTGGAACAAACCCTCCTGTGAATGGTGGCGGCTTCTGATCCTTTGGTGGCTTTGTAAAAGCCTTGCAGCTAATGGGATGTTTCAATTTTGCCATCTCTGCCACTGCAATCTCTCTTTCCTCTGACTCCTCTATTTCTTCTTCTGATTCTACCTCAACTAGGTGGACTGAAGAATAAGGGGTCTTGTAGTAGGTACATTTGGAGGAGTTCCTCCTTTGTTGTTCTTCTCTGAGCAGCTCCTCATATTTGGATGCTTTGTCAGCCAGTTCTGCCAGATCTCCAAACAACATCCCATCAAATCTTTTTCTCAGAGAGATTTTAAGGGCAACCTAAGCCATCTGGATGAAGTGTCTTTCTTCCATAGGGATCCGGCACTTCATTTTGAGCTTTCTGAATCTGGTTATGAATTCTTGGGTAGGTTCATCTTCACTCTGTTTGAGGGCAGCAAGATCACTGATGGTGACTTCTGGCTGAATCCTGTAATAATAGTCATGGAAAACATTTTCCATTTGCTCCCAGGTCTGAACATAATTGGCTGGCAGACTGGTATACCAGGTGAAAGCTTGACCAGAAAGAGAATTCCTGAAAAGTCTTAGCTTCAACAAAGGATTATTCTCAATGACTATGCACTGGACAGAGAACCTGCCTATGTGCTCAACTGACGAAGCATGGGGATCCTCTCCATTGAATAAAGTGAAGTTTGGCACCTTGAAACCTGGAGATAAAGGTATCTAATCAATATAAGCTTAATAGGGCTTTCTATAGGTGGGCCTTTCTCCTTTCCTGGCTTCAGGTTCCATCATCTCTCTGATCATTCGTTGTAATGCCCCCACATCATTCAAAGCATTGATAGGGGGAAAATCTCATCCTTGTTCTGGCTGGGCATAATCAATCCTGGGTTCTGCCCTATATGGCCTGGGCAGAACTTCGTCCCTATGTTCTTCCAGATTTGGATGATTCCTCCAGTTTGCCCCCGGCCTGTTTCTGTCATTGTTAGCAAAAAGGTTGTTTCCCTCTCTGCCTCTCCTTCCTTTTGCAGGTGGAGGGAATGGATTGGGATCCATCCTTCTGGGTATGTAGGGGCTGGTGGTTCAGGCAGAAGTGCCAAAGGCTGATCTTGTGGGGCCACAGGTTGTGGAATAGGCTGAGGCTCTGGCCGGTTCTGATGGTTCTGTCCTGGTGCAAGGCCTTCTGGTCGGATTAGGGCCTCACGTTCTTGGACAGGAAGGGCTCCTCCCCTCTGTCCAGCCTGAATTTCCCCATGTTCTGGTATCCCAGCTATCTGTGCAATAAGAGGATTCTCTTGATATGACCATGGTAATCCTGGTTGGTGGCCATAAGGAAGGTCTAGCTACTGGACTACAGCATTCGAATTTGGAATTCTGGCCATGGCAGCCTCACGGTCCTTCCTGAATTGCCTGTTAACATGCCCTTGCATAATGGCTGTCATGTTATTGAGAGTATCCTGGCTCATTTGTACTGTCATCTCCTGTCGGAACACAGATTCCTGCATTTGATTCATCCTTCTGGAGCCAGTCCTAGAACATCTGCTTGCTGTACTACCGTGGGCTAATTGCCTGGCATTACTTTCTTCTGACTCTAGACCTTCCCTGAGAGCTACTTGGTTTATATCCATAGCGTGGTGCGGATTTTGGCTAGAGCTTCCAATATTCATAAATCTGAGAGGAATTCTGTCTGAGTATGTATACTGAGAAGTCCCACTGGGCGTGCCAAATTGTTCACCCGTTTTATGATTACTCCTGAGATGGAAGGGTAAAATTCCCCACTGCCTTGGATACCATTGACTAGTCCACAAGTCAGCTTTCTTTGGTGTATGAGCGTGCCACTGCTAGCAATGAAGATTCTAGTAGATTTCTTCTAGAATAGATAACTTGCACCCCAAGTTACTGATTTCTAAAACAAACGATTGTGAATTTGGGTAAGGAATATCTCCCAAGTAAGTTTTTTTCATGCCTCAGGCTGGTGAGAACTTTCATAATTTATCTCAGTATAAAAACGGTTGTTCTGGCCAGAATAGTTGATAGAAATCGGACTGTTTTAAGCAGAACTGCCCTTTACACAACTATGAACATACATATCAACGCTAAAAAGATTAAAAGAAGATTGGAACTCTATTTCTGTCTGGATAGAAGACTCTGATCCGGGCTGGACTAGATGTGCCTGGGCTGGACTAGACTATCAACAACTTCAACTACTAAGCTTTAGCTGTAAATCGATATCAAAGTTCAATTCTGGCAGAGCTTTAATCTACTTCAAGCTTTTGTGAGGCTTTTGAGTGGGCAGAATTGCGGTTTCTTCAATCTGAAGGGCAGAAGTTGCAGTTCTTGAGGACTTCAGTGGGCTAAAGACTGCACTGTGAAATTTGTTGAGGTTTTAATGTTTGGGAAAAGCTCAAACTCTACCTGTCTTGGCTTTTTGCTGAACCAAATTTGTAAAGAGAGAAATCTCATTTTAAATGACTTATTTTCTAAGTCTGAACCTTGAGAATTTTGATCTAAAGCTGGTTTCTCTTCGAATTTGAGTGAGCTTTTGGTTGATTTCTTGCTGTTTGTTTGATTGATGAATTGAGTGTGTGATTGATTCTGTTTTGCCCTATTCACTCCCTCTTATATTTATAAGAGATGCTTTTGGAGTAGGGTTTCTTTCTTAAAATAATGGGCGGCAATTTCTCAAAAAAGATTATCAATTCTGGCAAATGGGCTCTCAATAGTCAGTTCAAGAGCAATCACTTCCCTGTTTTTCTTGAAAGAGATCCTAATCCCCTTTTTTGATTCTAACTACCCCTTTGTGAGAACTAAAAATCCGTGATGGTTAGTTTGATTTCTTTTGGACAGTTCCCTGTTTCCTGCTTATCTTTTTTCTGAAAACATAGCCTGCGTATCCCTTGAAAAGATGGTGCCTCTTTGGAGTGAAAGCAATATTTTTGAATATATAAGAGGGATTTTGATCTAAAGTTGGCAGAGTTTCAGAGAAGAAATTTTGCTTAATGGCATGCATTCTTTAATTTCCCAATCACTTCTCCTATGACAGTTGTCATTGTTGACTTTTTCTAACTCAAAGATGTCACATGGGTTTGTTTCCTGCTTCTGGGCTCCCCTTTTTGATCACATCGGGCCTGTTTTTTGGAGTCCTAGGGCTGTTTGCATTTTTTGAGGCCCAAGTGTGTTTGTTTATATTTTGATAAATCTTGGGCTGGTCATTTTTGGATTTTGGGTCTTTGGTTCCTATTTCGCATAGCCCATATTCTAGGTTCTATGGCTTTTGTTTATTTTTGGGCTAGGTGCGCCAGATTTTGGCCCGAACACCTTCAGGAGTAATTTCTCCTCAAAAAAAGGATGATGTGAGTCATGGTACACTAACATGATGACACGTCTTTTTTTTTGTTTTTAATTTTTTTTTTTATAATAAAAGTTTCTGTTCAAAATTTTGTTTAACTCAAGCTTGGATTTTAAGTCATGCACTCTGATAGGCCCATATTTTATGCCTCATTTACTTATTTGTATGTTGATTAAATTGGTTGTTTTAATTGGTTTTGCGTGATTTGTGAAGGAATTATGGAAATTAGTTGTTTAAATTGGTTTTTGTCCTTTATCATC
The DNA here is from genome assembly GCF_000346735.1 of Prunus mume. The sequence continues at coordinate 7,029,268 of NC_024130.1, forward strand.
TTACCACCCACCTACCTACCCATCATCGGATCAAATCGTACAACCCATCTTCTCTGGTGCACCCAGCACTTACTACTATATAAAACCTCTCAAATTATGGGGTTATTTTCAAGTTTATACACATTTGTAAGACCATTACAACTCCATACTCAAACCCCTGTTAATAAAGGCTCCCAATTATATAGATCAACACATTTATAAAATACTTAAAACTTCAATTTCAATAAGTCAAATAGCATATTAAAATGTGTATAATAATCTACCTATTACAAGATAGAGTTAATTACACTAACATCCAGTGAGGTTTGTAGTGTTTTACAAAATCCCCTCAGGTTTTTGGAAATTACACTAACAACTCTTGAGGATTCAAGTTGTTTACACAAACCCCTTTCTTTAATTTTGGGTTGAAAAAATTGATGGTTTCATTAAAAAAGGTATCTTCAAATGACAAAGTTAACTTCAATGATTAGATCGCAGGGGTGTATGCGCAATTTAATCTCTGAGATAAACATTGTCATTTGGAGAAATGTTTTGAACACATCAACAATTTTTAAGTGAAAAATTAATAAAAGATGTTTTTTGAAAATAATTTGAAAACTTAAGTAGTGCTAGTGTAATTTTTAGAAGGGTAAACTGCCGAAAATCCCCCTGAACTATAACGCTTATTGAAATGTCCACCATGAATTATTTTTTCAGCCACTTTAACCATCAGACTATTTTAAATGGCCAATTTACCCCCTGCAGTTAGTTTCCATGTAGTTTCATCCAATATTCTGTCGAAATGTCACATGTTAGGCACGTGATTCACTATTTAATTAAAATTGAATTTTTTAAAGTTGAAAATAGTTAAATGTTTAAAATTACAAAACTGAAAGAAGAAGAAAAAAAGAAAGAAAAAAAATAGGGAAGGCAATCAACGTCTTCCCCAGCCCCTTCCTCCCAAGACTCTGTCTTTAATCTCACATCCACAAGGGTTTTCGAGTGAATGCCAATGGTTGGTTCGTGTAAATAAACATATAATCAGAATCAAGATATGGTTTCATCTTCATCAACACCTACTTGTTCTTGATTGGGTCAATGGGATTTAGGGATTGCATTTCAGTGTTTGGGTATTCGGAGACTGGATGATTTTTATGGGTGATTGGGTTGTTTTTATTTGATTGTTGGTGTTGGCTGGTACCGCCCCCGTTCTACTTTTGCTTTGAACTCTGATTCGATCCAGGTATTCAATCCCGCCGCTGACTCAAGTGCCCCAGCGTGAAATGGTCCCATACCCCCTGTTCTACTTACAGACCGAAGAAGAATCTGAGAAAAGTGAGTCACCATTCCCAAGCTCCTTGATTGAGTATTCTAAAAAGAACAAAGAAATGATTTTACATTTTTTACAGGCCAAGACGAGGTCGATGAAGAGATGATGTTTGCCATGGCTGACAAGGGGCTGTTGAGAGGGTCTGGGGGATGGGGTGGGGAAGGCATTGATTGATGAGTTTGTTTTTTTTGTTTTTTTTTTTTTGGGGGGTTGCTTTTTTTGTTTTTAAAGATTTAATTAATAGGAAGTTTCACTAAAACACCCAAAATGGGAGCTGAAATTATAAAAAAACCCAACACCCAAAACACTTTAGAGCCCCTCCAGCGATGAGCCCAGCCCGAGGCTAGGGGAAAATAAAAAATTTACATTCCAGCGGAGCAGCCCATGCCCCGGGGGGTGTGGGACCCACCAACCCTGGCTGGCCCGAAGGCAAGTTCCGCCCGAGGTCCAAAACGCGGGGGGGTGACGTCGACACGCGGTAATCAAATTTTTTTTACCGTTGGCGCTTAAAAAAATTTGAACCAGCGTGCGCTGACGTCAGCACGACGCAAGCCCAACGGCTGGAAGCCACGTGGCACGCCCCCAGCGCTCCGATTTGATTCCACAGCCTTCATCCAACGGCTGGCGATTTTCCAGCAATAAAATTATGAAAAAAAATCGAAATTTATTTTTAAAAATACTAAAAAATTATGATTTTTTTCCTATAAATACCTATAAATACCCTTCACTTTCAACACCAATTCTCATACATTTTATTCTACTTCTACAATTACTCAATCTTCACTCAACATTTTCTTCACTCTTCACTCAACATTTTCATCTCTTTCACCTTGTAATTTTATTTCTTATTTTTATGGCTTCTTCTATTGAAACCGGAG
>NC_024130.1:7118762-7139457 GCF_000346735.1 Prunus mume
CATCAGATTTTCTTCGTGCATTCAGATATAAATGTGTATGCAACTTATATTAGGCTTAAATTACTTCTTCCATAATAGGGTAAGTAGATATGAATTCTCTAAGAGGCAGAAATATTTTCAACGATAGAAGAATAAGAATATTGTTTCATACTAGCAGACAAATCCAAAACTTACAACTGATTGTGATCAATCCAAGACACTGAGAGGAAAATTTGAAAAGCAAGACAAACAATACCAACGAAAGTAATAACCATGAGCTTCTTTTTGGTCAGAGATAACCTTGAAATTTATATAGAAGAGAATAATATAATTCTTATGCAATATCACCTTTGACTAGAAATATAAATCTAATAATTACTATAAGCACTGAGTTGGAGGAAGCGGCTGGGGTATTTAAGAGTATGGATTTTACACCTGTGATTGATAAATCTCGCAACATTTCCATAAACTGTAGCGTCCAAGCAAAGGACCTCTTCATCTTTCAAGACACCCTTCCAGCCCCAACCTGCATCTAGTAGAACTTGGTAGCGTGTATTCTTGTTACCAGGACTTCCCACATTTCGCTCATGTAGTTCCGTGTTGGTTAATATCTCTCCAACATACTCACAAACAAAAGCCCCTGGTGGCAAGTCCTCCAGTGTTCGAAGACCCCACCCCTTCCCTTCGGGTGTCAAAAACACCTACAACAAAGATTAAACCACTTAGACGCGTTTAGAATTTATACGCATCTGGTTATTATTACCTAGGGCCTTGAAATTCACAGCAGACAAACTAACCTGCAACTTCACAGTGATGCTTTGCTGAACTATCCGGTTTCCACATTTCTTGTTACACCAGCATTTAGACCAGCATTCGTTTATAAATTTCTGTAACAAATGGCCTTTGCATGGCACAGAACTCCTCATTCGTAGACCTTTGAAGTAGGCAGTTTCTACAATACACTAGTGGTCTTGTTTAGGTTCCCGCTTCAAGGATATACACTCTTCTAGAAACTTCTCCTTGACGAATCCTCCTAGAGTGTATGCAAACTGACCCCCACTTTCAGCCGCACACAGGCAAGGTACTGGTGATGTCAAACAATCCCCAAAACAATGTGAACAGAAACCCTCATGAGATATACGAGCAAGTGAAAATTTCACATAGGCGTTCTTATAAACTAAATTATTGGAGATGTAAAAAAAAGATTGGCAGATCTTCAGTATTTCTTCCATTCTCCAAGGAAACTTTCACCCTTTCTTCACCATCAATATAAACACAGGATTTAATGACTCCAAGTGAAGAATGGTAGTTATGATCAGCCTCTACCTTGCATAATTTTGAAGATCTACGGCCTTGGATCACCTTTAATCTCTTTGCGGTTTCACCAAAGATGTTCTCAATATCCTTTCTTGCAAAACCAATTAAGCATTGAAGACCATCATAACAACCAAAAGCTATATGTTTGGGTATATGGGGTATAACCTTGATAAGATTTTTACATAAAATTAATTCACTTTGAAAACTTAGATGATCATATTTACTGGCAAGAACATCTTGTGCAGTACTTTCATCAAAGGTGGAATCAGTTCCTGTTTCCACAAAGCATTCTTCAACTCTACATGATTTTATGTGTGTCTCTTCCATCACTTCTAGAGCTTCATCAAAATGTGGAGGACAGAAATCAGACTGTGGAGAAGAGTGGCAAATCATAGACATTTCCAGGTCACCCTTCGGAGTAGATGATGCAGCTACAAACTGTGGCAAATCAAAAACATTATCTTTGTTGTCCGTATTCAACGATTCCACTTCCAACAACTTCAAGCCGTCTTCATCAGATTGAGACTTTCTTCCAGTTGCATGTTGCAATTACGCAGAGGATCGAAGTTATTCCCAGAGTCCAAAACCTCTCTTTCCTGGTGTCTTCGGCGACTTCTTCTTACTAGTGGTTGAGAGTCTTCAGATTCTTCCGAATCAGAAAACAGATTATCCTCATTACTCTGACGTGCCCTTTTTAATGGAGACTTTTCAAGGCAAGATGTGGAGTGTTTCAAAGGAGACAATGCCTGTTTTTTCCGTTGCCTTGTGCAATATCTCTTGGTTGGAAGTTCAACTACTTCAGTTTTATCATAAGATGGAGCTTCTTTTTTCTTCGATCTCACTCCCTGGCACGAAAATATATGAAATGCTAAAACACTTAAACTTCAGTTTCATCATATAAAAAAAAACCATTATGCTCTCTGCATGGTTGATGAGAGCTCCAAGACATAGAACAAACAACCCAACCATAATTTGTAATAATAGTAAACAGAAATATAGGGCATAGAGAATATTATTATACATAATCTCACCTTTGATTCATGGATCAAAGCTATCCTTTTCCATTTTAAAGGGAAAATAAGGATGCCCATTAAGTATAACAAAATATATTTAAAAAAAACTATTTAAATAGATATTCCAATATTTCTCTTCTATGACATATATAAAAGATGAAAAATAAACAAAAACAAAATCTTGAAAAGCATTGAATAAACAAAACACTAAAATAATTAATAAAAAATTAAAAAGAAAAATCTTATTAAAATATGAAGAATAAAAAAAAAGGTAAAAAACAAACCTTTTCCTCCTCTGGCTTCTGGTCCAGAACAAAGTCCAGCAAAAGTCTGTAATTTTCATCAATAATAAACTCCCAGCTGTTTGCATAGACTTTCAGAAGCTCTTTGACCGCTGCCTTTGTCTGACCTTCGGAAATGCCAAAAGGCTTCATTGCCCTACAGGCATCAGCCATTCGAGAATTTTTTGGCGGCATCACTAAACTATTCACAGTGAAAACGGCATCACTAAAAAAGGAAGAAGGCAAATGCCAACAAATGAAGATGAAGCAGCTCTGGCCTTTGGTTATGTCACCAAAACAGAAAAATAAAAGAAAAGCTAGAAGAAGAAGAAAGCTTTTACAAAGTAAAATCCAGATTAATGGTTGTTACCTCTCTCTTTTTTCTGGGTATTTAATTTTCAACTGACTCAGAGCACTGAGCACCTCTTTTAATTTCTCAGACTCTCTTTCTAACCTCTGGTTGCTTTGGGAAAATGGGAAAATGCTTTAGGAGAAGAATAAGAAGATGGAGAGTTCTTTTTGCAGATTTAAAAAAAAAAAACCCAGATAGGTAAAACTAATATACAGAGAGAGAGAGAGCACTTTCTATGCTCCACCACTGCCGCCAGTAATGTACAGTTAATCATTGCGTTTTTTTTTTTTTTTTTTAATCTGCACAGTTTTGTATCTCTAGCCGTTAGATTAATCTGACGATTGGGAAACACTGCCCTAGGATTTCTTCCCTTTTCAGGTGGACGAGTGTCCTAGGATTTCAAAAACAATCCGGATGTCCAGATTTTGGAGGGAGATCCGTGGAAGCATAAAGTTTCATAGAACAAATTGCTCAAACTTTATATGAGTGTCAGGTCAGAAGGGGGATGGAAGTTACATGAAAAGTGGGGCAAGTTGGATAAAAATAAAACTGGAATTGAAAGAAATCCTAATAATGTTATTCATTTTGAAGTCAATTATTACAATTTGTATATTGTATTAAGAGCATCTAAGCAAATAAAATTAGTCAAATTGAAATTTGTTGACTTACGTGTCAATTTGAAAAGTCTTATTTGCTATTTGAATAATTTTTGCTCCAACAGACTCTTCAATTCAATTAATGTAATATCATGAAAAAGAATAAAAAAATATGAAAACATGTAAAAAATGTCTATGTATTTATTATATGAAAATAAAAAATGCATGTTTTTAACATTTTCAATGTAGGTTTTGTTTTTCCAAAGTAAAATTAAACATTTGAAGAGCCCGAGGCAACTTACCAGTCCTGAAGAGAGAGAAAGTGATTATAGCTTTAATAACTAAGGTTGAAGAGGCTGTTGGAGATGCTCTAAGGGGTGTATTCAATTAGGATTTTAATAGATTGTAATCACATGATTTTAATGTAATGGATTTCAACAGAATTTGTAATTACAAGATTTTACTTATAATTTTAATAGATTGTAATTACATGATTCTCTTATGATTCACTTAAGACTTTTTTGTATTCTCCAAAGAATCAAAAGATTTGCTCTAGGATTTCATATGAAATAATAGGTTAACAAATGATAAGAGGTTCACTCAAACTACTAAAACTAAAAACTACTACCCTAGACCCACACCAGTAGATTTACAGTTTGAGGAAGATGGAAGGTGGAATTCCGCTCAGTATGACGGAAGCTCCATAGTTGAATGGAATATTGATGGTATGACAGAATATCATATCATTAATACAATGAAACATATGATGATGTACGCTACAACCTCTAAGATTAAAGGAAATGGAGATAGGAGGGTGGCTAAAGCTATCATCTTTATGGTGGGCCTCAGTAATATTTTGTCTGATAAGAAGACAATTTGTACTTATTGTAATTTTACGTTAAAGCATTTTACTTTTGCTTTTCCTCTGGTTAAAGCAAGATGCCTCTGCTTTAACTTTGCTTTTATTTGATAAAAAGAGTATTCACAACCAAAAATTTATATAAAAATTAACCTTTTAATACACGCATGAAAGCTTGGGCCTAAAACTGGAATTGGAGGCAGGCCCATATATCATAACGCGAAGCAAATTACATGTTTCAAAGTTTGTGGACCAAAATGTGGGGAGAAAAAGAGTTGATGGATTGATATAAGACATGATCCCAAGGTTGGAAACATTAATAAAATTTACCATTTAAATTTTTGCAATGTATTTTTTTAACAAAAATGATCAAAAGACAAATTCGCGCGTCCCACTAATATGAAGAATATATATGATATGTTTGTTAACCGAAAAAAAAAGAGGCTAAATTTGGGGCTCCTTTAGAATATATATATATATATATATATAAATCAGTCCCAATCTCTTTGACTACAGGTTCACTCACTCTTGCACTCCTTTTAAAATACTTTTTAAAACCGTTGGTGGTTTTGGGGTAATTATCACCATAGTTTCAAAATAATAATAATAAATTTGCCCTTGACCAAAAAAATAATAATAATAATAGTTTTTTTTTAAAAATTCTTTTACGTTTTTTTTTTCAACTTTGTAGTCCAATTACAACAATAAACCATCCTAAAATTCAACATGATATAAAATTTTAAAGTTCAATAATTAATATAGATACAATTCAAAGATCAATAACTTTAAAGTTCCATAAAACTTCAAATTAAACATCCCTATATGGTTTTTCTTAATTTAAAAAATATCCTGGATAGGTTTTTTTTAGGACCTTTTTTTTAATTGAGAGGAGCAATAATATGTTAAACTCACACACACTACAGGGATGCTGAGACTTGAATCTAGGACCTTGTCTGAAGAAGCAATTGCTCCAAATCACTAGACTAGTAGGTCCTTTACCATAGATAGTTATTATACAATGAAATAATTACACGTTTCAAATAAAAAAATATTAATATACAAGTAGACAGTTTGATTCTGTTTAAGCCGATTTCAGAAAGCTCAAAACCACAACCAAACCATTACGGTTTGATTCGGACTTTTCACTCATAAAAATCCTCATAGTACCTTGTAGTAGTGTGGTGTCGAGTAAAAAAGGAAACCAATGGTTTTGGACACTTTGTGTTTGACTTGGCCTTTACTTTTCTTAATCGAACCAAATATGGGTCTCAAAGCTTTTTGATTTTTTTTTTTCTTTTAATTTCTTAGTGACTAAACAGCGGATCTCTCAAGAAATGTTGGGATTTTGAATTTCTTTCACAATTTTGAGCATTTGTTCATGTTTTCTTATTGGGTTTGTTTGAATATCAGATAGTACACATTTTTTCCCAAAAGCACATGAGAACGTTGGTAAGACGTTGAAGGCTACGGAGGTTATAGGTGTGTTGAGATTTGTTTCCTTAAATTCTTAGAAGTCATTTTATAAAGGGGTCTCTTTAAAATTTTGAAAATAAGGTGAGTGGAAATAACAGCATTCTTTCGAACCAAATCATTACGGTATGATTCGGCTTTTAACGGTTTGACTTTTTTTCACTCAAAAAAATCCTCCTAGTACCTTGAAGGTAGACCTGGCAAACGGGTTGAATTAACGGGTTTTGGGTCGTGTTCGTGTCAACCCGTTAAGTTAACGGGTTAACACGACGCGACCCGTTAAGTTAACGGGTGACAAATACTAGACCCAAACACGACCCGTTACAATTCGCGAATATCCGACACGACCCGTTAACCCGTTAAGAATAAACCAAAAAAGAAAAGAAAGGAACAACTAGTCTATCACAGCTTCTCTCTCTACCCAGCCAGCCAACACGCAATCTCTGGCTTTTTTGAAGAACCAAAACCAACAACTCAGATAGAATCAATACCCACTAAAAGCTTCTACATTGAATCAATAGCAAGTTTACCTTGATAGGAATTTTGAAGAAAAAGAGCCCCAAAGTCCCTTCCACCTCCGTATCAGTATCAAAGGGTATTACACCCCTAGCCAAAGCTTCAAGCAAGTAAAACACGTCGTGGATGACGGTTTGCTGGTTTGCTGGGATTGGGTGTGGGTCGGGTCGGATGGGATCGGAGCATAGTATACATAGTCTACAGACTCGCCCTTGGAGGCCATTGTTTGTTCGAGTAGAAGAGAAGAAGAGAAGACTGAGAGGAAGAAGAAAAGGAAAAGGGTTTAAGAAGAAAAAGACACGGAAAAGAAGAAAGAAAAGGGGAAGAAGAAAAGAAAATAAAAATATTTTGCAAAATTACAGAATTAACCTCCTTAACGGGTGGCTAACGGGTTAACCCGTTTTCGACCCGACCCAATAAGCTCAACCCAAATACTGATAATTTCGTGCGAATTCGTGTCGTGTTAACAGGTCGTGTGCAATATTGCCAGGTCTACTTGAAGGAGTGTGGCGTCGAGTGAAAAAGGGATCAAACTGTCACTCACTCCAAACTAGATGGATGCAAATGTAATTAACCCTATCCTTAATCCTTACATCACATAATGGCCAGAGACAACGCCAGTAGGGCACAGTATAGTGAGTCTGGTTTTGAAGGGTCCAAAGAAAAGTGGCAATAACACTGAACAAGGGTTCAAAATGCCAGCAGTCGGTCTTGGTGTTTGGCGCATGGAAGGAAAAGAAATCAGAGACCTCATTATCAATGCCATCAACATTGGTTACCGCCATTTTGATTGCGCTGGTATTTCATTTTCTCCTCAATCGTCAATCTTGATATTTTCTCTGATATGTTTCTATGCTTATTTCATGTACAAGTTTACTCTTTGCTGTTCATATGGGTGGAGGAAGGGGAGTGGGGGTTTAATTTATTTTGTCATCTGAGTTTGTTGAAAATGGCTTAATTGGAGCAATTGAAGAGGGTTTTGTAAATTATAGGTTCCATGGGTGATAGGTTTTATAAATTATAGTAACATTGAAGCCATAAATTTATTTAGTTGCAAGCACACAGGACAACAATGTGACGGTTTGAACCCAAAATATCCTCTCTTCTCCAGGGTCATTGCCAGTTACCAATTTGTGTCTGAAATGTATCACACCTCTTCTACTGGCATTTTGACACCACTGAATGCCATGAGTACGAAATAGCTTATTATTTGGTGTTTTTTTTCCCTGTTTACAACAACATTTGAATCTAGGTTCTACTCATTTGCCCGACCTCAGGGCCCTTGAGCTTGAGGTTGGTTAAAAAGGAAATTGTGAAGCATTCTAACCTTGGTTTGCATTCAACCAATCTATAGTATCGTCAAGTCCACTAGATTCCAAAGTTGACTTTGCACTTAAAAATGAAGCAGAAGTAGGGGAGGCACTTGCAGGAGCATTTTCGACTGGGCTTGTTAAGCGAGAGGATCTCTTCATCACCACCAAGGCCAGTTTAATTTTCAATCAAGAGTTTTCTTTTTCTGCTCAAGTTGACTAGTAGTGCATATTATGCATTCTAGACTATGACAAATTTTTTCTCTCTCCCCATTTCTTCATCCTTTTTGCAGCTTTGGAATTCAGGTCATGGACATGTCGTAGAGGCCTGTAAAGACAGTCTGAAGAAGCTTCGGTTGGATTATCTTGATCTATACCTTGTTCACTTTCCTGTTGCCACCAAGCATACCGGTGATTAATTCCTACTTTTCTCATTATTCATACAATACTTCTCTATATTCTGTTATGTAATCTAAACTCTACTAGTTTATGTCCCCAAAATGTTGGCTGTATAATTTTAAAATCTGTTTGACAATAGGAGTGTGTGATTAAAAACTATAGAGTACAAAAGAAATTGGTAAACTTGCTATCGATGTCTATCCCACAACATCGATGGTGCTGCTGCGTGTCTAGGAAGGGGGCAAGGTCATCATGCAAGCTAATGGTTACAGGAAACATCTCTCTGTAAAGTTTAATATTCTCCTTCTGTAAACATCAACATTTGCCAAATCTGGATATCGCTATAAAGTCAAGTGAGGGTTATACACCATGTAAAGTCATATATGTTTGTCCTTTGAACCAAAAAGTTACAGTTCATAAGAAGCATTACACTAACACATCAAAATAAATAAATAAATAAATAAAATAGACGATATGCCTTTGTATATTTTCATAGTCTCATTTGAATATTAACACATGCCATATCTTCATATGTGAGTAAAGAAGTTAAAGGAGTTACACCTTTGAGTTGAGAAGTATTGCTCATGTTTAATGTAGGAACGAAAGAGTTAAGTTCATAAGTATCTATTATCAACCTCTACAAAAGCCACAATTTACAATGTGTTAGAACAGTCATCAGCCATCTAATAATCCACATCTAGATAGTGTCACTGAGGAGAGTTCTCACCTATGCCCCCTTTAGATAATTAAAAATGATGAAAAATATAATCATCCTTATATGAATTTGTTTATGAACTGTTTTCTTGCAGTCTTCAAATATGTTGACCCTTATATGGAATCCATCTGTCAATTTATTTGCTTGTACGCAGGAGTTGGTACAACTGCAAGTGCTTTGGATGAGGATGGGGTGCCAGAAGTAGACACAACCATATCTTTGGAAACTACCTGGCATGCTATGGAAGAACTGGTTTCTTTTCAGTGACTACTTGAATCAATTGTAATGATATTGATTACCTTTTCCTACTATTCCATGTGCAATATTATGGTTCTATACATACTGTTATGCAAGTTAGTTCATTTTGTGAATATTTGGGAGACCAAATTGGAAAAATATAAGTGAATGTGCTGAAGAAAATTGAAACCTTGCAGTAATGTGCGCATGCATGTGTATGTGAAAATGGTGATAAATTTATTTCTACAAAAACAGCTTCAGTTGGAGGAGTTATATTAGTCTGGTTCAGGAAACTTGGAAGTAAGAACTGTTATTGTTGCTACTCGGAATTTTGATCATTCTGATAAACATATAAATTGAACCTTCTATATGTCCTTCATCCAGCTTAGTCTAATATATGCCACCAGCCCTAGTGAAACATTCATATTCTATGTTTTTGCATTTTAATTTCATTCATTTGTGAATTCTCTATGAATTGGGATCTGATGGAACGATCAACTGCAGTAATTATGACATCTTTCTAACGAGAGATTGCTTAGCCTATTACAAAGTGAAGCCTGCTGCGAATCAGATTGAAACTCACCCATACTTCCAACGTGATTCTCTTGTCAAATTCTGTCAGAAGCATGGCATCTTGTGTCACTGCCCACACTCCTCTTGGAGGTGCTGCGGCCAACAGCGAATTGTTTGGTTCAGTTTCATGTCTGGTCTGGATGATCCAGTTCTTAAGGTAAGCTAGTTCCCTTTCTTTCACTTGAATCACTAGATTTATTTTCAAATTATTGGGAATATAAATCTCATCATTTTGTGTGCTAATTGTAAAATTTTTGGCTTCTCAATCACATTCCTCTGTCAGAATCTGGCTGAGAAATACAAAAAGACTGTAGCCCAGGTTGTCAACGCAACACGGTTGTCATCCCAAAGACATCAAAACTTGAGAGATTGAACGAGAATTTCCAAGTTTTTGACTTTGAGCTTACAAAAGAGGAAATGGACCTGATTAAAAAGGTAGACAGGAAACACCGGACAAATCAGCCTGCCAAGTTTTGGGGCGTTGATCTGTATGCATATATTTGCCTGTAATTCTACCCACGAGAGCAAGGCCTTGTGTTGGCAAAGAATAATGGAGTGCGGGAGTTATGTGTCTTTGACTTGTAAACCTCAGACTGATCCAAGTCATTCGTGAAAGCTCAATAGATGTGTTTGATAAAACGATCACGCACGATCTTCATTCCATCTCTCAATGAACCTACTCATTTTAATGTGATTGCCTTCCCTTGCATGCCCTCTGTTTGCTTTTGGACTTTCGAGTTCAAATTTTAAGCTCAACGTTTGTCTTGGACTAACTGAAGGAAGGTCTTTAAAAAAATTGCAATGGTATCTGGATGAGGATCTGCCTCATGAATGCAAGAAGAAAAGCGATGATTTATTAATATTGTTGAGTTTTTATCTTAATTTTTTTTCAAGATCAGCAGAAGTTTACCAATTGATAAAACATTTTCAACAATAGCTAAAAGTTAATATGCTTAGCCAGAAAGTAGAAGCACTATTGAAATAATATTAGTCGTGAATTTGCTTTGGAAGAAATAGATGTGCGGTTGGAGTTAGATTTGAAAATTGAATTGCATAAATAGTAGGCTTATTTACTGTAGCGCCTCCTGAAACTTCAGTCAAATCTCACTTTACTCCCCAAAAGTTAAAATGGCCCACTTAACCTCCTTGACTGTGATTTCGTGTTCCACTTTACCCCCTGCCGTTATCTCCGTTAATAACTCTGTTAGTTTTGATGACGTGGCAGGGTTATTTTAGTTTTTTTACCACAAGTGATGACGTGTCATGTGAATGACCCACTTTTTTGTTTAAATTGAATTAAATAAATAATAAAATAATGTAATTATTTGTTTAGTTAATAAATATATATAATAGAAAATTAATAAATATAAATCTTTTTTCACTTTTTTTTTTGGTCGAATCTTTTTTCACTATGCTAGAAATAGAAATGATGGAAATCAAAATTCCGTCATTTTAAAATTCTGTGTCATTTTCAATTCATTCATCCAAATGGAGGGTTAGGTTATTTTTGTGCAGCAAATGAGCACTAGTATACATGATCGTTCAAGCATCTGCAAAGCTATTTTTGTGAGTATAATAGGCAATGTCACTCCAATCCAAGCTATGCCAACTGTTGACGCTCGGTACTCATCGAGCCCATCTGCCCAATAAAAGTACGACACGTACACCTCGTACGACACACCAAAGAAAACAAGAAAACCATTCTCTCAGCCTCAGCCTCTAAGGTGCCTCTTGGAGATCGAAAGGATGTAAGCCACCCATGTCGATGACAAGACCCCCTTCTGACCACCGATCCGTTGCGCCTCATAAAGCGTGCCCCCGTTCCTTCGAAAGGCAGGTGTCCGCCACCCAAGTCACCACCTTACTAGATGGGACTACCTCCGTGTGTGCAGAAAGGAAACTCTGCCCATGCCCGCCCTGTAGTAAATAATGTGAGAGGGTCATCATGAGATAAGGACGTGGACAACACCCGACCACTCGTAGTCTGACAGATCTAATGTGACATAAACGAGTTAGCTCCGAGCTGAGGTGGTTGGCTTGTAAATTAATTCATGTTTTGTTCTTCCTATAAATAGAGTAGGAGTTCTTGTAAAAAAGAGGAGGCTTTTTAGTGAGAGATCACTCCCAGTGAAAAGAAATAAAAAGTAACAACCTTGCCCTTTGTCTTCAAATTATTCCCCGCCCCAAAGCTCTTTTTCCCCCAAGGATCATCTTAATATATTTGCACTCTCCCATGTTATCCACTTGATTGTTTGTGGTTTCAACATCTGTCGACATCAGTGGGAAGCCACAGTCAAAGGTTACGCGTTAGCTATCCCACTACCGATATGCTTGGCCGAAAGATGAAGGGAATCTCAACCCCTGGCACTCCTGACCAAAGAAACACGAAACGTCGAAGAGAGGAAAAACAAAGGATTAGCATCCTTGAAGCCAAATTCAAACTGCTCCTAAATGAAGCCGACACCATGTAGGACTTGAATAGAACCATCCAAGACCAAAACGAGTGCCTAGAAGAGCAACAGATCAATCTCCAGGCGAACCTATGAAAAGCCCAGAAAAAGGCCACCAGAGATTCGAGTCGTAATAGGCGGGTAGAAAGGTGCTTGTTTGGAGAGGAGTTAGCATCAACTCTTGTGCCTCGAACTAGCGACACCATACTCGGCCCCACCCCCAAAGGTGTTAGTCCGGAAGCAAGCCCCTCCATAGAGCGCAGTAACCGTAAAGGACAGGGGCATTTTGTTGAGACCGATGGCCCTATTGCATCTACCAGCAAGGCCGATCTCAGAGCAGCGGTGAAATCCATGATAAAAGGGGAAACGGGAAGAGTATGGGACAGACTCAGTAAGGTCAAAAAAACCCACAACCCACTCGTCCCCTTCTTCTCCAAAGACAAAATTCCTCTCCCCTATGCCAAGGAACTCCTCAATTCGACTGTCGTCGGTGACACAAATGCACCAAAGATCGCCTTCTACGAGGGACCTACCAACCCGTACAACCAACTTGACAGTTTTCACTACGCTATGGAGGGCATGGGGCCTAACGAGGCTACCAAATGCAGGCTCTTCCCGACCACTCTAAAGGAAGCAACCCTGAACTGGTTCAAACGGCTAAACCCCGAATCCATCAGCTTGTTCACCGAGTTACGCCGAGCATTCTTGGATAGGTACATGATTATATCAAGCCGGTTATACACCGCAAAAGATCTCTTGGTAGTCCGACAAAAAAACAAAATAATCCCTTCAGGATTATGTCACCCGCTTCAACAACGAGTATGCCCGCTGCAAGGGCTGCGACGAGGCAACAGCTCACAATGCCCTCATAGGGTGATTCCAGGGAGGAGATTTCTTTTTTCACCTCACTCGAAATCCTCCCGAGACGTATAAGGACCTCCTTCGAGAGGCCACATGCTATAGCCGAGCTGAACAACTCAACATGGCCCAGACAGGCGCCTCGGGTGCTTAGACAGCAAGAGTCGAAGCCTCTTGCTACGCCTAGGACTCAAAGAGGGAAAATCCCATAAAAAAGGAAAACCGACCACAAAAGCGTGTTGATCAACCGAGCAACACCCCCGAGCGTTACTCAAGATGTACCCCCTTAAACACAAGCAAATGAGCCATCCTGGTAATCGTCGGGAAAGAACTACCACTTCCACGCCAGGGGTGAAATGAGTACCTAGAGGCTTGATATTGCAAGTACCATCGCACATATGGACACTCGATGAAAGATTGTGACCAATTGAAGAAAGAGATCGAAGCGATGGTCAGGAGAGGGAAGTGATATCCGCAATTGGCTGAGGCCACTCATTGGGCGGCGACACCCATAGGTCAAGGAAGTGATATGCCCGTTCGCTCGGCCAGGAGACCATCCACTCCCTCTCCATCTGCGACATGGCACAACCTTCTAAACGAGCTCAGGATAACACCGAGGAATCCATCGTCTTTAGCCCAGACGATGGCTATACTTCTCAACCTCATAGCAACCCACTAGTCATCTCCGTAGGCATCGCAAATTGCAACGAAAACTAGGTCCTCATTGATGGGGGAAGTTCTTTTAATATTATCTTCACGCCCGTATTTGATCAGCTCGGAATAAATCGGGCTCTGCTCGACAAAAGGACGCCCCCGCTCTACGCTTTTGGATGAACTCAGGTATAGGCCCTTGGCAATATCCACCTCACCCTGACCATAGGGGAATGTCCAAGACAAGTAACTACGGTCGTTAACTTTATGGTAGTCAATTGTCCGACTGCATAAAACATAATCTTAGGACGACCAGCGCTCACGAAACTCATCCTCACCATCAGTTATAGAACCCTTATGCTGAAATTCAGGACCTCCTATGGTATAAGGACCGTCCAAGTGGACTAGGTCTTAGGATAGAATTGTTACGTCATAGCCCCGAAACAAAAGTCCACCCGAGGCAATACCTTTGTCACTAGCCTCCATCGACCATCGACTCGACACTGTCCTTTCAGTGGCTATTGACCCCGTGATAGCGATCGACCTATCAAGATCACAGCTGGCATAGCATGCCAAGACGCCCCCCGTGTCCTGTTGGAACAGCGAAGCCCTATCAACATTTTGTTCTTCCCCACAATCTCCCAACTCGGATTGAGGTCCAGGGTACTTACCCCATACCACCAAGTACTGCATGCTTTCAATGGAATGAGGGTATGCACCCTCGGCTACATTAACCTCAACACCTCAGTTGGGCTCGTTTTGTAGTGGTCGACCATCCAAGCCCATACCCCTCGATCTTTGGCCGACCCCTCCTAAAAAGCCTCTGCGTGACACTATATTATCAATCATTGACATTACACCTCCCTACATTGCAAGGGGTAGTGACGATCTTTGCTGACCAATCTGAGCGTACTATTTACACGACTTAAGCTGTCGTCATTTCTGACGCACACTTAGACTAGCCAATCCAAATAGGGAAAAACCTAAGGGCAATCGACTGAGAGAACCTCCTCACATTTCTGCACAACAATATGGATTGCTTTGCATGGTCCCAAGTTGACGTGCCCGAAATTGATCCCCATATCATCACCCACAGCTTGGGGATCGACTCTGGGGCTCGGCCGATCCGACAGAAGCCACGGCCTTATGACAACACCAGATACTCAGCCATGAAAGAGGAAGTTCAGAAGCTAAAAGAGGTTAGTTTCGGTTTACGAAGTAGATTACTTGAAGTGGGTGCCAAACGTGGTTATGGTAAGAAAGACACCCGAGAAGTGGAGGATGTGTGTGGACTTTACAGACCTAAATAAAGCCTGCCCCAAAGACAACTTCCCTCTCCCCAAGATCGACCAGCTTGTCCATGCAACAGCTGTTTTCGCCCTCCTCAGTTTCCTAGAAGCCTACTCTGGGTACAATTAAATCTACATGGACCCCGCTGACGAAAAGGACACCTCATTCATCACCGATCGAGGGCTCTCCTATTACCGACTCAAGCCCTTCAGCCTTAAAAATGGGGTTGCCATGTACTAGCGGCTTGTGAATCGAATGTTCGCCAAATAACTAGGCTAATCCATCGAAGTATACGTGGATGACATGCTTGTCAAGAACCGCACTACCGACCAGCACTTCGACTGCCTCGCCAAGATGTTCACAGTCCTCCAACAGTACTGTTGGTGAATCCCACCAAGTGTGTGTTCGGTGTCGAGTTGGGAAAATTTATGGGGTTCATGGTTAGTCAACGGGAAATTGAGGCCAACCCCGAGAAGATCAGAGCGCTAATCAAAATGGTCCCACCCAGGAACAAGAAAGAAATACAAAGCCTTACGGGGAAGGTAGCCGCCCTCAACTGTTTCATCTTGCAATCCACCGAATGATGCCTACCTTTCTTCAAAGCCATACAGGGGGCACATTAGAACATCGACTGGATGGAAGAGTGCAACGAGGCGTTCTGGAGCCTAAAAATGCGCATGGGATCAGCGCCCATCCTTTCCAAACCCGAGCCTGGTAAGAACCTGGTCCTTATTAGGGAGACTGACGCCGTACAACGAGCCTTGTATTATGTAAGCCGAGCGCTAAGCTCATACTTTCAGGCTCACCCCATCGCGGCATTCACCCATCTCGTCATTCACTAACCAATTGCTCTGACAAGTCCTTCACCGCCTCGAGGTCTCTGGGCGCCTCATTAAGTGGTCTATCGAGCTCAATGTATTCCATATTGACTACAAACCTCGTTCTGCCATAAGAGGACAGGCCGTCGCTGATTTCGTTTAACAATTCACACCAACCGTTCTCTTCACCACCGACTAGACCATCTCGCCCGCACTGGCCACGGACGAGTTCTTGGAGGCCCCTTCCCTTATAGGGTCGACGTGGACGCTAAACATCGACGGCGCATCTAACCTACACGGAAGTGGTGCCGAGATTGTGCTCGCTTCCCCAGACGGGACTGAGATAGAATGTGCCCTCCACTAGATGCCCCTCATCTACTTCTACCTGGCCAATGAAGTCTCTCCTCCCTATGATGACGCCTCTCGCCGGTTGCAACTCCAAGTCGGCCAGTACACGATCATCAACAAACACTTGTACAAACGGGGATTTTCCTTGCCCTATCTGCAATGCGTAACCATTGGGGAAGGCCATGAAATACTCCACGAGATACACCAGGGCATTTGCGGGGACCACTCGGCGTCTAGAGCAATGACAGCTGAAACCATTCGTTGAGGCTACTATTGGCCCTCCTTGAAGACCGATGCCCAGCTCCTAGCCTGTAAATGTTGACTGTGTCAACTTTTCTCGAATCAAGCCAATGCCCAAAGGAAAGGGCCATACCAAATTCGCCATCATGGCGGTCAACTACTTCACCAAATGGGTGGAGGCCGAGCTTCTCACCACGATCACTAAAGCACGCGTCCGCAATTTTGGATGAAGAAACATCGTTTGCTGATTCGGCTTACCCCGAATACTTGTCACAGACAATGGCCGATAGTTTGACAACATGCGTTTTCGAGAGTTTTGTTCAAATTTTAACATCAGCCTCCGCTTCGCGTCACTAGCACACCCTCAAGCCAATAGCCAAGTTGAGGCCATCAATAAGATCATTAAACGCACCTTAAAAAAGAAGTTGGGAGTCAGGAAAGGTGACTGGGCT
This sequence comes from Prunus mume, assembly GCF_000346735.1. Next base: position 7,135,487 of record NC_024130.1, read on the forward strand.
GAACTTCTACCCGAAGTCTTATGACCCTATCGCACCACTTAGTGTACCTCAATGAGCGAAACCCCTTTCTCATTCGCCTTCGGATCCGAGGCCGTAAGACATGTGGAAATTGGCCAACCAACCCGTAGGGTCAAGCGCTACGACTCCCAGCAAAGCGACAAGCAACGTACTCTCGACCTCGACCTCGTGGAAGAAAGATGGTGCCATGTTGAAATGGACACGCATAGGGCTCGTCAATAGGTCGGGCCGGGTTTTAAAGAGGAGAGAAAAAATACCGGGCTGGGTTTTTTTAGAAAATTCAAAGCCTAAGCCCGACCCATGGGTCAGGCTTGAGAGAGCCCATTGGGCCGGGCCGAACCTAAACGGGCCTACTTCATTAAAAAAAATCAAAAACTTAATCATAAGGGCATTTTAGTCCAAATTTGATATTAAACTCACTTAATTCCAATATTTTGACATCAAATCAAATTCATAAAACACCCAATAAAGTCACACAACTTAATAAGATTTTTCACAAAAATAATAAAACCAAGTATTATTTTTGAGGTTATTACATAATTAGACCGTAATACGTTTAAAAAAATAATAAGTATCAAAAAAATATTTTTTTAAAAAATAATGGTATGAATAAATATGCAAATATTTGGTGATGTGTTCAAGAAAAGCATGATTATATTTGGTGGTACGATTATATTTCGTGATAGGATTATATTTGGTGATGTGATATGTTGTTTATCTTATTTGTGATGTGATATGTTGTTTATCTTATTTATATATATATAATTGTTGAATTAATAATTGACACAAATTAATGTGCTAATCATCCAATTATAAACTATGAATGAGTAAAGAAAAGTAAATGAAATGAAACAAATTATATGTGTAATTTAAGTGATATAATCCTAAACCTAAACTCTTATTTATGTATAATTATATATGTATGCGGGCCTAAAGGGTCGGGTTTTTGTGGGCTAGGTGGGCCAGGCTTTCTTGGGCTTAATCAGGCCGGCCTATGGCCCGGGCTGGGCTTCAGACACCTAAGCCCAAGCCTAGTCCAGCCCAATGAGGGCCGGGCCATCTCAGAGCCCATAACAGGCTGGGTTAGGCGGGCCCCCATCGCCCCATGAGCCCACGGGACAAATGATGCGGCTTCGACCCGCATTACTATAATGCAAAAGTCTAATCCGGACCTTTCACCTCGGAGACCTAGTTCTATGCAACGTTTTGCCGGCTACCAAGGATTGCTCGGCTGGAACGCTCGGGGCCAACTAGGAAGGTTCGTACCAAGTGGTCGCCATCATCTGACCTAGCATGTACACCCTTACCACGCTCAACGGAAAACCTCCCCAACCGCACCACCGCCAGTATTATCCTTAAAAATTCTGTACGCCGTGAACATCATGGTTCGGGTCGACGTCCATCTGTTTTTTAATATACCTACCTTTTTGTTATTGCTTTAATGGTTACACTTGCACTTAGAGTTTTTGTATTTTCTGGTTTTCCCGATCGGCTCAGCTCACACGTCAATTCACACACATGGCTAAAATAGCAATTTAAATCATAAAGCATATTACATCACTAAAATGAACAAACACACTTAAATAAACAAACCTCCAAAAGTTACTTAAAACAAAAAATTTCAAATTGTTCAAAATAAATCGAAGAATCGGTAGGATCTAAAAAAAAAATCCATCGAATCTATAAAGAAAAAGTACAGATAAAAGTTTTTTAGTTGTCTTCGACATCGGCAACGGCAAGTCCCTGAGGCTCGGCTAGAGGTTCTCGGGTTCTGGTTGCGGGAACTTCAGAGGGCTCGGCCACTAGGGCTTGTTCCCTCTGGCCTTGACCTATCGCCTCCTGTTCGTCCTCTTCCCCCTCGCCGACCAAGCCCTCCAGGCTGATCACGAACCCTAGGTAGGCCTTTGAATCTTTTCTAACGAGTCAAGGCCGCTTGAGAGCTGTGTCGCGCCCGCTGGCCCCACACCCTCAGCTGATTCTAGGAACTGTCCCACATCATCCACCTGAGGTTGGCAAGCATTCTTCACTGCCCTCTGCAACCGAACGTTCTCCTCTTTCAGCTGCATGCCCTCTACCCTCAGCTTCTCCACCACCGTAGCCAGCTCCACCTTTTCCGCTCGGCCAACGCTCTTGTTATTGCTCTCCTCCACCGCTTTCTTAGCTCGGTCCACAACTGCATTGGCCTCCACGTCCCGCTTCCCAATGGATCATGGTGCGCCTAACCGCACCATAATGAGAGAAGAGAACTTGCAAGAATAAAGTCGACCACCATAACAGACACCAAGGGTCGTACAAAAAATCAATAAGACCGAGAGCTTACCCTAACGCTCGGCTCAAAAGCCATGGCTATCAAACCCTCCCATGACATCTCCCTCGAAAGCACCAACCGGGTAGTGTCTAGGAAGTCATTCAGAAGATACGAATGGGTGGACGGCGAGGGCATGACCACTCTCTCTTCCTCTTTCTCCCGTTCCTCTCTCCTCCTCCTTTTAGCGACTGCTAGGCTTTCCTCCTCGACCATTGGCCTCTTCCCCTTGTCCTGCCCACATTGACAAGCAGGGGATCGGACCTCTGCTTACCTTACTGGCACCATAGGTTCCAACCCTTTGTTTATCGCTCGGACCTATAACGTCTGCCGTTTCGACCCCTACCTCGGGGCCCCGCCGCTCTTCTTCAGTAACCTCTCCAAAAGCTGCCGAGCTTTCGGGTTGTTCCTATCAACCCCCATAGCTGCGAGGAGTACACGTTAGCAGACGACAAATTAAGTTAAAATGAGACATCACAACGAAATTCAGATTGCGCTACTTGCCGGGATCGGATCTAAGAATCTGGACTCTCTCAATGAACTCATCGACAGTAGCTCAGTCACATCACGATCTTGGGGTGGCAGAGCCCGAATCACTTCAAGCCCCTCCTCGTTCGTCGATGTTATGATGCCTCTTCCATAGCACGAACATTGAAAAAATGGTCCTCCGTAGGTCGGGTTCATCTGGTGTGGGGCGACACCTAGGAAAGCCATCCACTTTTGCACGAAGGGTTGCAGGGGCAAACACAACCTGGTTTTAAACATCTCCCAATGTAATGTCACCCAACCCCTTGGAGGTCGGCTTAGTCGATCGTCCTCATGCAACAAAGCGAATATAATGTCTTTCAACATGTCATACTCCCTCCGAACCCTCTCCAGTAGATCGTGAGTCATACGAGTCAGCACCACATTCACTGACCAATCTTCCTCCTCGTAAAAATATGGGTGCGTAGGCACCCAAATCTATAAGAGCATGTCAGCTCCCCCGAGCCACATGCAGTGCTTACCTGCAAAGGCACCTTATCTAAGTCCACCAAGGGCCGATCAGGGTCCTCGGCATCCTCGTCTCCTACCAACTCTGCCTCAACGTTAGGAGCCTCGATATCCAGATGACCCTCAAGATCATTGTCAACCGTCAACTCCGCCCCCATGGCCCTCTCCACCTCAGTCTCCCTCATGACTCGTCCGATGAGCTCGGCACATCAACTACCGAGGGCCCAACCCTAATCCCAGCTCCCACGCCTATCGGTGGCCTATCACCTAATCGATGCCAGGCCTCATCCAAAACTCCAAAATTTATCCTACTCCTACTAGACCCGCTATCACCCATCCCACCAAACACAATTAACCCTTTTTCTTCTCTCCCCCTCACTCACCACAGAAGTAAAACAAGCAGAGAAGGAAAAACCTCTCACATGGCTAAGACAACCTCCTCGTAAAGCTCACGTCCCTTCACTAGCTCCTTCCTTGCAAGCACCAACTCGGATTCTCCAAACTCACAACACTAGGAGATATAGGGAAAGTCAAAAAATTCAAATGAGTGAAAATGGAAAAAATTTCCAACTTGCGCTTTATATAGGACCCAACTCGACTTACTCTACCGTTCGATGTTTCAAATGTCTCTCTGAAGATTGTGACGCGCGGACAA
>NC_024130.1:7142462-7153672 GCF_000346735.1 Prunus mume
ATTAATTTTGGGGAACCCCTGTCCCCGTTCCTTTCGGGGGACTTTCCCCCATCCCCGCCCCAAATCCCTGATTTTTTTTTTTTTTTTTGCATAAAAAAATATTTGTCATACATTTTAACATTAAGTTTCATATTAAATTATCATTCAACACATCCAAATTAATTATAAAGTTCAACTCAACTATTCAAAATCACATCAATATGAAATTCTAGAAAAGGTTATGAAGAATTAGGAGAGGGAGGTTAACTTAGGGTTAAATATAAATATTATAATTATTTATTTAAATATAAACATTTATATTTTTGGGTCGGGTTCGGGGATGGGGACGCCAATACCATCCCCTTCCCATACCCGTCGGGGATTTTTTAAGTTCGGGGATCCTCGTACTCGATACCCGTTTGGCCCCGAAATCTCCCCCCGTTAGGGTTAGGGACCCGGCCCCGCGGGGATTTTTGTCATCCCTAGATGGAGATACTCAAACTGAAAAGAATGAATCTGGATCATTGCAGATATCTAACTTTGGATGAGGCTGATAGATTGGTGGGCTTTGAGGATGACATCAAAGAAGTTTTCGACCACTTTAAAGGTCAACACCAAACTCTTTTATGTTCAACCGCCATGCCCACACAAATTCTGAACTTTGTTGAAGGTGCTTTGCTAAAACTTGTCACCTTAAACACGGGAACAACTAGAGCTGCAAACCTTAGTGTGCCTCAGCAGGTTGTGCTTGTGCAGGAAGGGGCCAAGTTTGTCTACCTTCTTAAGTGTCTACAAAGATTGCACCGCCTGTTCCAATCTATTGTGTTGATGGCGCTGGTGTAAATGGCATTATGTTATTTCTTCTGATGAAAGAAGTGGAAGCAGTAGGAATTCATGCAGGGATAAATCAGAAAGAGAGAGTATGCCATTTCTTCATTCAAGGCAAGGAAGAAAGATGTATTGGTTGCCACTGATGTTGTCTCAAAAGGTTTATATTTTTCGGATGTTGAGCATGTCATCAGTTATGACATGCCAGCACATGTTGAAGACTATGTCGAGAGGATAGGATGAACGGTAAGATGGGGAAAGAAGGGAATAGCAACCGTATTTAAAAACAAGAATCATAGTGAGACAACACATGTGAGATCAGATGAAAACTTGAGCTGAATATATCACCAGATGTATTGTCAACACAAGTTATAGCTAATCCAAGGATGAAAACTTGAGCTAATACATTTTTTGGTCAGAAAAGGCTAGCAAAGTATATTACCTAATGGGTTGATGCCTGCTGAATTTCACAGATATTTTCATAACTTTTATTCTAAACATAACATTCTCGTAAAAGGGTTCCTCATCGGAATTAACAATACCTAGTATTATGAGTTTCCCATGTTCATTCTAGATTCTTTTTGAAATCAAGATCTGCATGGTTTACCTACAAGGCTTAGTTACTCCTCACTAGTACATGAATGAGATCATAATTCCCAGGCTTAGTTTTCTTACTTGCATCATTTTTTGTAATGTAAGGGGTAGAAGATGTCCTCAGAAAGCTTCTTCACTTGTCCATGGCTGTAATTTTGCAATCAGCAACACCTTGAAGAATGAAAACTCAACAGACTTTAAGAAAAAAGATAAAAACAATGTATTGAAATCCAAAAACGAAAATTACCCTTTTGAGAAATACGTCTAAATTTGGCCCAATTTGCCATATCTTTTTTCAACCCCTTTTGTTTTGTAACCGTTTTGAGAGAAATGAGGAAAAACCAAGGCACCGATGCACCTAAGTACCTGTGAGCAACTATTCATTTACAATCGTGGGATTATGCTTGGCCAGATCTAACAGCTTAAAATATGTGATACATTAAAAAAAAAAAAGGGTTATCTACTGTAGACGTCCCTAAACTTGGCCTCTAGTTGCAATTGGGTCCATGAACTTTTTTCTTAGGCAATCAATAATAGTTCCAATTGGGTCATACTGTCCAAGTCTGTCAATTTGTCTGTCAAAATGAGGGGTAAAAACATCCTTTTGAGTTGCAGAGGTAATTGTTCTAAGGGTTTTTATTGTAAATGTCCCTGAACTTTGCTCTCAGTTGTAATTGGGTATGTGAACTTCTTTTTTAGGGAAATTACATCATTCAACTCAACAAGTAGTTCCAATTGAGTCCTACCATAATAGAGCTAAAAACTTAGAAACCACAAAAGATGGGTTTGAGGCAAAAGTCGAAGACCGACGGCTAGCGAAGAACTTCTCGATCTTCTCCACGTCAGTTACAGTGATTTTGAAGGTGTTGTTGGATTTGGCCACATCAACCAACGCCCTAGCGTAGCTGGCTATTGCTGTGGCGTTCATTCTGGAATCTGGGTTTAAGGGGGTGGGCTAAGGAGGAGGGGGAATGAACTGCGGGAGAGCGGGAGAGATAGAGAGGGAGGGCTGAGAGAGAGAGAGGGATGGATTCTGTTACGGCAGGACTCAATTAGAACTACTTGTCGAGTTAAAGGATGTAATTGCCTAAAAAAAAAAAGTTCATGGACCCAATTGAAACTAGGATTAAAGTTCAGGGACGTCTACAGTTAAAAACCCTTAAAACAATTACCTATGCACCTCAAAAGGACGCTTTTACCTCTCATCTTGACGGACAAATTGACAGACTTGGATGGCAGGACCCAATTGAAAGAACTTATGAAGTTGAAGGATGTAATTGCCTCAAAAAAAAGTTCACATACCCAATTACAACTAGGGGCAAAGTTCAGGGACGTCTACAGTTAAAAACCCTTTTAAAAAAAGGGACATTTTAGAAAAAGCAAAAGGAGAGAGAAAATTTTTAAAAGAAGCAAAAATGGACAAAAATGCCCTTATTTATTTTTAGATTTCCTAAGGAATCCAATACATTTGCATGTCTTTGATTTGAAAGTTGAGCGGTTTTTTTGTCTTTTTTGAAAAAGCTTTGGCTTTTTCCAAAAGTGAAATTTTTTTTTATGTCTAAAACCTAAAAAACCTTTAAAAAAACCTCATTTTCAACTTCTTGACCCGTTTTGAGTGGACAATTCTTTTGCTCTACGCATTCACTTCATCTATGCATATTCCTTCAAAATGCTTTTTATTTTTATTTTTATCCTTTAAAATGCTCTTAGAAAGTCATGTCCGGCGCTTCTAATACAAAAACCCGCACACATCTTGGCGCGCAAGAGGCCTCGAAATTCCAAAAGCAATTGCAAAGCCAGGGTTTTAAATTGTAGCTGAACTCCAAAACCCCAAAATAGCGCCTTTAGCCCTATCTCTATGAAACCCTCAGTCTCCCCCCAAACCCCTACCATGGCCCTAGCTTCCAGTCAGTGGCGGAGCCACAGTGGAGTTAGTGGGGTCGCACAACCTCTTGGAAGCCATGGAAATCAGCTTAGAAGTCCCTTGGAGTCGCTGGTCGACGAAATGACTGAAAGAAGGAAGGTTTGCAGCTGGAGAAGAAGAAGGGAGGGTATGCTGCACGCGGGGCTGTTTTTTTTTATTTAAAACAACTTGAGCAAAACGGTGTCGTTTTGGGCCAGATCTGAAACGTAAAAAAATAAAAAAAAAGCCCAGCGCATGTCCTCCTTCACAGCAGCGATTCCTCCATTCTCAACCCCAAAATTCTTTTGTTTTCTCTTCCAAACCCTAAGTTCCCAACTCCCCCAAACCCTCAACTCCATCTCCTCCCTTGCTACCGCCACTAAATTTTTACTTGGACTTTTAATGTTCGCCTTTCTTCCTCCATCCTCCGCTACCGCCTCGCTGCCCCACTCTACCCGACCCGATTTTCCAGTCTCCGTCACAACCTGTCGGAGCTCCGCTTCCTGTCCGCATCGTCCTCCCGTCCCGGGACCCACATCCGCCCAATCAAAGAGAGGCTCCAGGACGACCCCTAAAAGGAGTACCCAAGCGAGGGACAGAACGGGAATGGAAGTGTGCTGGTCAAGGACACAAGTGAGAACAGCGAAGACAGAATCGTTCGTGTTGAGCTCCACAAGGAGGCCACTGAAGCGTACATGGTCTACGCTATGTCTGTCCTGCTCGGCAGCGCCCTGCCGGATGTTCGCGACGGTTTGAAGCCGGTGCACCGTCGTATTTTGTGAGTGATGTTTGGTTCCCGAGAAAATTTCCTGGGAAGAACGTAATTTCTGTGAGTGATGTTTAATTTGTTCTGTATTGTTCTCAAATTACAGGTATGCAATGCATGAATTGGGGCTTGCATCTTGAAAACCGTTCAAGAAATGTGCTAGAGTTGTTGGAGAGGTTAGTAATCAGAGGCTTTCTGTTTCTTTTGTATGAATCCACAATATTTATATTTACGATTAAGATAGAAAATGCTTTGATGCAGGTTCTAGGAAAATTTCATCCCCATGGTGACACTGCTGTCTATGATTCCTTGGTGCGAATGGCTCAGGTAACAATAACTTTTTCTATTAACCAATATGTGAATTCATTACATAGAAGTAAAAACGGATAAGCTAGTAGCAAATACGAAAAATACTTCAACCTCTGAAATCTTTTTTTTTTTTCTGGATGGCCTCCCTGTAGTGTTCCTTTTTTCTCATTTGTTACATTGTTTTAGTTTTCCCAGCTGTAGGAGTTAGTTTCTTTAGAATAAATCTGAAACAGTGCGATATATTCTTTCTTTGTTTGCGGATATTTGAGTGCTGTCATCTTGTGTTAACCATGTCTTCTCTGGATGATGTAGGTTTTTTGAAAAGTGTAATTATAATGGTTATAGAAAAATACTCTGTGCAACTTTTTGTAATTTGGCTGGAGAGGAGTAATAAGATTTTTGTGAATTATAGTGGTGTGGGGATGGAGGTATTATGGGGTAAAGTACGATTTTGGTCTTAACTCTGGGCTTCTGTGTCTTCGAGTTTTGGAAAGCACCTGTACAGTCCAATCTGTTTTTGGGGTTCCAATTGTGAGAGAAATAGTACTGTTTTCAATTAATCTCGTTTTGCTGCTCCTGTTATGTTGATGTTTTGTTTTCGTGGACAATCCATCCGTGGATATATTTATTTTGTTTTTCAATAGATTTTTTCTTACCATAAAAAATAAATAAATAAATGCATCTTTAGGCATCCATGGCTGGAAATTAAATACCAAAGAGCTTTTGATGGATGGAACAATCAATTTGGAGAATGGAAGCTCAACATCATTGATAATTCTTTGAATGGACAAGCACCATCAGTTGCTGCCTCTTTTCATGTTCTATCTCTATGTTTATTTGCTGTATATACTAGGCGATGCCCCTTATTGTCTTTAATAAAATTTCGTCACTTCTTTTTTGGAAAAAAAAATCCTTGTATCAAATAATTCCAACTTTCTGGATTCTACTCCATTTCTTTTTGAACCTTTTGTCTTTGTAAATATTAATTTATATCACATTATAATTAGTTATTTAGTTCACATGGTCTCCTGATTGCTTTGAAATTTCATTTTCCAGGATTTCTCCCTACGATTCCCACTAATTCAAGGGCATGGGAATTTCGGGTCGATTGATGCTGATCCTGCAGCTGCCATGCGTTACACAGAGTGCAGATTGGAGGTATGTTCAGATATTTTAGTTACTTTGAACACTGTATGCGTTCTTAATAATCATGATATTGAAATGAATATTAAGATCTTTAGGTTATATGCTATTCCAGAAACAGGGCAACCTCTCTCTCTCTCTCATCCCCCTTCCCGCTCTATGTAGTGATGTTGTAAGTAATTTTTAGTGCTCTAAAAGGCCAAAGATCTTGTTCCAGGGTGTTTATTTAATGCCTATTGGCAGAGTGTGAACATGCTGCAGTGTTTGTTTAATGCCTATTGCACAAATCCAGGGAGTATAGGGGGATCCATTGTTCAATTTTTATTTATTTTTATTTATAATTTTGCCGTGGGCAGCTGTTTTACAAGTCTTTGTGCCACATAGCTGGTTGTCCAAGTAAATGTGTCAACATGAATAGTTTCCCTCATCATCAATAGGTTATAACAATAAACGTCATTATTTAAATTCAATTCAGGTCTCAAAAAATCTCTTATTTCTAACTTTTACAGTGAACTTTATGCTGTGATACTGTGTTAGACATGCAGATATATATGGTGCATTAATTCCCCCTTTTGGAAACTAATGTTATAAAGAAAATTAAATTAGACCATTGTCATTGAATTAAATAGTTTTAGTAAAAAACTGAGCTGTAATAAAAATATCCCAAATATTGGTAGAGGTGTACAAGGATTGTATGATAAAACTAAACACAAAGCCATCGTTTTGAAGGCTCCGGGCCTGTTGGTTTTTCATTTGATTTGTTTCAACATTGTTGGGAATTGGGATATTTTGGAGGCAAATTCAATGAAAGCCTTTGAAATGTTCCAAAAGGATGGGTGATAAATGCAATAACCTATTAGACATACACATGCCTTATTGCAATGGCAAAATGTTAAATGGGAAAGAATAAATTTACGCCACTGAGTTTGGTTTCCAGCTTGAATGAAGTACTTTATAAGGTGTTGTTTTTGAGATTGGAGTAGGTTTTGGGAAATACAAGTGGACAAACACAAGGTAATTTTGTGAAGGTGTGGAATACCTGTCCATTGCAGTAAGCTGCCATTTTTTTCCTTGAAGAAAACAGAAATGTCAGTGAAATATTGCCAATATCACTAGAAGGTAGCCTTAGAAATTTATGGTATTAGGAATTTGTTTAGATATGATCCACATAGTGGTGGAACCAAGAAGCATGTGTACAGTGTAGCCTTCATTGCAATGCCACCCATAATGATATTAATTAACGATCCGATTGGATCAATTTCTTCGCTCAAAATGATTCTGGTGTTACTAAATTATGGCTTTCCATTGTTCTAGAAGTACACCATATTTTCTTGATTGAACTTTCTTGCTCAAATGATTCATCACAATGCTTGGATTTTCATTTGGTATTTTGTCTAGTCACAGTATTCATGATGGGCAACCTAAGCAGATGGGTCTAAAGGAGTTGCTGCAGGTGACTACTTAAGTTTAATCTCTTTATTGGATTTATTTGATATTGTAGCATCTTTGCTAAGCACCCTAAGACTCCCCCCATCTAATAACCCTTGTATGTTATGTCATATATCAGATTCTAAACACGCGTCCAAAGGATCAAGAGCTCTGGGGACTTTCGTATGTTATGCCATATATCATATTCTAAACACGCGTCCAAAGGATCAAGATCTCTTTATTGGAAGGTAAAACTATTGTATCATATTTATCAAGTGACTCAAAATTCAAATTTACTAAGTAATCAGAAAGGTGGTAAAAAAAAAAAAAAATTATGCTGTAAGGATCCATAATTGGCACATTTGGTGCTTCTAGTTTTGCCTATGGAACAAACACCAATCTGGTCAAACTTGAGGTTTTAGTAATAGGGGAGTATGATACCTTGCGTTTCTTAAGGGAAGCTCTTCCTAGAGCCACGTTGGACATGAGTTTGTTGGAAACTAGGCTAGTGTTTCATTATTCATACAAAGATACCCCTTTTATGGTATCTTGTGATGCACTTGAGCATCCTAACATGATCGTTATGGACCACAGCTTTGTTGTTCAATTAGGTTAGGTAAAATCAAGATACATGTGGACGGATGACGTGGGAAGAAGTGGGGCCCGGAGGTTGGTGTGACGGTGGTTACAGTGGTGTGGGCTGGTCATGTAGAGGACGAAGAATTGAATGCTTTAAGTGAACAATGGAAACAAGGTGGCAAAATAACTTCTCCTTTTCTTGGGCTGATTGATGCTGTGTTCTTAGGGGAGTAGCACGATGATCTAGAAGAGATTGCCCCTCTACTTTGGAGCTGCTTTGACTTCGCAAAAGGGAGGAAGGACAAAGAGTCTACTTAGTAACTGCTCGGCCGCACAAAAGAGAGGAGGGACTTGACTTTTCAATTAGCCCAGTAAAAGGAGAAGTTATTTTGCTGCCTTGTTTCCATTGTTCCCTCAAAGGATTCAGTTTTTCGTCCTCCACATGACTAGCCCACACCACTGTAACTACTGTCACATCAACCCCCGGTCCCCACTTCTTCCCATGCCATCCGCCCACAAGTATCTTGATTTTACCTCTCCCTAATTGAACAACAAAGCTATGGTCCATAACGATCATGTTAGGACGCTCAAGTGCATTACAAGATACCATGAAAGGGGTATCTTTGTATAAATAATGAAATGCTAGCCTGGTTTCCAACGAACTCAAGTCCAACGTGGCTCTCAAAAGAGCTTCCCTTATGAAACGCAAGGTATCATACTCCCCTACTACTAAAACCTCGATTTTGAGCACTTCGTTGTTTGTTCCATGGGCAGAATTGGAAGCACTAAATGTGTCAATTATGGATTCTTGCAACATAATTTTTTTAAGTTAACAACCTTTCTGATCACTTAGTAAATTTGAGTCGCTTGATAAATCTGATGCAACAATTTTACCTTCCCAACAGTTCAAGAAGACAGCCCAAAGGCAAAAACTCCATGATTGTAGCGGTTGAACACCTTCGGCATTTTCCAGTACCTTAATACCATCCTCACTTGCATGCTGAAACTGCAAGTATTCTTCCTTCCTTTTTTAAATTGTAAACAATGAGAATCCTAACACTGATATTAAAGCAAGTGTTCTTTCAACTCTAACTTTAACCTCGAAATATATAACAGTGAGCATAGCCCTCTCAAGATAAAAGTGGTAATAACCACAATAAGAACCTGTATGTCTCCGCACACTATTGGAGCTTCAAAGGTATACAACTTATCACCAGTGGCAACATCCCAAATCTGCAAACAGATAATCATGATGTTTGCAATTGCAGGCCATAGCCTTATCCATCGCAAGGAAGGAAAATGCCATACAAACCAAACCTTAATTGTCTTGTCCTCTCCACAATTTATGATGCATAATTGTTTGTTTATATGCGAGTTAAAGCAAGATCGCTAACATTACCGACATGAGCATCTATCTGGCAGAATTTCATTAAAAAAATTTGATCAACATATAAGTAATTAGTCTTGAAAAAAAATGGATAGTTGTAAACAGCCAAGAAACCTTGTTTGTACCCAAATCAGGTTAAACAGTACTAGCAATCACAATTGTAGAAATCGTAAGAGTCACTATATGAAATTAAAAAAGGAAAAGAGAAAGAACCTCTAGGTGGTTCTGTAAATCGTCACCACCATTGACAGGAATATAGTTGCAGTAAATTCGTGGAATAGGCAATACTTGAAATAGAAGTTGGGCAAAAAGTAAGAAGAACAAAAAACTATTCGTAATAACCTGATCTGTGAACTTCAACAATTTCCCCCCTATTAACCAGAAACTGTAATTTACTTTTTCTCATGCATGTAAGGCACACCAAACAGTACGTAAACTAAAATGAATCATGGGAAGTAAGTCCCCTTGAACATACCAAGATGGGAACCCTCAGGACTCCAAATAACCAGAAACAAGCTTTTCCCTGCCGCCTACGTCGCATATTGTTACGCAGGCAATATTTGTTCCAACTGAAATTGGAAGGAAAAAATAATAAATTTAAATCCAGAAACCATACAACAAGAGGATAAGATCAAAGAGAATAAATTCTGGCACGAGCAAACCGAGAGCAGAGTGTGTTGCACCGGATGAAACTCCATGCTAGTGACAGGTGAACCTTGACTCAAATTGACAACAACAGTCTTGGGCAAGTCCTCAAAAGAGTGAAGGGTATGGATGTTTGTGGAAAGAAATTAATAGACAGACCTGCAAAGGTAAACGGGAGGTCAGGTTGCAAGGAAGCTGGATTATTATGCATAATCTCGAGGATGTAGGAAAGATAAATGTAGTTGAGGCAAAAAGAAAAACAACTTTAAGATTAAAACACATATTGCACAGAGAATAGGAACACTAACAACTACATTACTTTCAAGATCTTGTTTCAATAAGAAAAAATGCAAAAGAAAACAAAAATTTAAGAAGTGAACCATAATCCGTAATAGACAGATTGACAGAGTGGAACCGATATACGAATAACAAAATAGAAGAAAGGAAGAGCGAGTGGGACGTCATCTGATGTCCCCAGCACTCTTGATCCTTTGAACACCTCTTCAGAATCTGCAATATGACAGAACATTGCTGGGTTGTTGGTTGGAGTCGTCCTAGATAGCTTTAGAAAAGATGCTACCATATCAAATAAATCAAGAGCAAAACAGAACTTAGTTGCAAAAGTGAAATTAAATGAAAAGAACGCAGCCCTTACCCCCTCTCGCATCTGTAATTCCACCCACATCCGAACCCCATGGATTCCATGTAAATAATTGCTTGTAGGTAATAGGCCTCCACATCAACCTTGCATCCTAATAACACATTCCCCCATCCTCATGCACTGGTCGGAACTTCAGAAACCACAACCAATGTCAATACCACAGAGTTTTGAGTTTTTCATGTTTGCAAACTAAAATTATTTTACGAACTAGCATTTTAATCATTTAACACACAGAATTAGGTATCATGATATTAAGGAAACTCCATCTCATATTGCAATCATTTTCAGTTTCCGTTTAGTAATTTATGACAACATTCTATACGTTTGACATTCGCAACATAACGCCCTATTGTGTACTGACTTGTTCTAACAGAAATACAAAGTAAATATTATCAGATGTTTCGCTGGAAAACTGGTACTTTTTACTACTCACATGTTATTTGAACATTTCCTAGCAATACAGTGTTGACGTGACTTGTCGATATTGACTTACTTTCCTTACACACCAAGGATTCCTATTTTATTTATAATTGATTTACTTTAATTTCTGATTTCCAACTGTAAATAGATTTAGGAATTTATTATTTATTTGCCCATTCAGGTTTTGTTGTAATATAAATATGACCTCCTACAAGGAGAAGAATACATAGAAAATTCCCACAAACAAATATTCTCTCATAGTTTTCATATTTTAGCATGGTATCAGAGCGGCGATCTTGGAATTGCTGACTCTAGTTTCAAACCCCAAACGCCGCTATGGGGGTTGATGATTTTTTCAACCCTCATGGAGGTAGCACCACCGACTCCTTCTCTCCTTCTCAACCAACCATACCTGAGTTGAATGCCCAAATGGCTCAGCTCCTACAGATACAGACTTTGGCCCCAAATTTGATCCTAAATCAGGATCCCGGAATCAGGATCCTATTTTGACGACCCCAACCCCGACCTCGACTATGACGACGACGACCCCGACCCCGACTCCGAAGAC
>NC_024130.1:7156980-7186007 GCF_000346735.1 Prunus mume
ACATCTATGCACCAACGTGAGGGGGAGTGTTGGCGTGACTTGTGGATATTGACTTACTTTCCTTACACACCAAGGATTCCTATTTTATTTGTAATTGATTTACTTTAATTCCTGATTTCCAACTGTAAATAGATTTAGGAATTTATTATTTACTTGCCCATTCAGGTTTTGCTGTAATATAAATATGACCTCCTATAAGGAGAAGAATACATAGAAAATTCCCACAAACAAATATTCTCTCATAGTTTTCATATTTTAGCATACAGTACCATCAGTAATAAATTCATAAGCATAAAGAAAATATTGAAAGAAATTAAATAAGCCAGATAATAAGAAACCATACAAGCATTCTTCGGAACTGTTGGACTGATCAGTCCAACAGAAACTGTTTGGTGTGGACCACAGGACTGGTTAGCCATCCCTTCAGTGACAGATGCGGTAAAAGGTGCTGGCGGAGGCTGAACTAGCGGACAATGAAATATATTAAATAAACATACAAATAAAAATCGGTACTAAGTAGACTCTTTGCCCTTCTTCTCTTTTGCAAAGTCAAAGAAACTCCACAATAGAGGGGAATCTCTTTTAGATCATCAAGTTGCTATCTTAGGAACATAGCATCAATCAGCCTAGGAAAAGGAGAAGTTATTTTGCCGCCTTGTTTCCATTATTCCCTCAAAGCATTCAATTTTTCGTCCTCCACATGACCAGCCCATACCACTGTAACCACTGTCACATCAACCCCCGGTCCCCACTTCTTCCCATGTCATCCGCCCATAAGTAACTTGATTTTACCTCTCCCCAACTGAACAACAAAGCTATGGTCCATAACGATCATGTTAGGATGCTCAAGTGCATTACAAGATACCATGAAAGAGGTATCTTCGTATGAATAATGAAATGCTAGGCTGGTTTCCAACGAACTCAAGTCCAACGTGGCTCTCGAAAGAGCTTTCCTTATGAAATGCAAGGTATCATACTCCCCTACTACTAAAATCTCGATTTTGAGCACTTCGTTGTTTGTTCCATGGGCATAATTGGAAGCACTAAATGTGCCAATTATGGATTCTTGCAACATAATTTTTTTAGTTAACAACCTTCCCGATCACTTAGTAAATTTGAAATTTGAGTCGCTTGATAAATCTGATGCAACAATTTTCGAGTAATTTTGTATCCCATGACATGAGTGTTATCTATATAAATTATTTTAGACAAAAAGAAAAGTCGTCATTTTGTATTGTGATTGTTGGTTAATTTGATTTGTTGAATTTCAACTATATCTGCATTTCTTGGTTGTACTATTGAATTTTGTTGTAATTGTTCTATAGCGGCTAGTTAAATTCAGAGATTATACAATGCTTTTATGTGTGTCTTTTTCAGGATGATTGAAATTAAATTTGATGTGGACCTCGAATGGTTTCTCTCAAATAAGGTTTGTGGTATATCTATTCCACAATCTCTTGAAAAGACTTGTGTAAACTGAAAAACCAAGAAAGAAGAAAATTGAGCCCTTTAACACACCAATGTGGTGTAAGCAAAAGGTCCTCCAATACCTAAGTCAGAATGAAAATATGCGATCCAAAAGAACTAAGGTTCTTCGTTGTAGGAACATTTACCAATGTCTGGGTGACTACTTTCTTGTTGTTGAAGGATACGTGATGCAACTCTATTAGATCTATTAAGACCCATTATCCCAACTATCATGTCAATTAGTTGTTTGACTTGGGACGTGGGATGACTAATGGGTTTAATGCGAGTGATATTTGGCAATACTCAAGTAATGATTGTACGGAAAGGCTATAATGAGGGCTTAAAGTGAGGAGATTATTTGAGGAGGTCAAATCTCACCATCAACAAATGTAAAGAAATCATGGGACTTAAATATTTTAAATGTTTTGAAGGTCGGATCGGTCTCCTCAAATAACCTCCTCACTTTAACTCCTCATTGTAGAAGCTCCCATGACTATAATGGATTGTGACTGGTCATGTTTTGCTGTGTGTCATTACTTCGAGGATTGAGCCTGATATGTCTTTCTTTATATCGCCCAACTTGGGCTTCAAAGATTTTTGCCCAAAGTGTTCTGAAGTCCTCAATGGGTTTGATAGAGGTTACTTCCTCTGCCAACCGAAACGGTGCGCTAATTAGATGCAAATCCCTTTCCTGTGTATGTCGAATGACAAATTTTCCCAATTGTGTTTGACCAAGTCCACGTGTCATTATGTTATTGGCTGAAAAATTCTTGTTCCCACAAGTTTATTTGAGAAAACCTGCAATAAAAAGTGACTCGTAGCATGGAATAACTAAGTTCTAATAAAATTAATACTACATTTTTGACACAAACAACATACACTCTGATTTTTATTTATTAAAAAATCTAATCTCTCTACATGTGTTTCAGAGCATGCGAGGAGCAGGGGTGGAGGGAGCTAAGCCCAGGAGGTCCTATTAGGGGTGGGCATAAAAACCGATAAACCGAATGAACCAACCAAACCAAACCAAACCAAATTGAAAAAGGAGGTTTTTTTTACCAAACTAAAAAAGTCAACACTGGACCTGACCCAAACCGTTGACTTCGGTTCAGGCTTCGGGTCTAAAATTTTTTAAACCGGTGGACTTGAACCGAACCGCATAATATTTAACTATATATGCATTTTCCATGTGTCATTGTCTAATTGGCTTAAAGAATAGTTTATGCGGAGTCTGCTTGCACTGGATCATTACCCTCACAAAGTTAACTCGTTCACTCTCATTCGTCTCTCTCTTTCAGCCTTAACTCACACTCGCCACCTCTCTCTCGATCTCACTGCTCCTGTCGTCCTCACCAAATCGACGGTGATGGCTACCGCTACGACGTCATTGTTGTCATCGTTGCTCTCTCTATCTCTTGTCTCACTCACCCCCTTTACCTCTCTCTCTCACCTCCCCCTCTCTCCTCTCGCGCTTTGCACCTCTCTTTCTGACAAGGAGGAACCAGAAGCACCTTGACAGCAATCCCCCATAGCTGAAGACCCAGATTGAGCTTTTAGGTCTGATGCAGTAAGTAATCTGATGGCTTTCAGTTCTTTTGCTTTCAGTTTTGTCAATTCTTCAATATTTTCAATGTAGTTTGATGGCTATCTGTGATTTGCTCACTAATCTGAAATTTCAATTTAGCTTGAAGTATTTGACAAAAGTGAAGATAACTGCTTGGTGATATCTTCACTTTTATCTTCAATATTCTTCACTTTGAGTACCCATTGGTTGATCTGTAGGGAACAATTAAAAAAACAGCATCTTTTTATTTAAACTTTGAAAAAGTATGGATATTTGACAAAAGTGAAGATTACTGCTCGGTGGGACTGATATTTGATGCGTGCCTTTTAAAACACTGTATAAACCCTATGCTATTTCTAATTTTTCTTCAATCCAAATCAATGGTATGTTGTTTTTAACTTTATATGTGCGTCTTTGTGGTAAGGACTTGGATAAAAGTTTGTTGTGACTACAATGTGGTGGTGATTATGGATGAATCTGACTCAGTGCTAGCGGTGGTGAGTTCTGAAAATTTGCTTGCTTGATGTTCATGATATATTGGTTTTGAAATATGTTTAATGTTAATGAGATTTTGGTTCTGACATTTTTTTGTGGTTATAGATAGACCTACTGCTGTTTCGGTGGGATTGATATTTGATGCTTCATTTTGTATTTGGTTGATTAAATATTGATGGAAATAAAAATTTAACATCTTGAAGTATTGGGGTTGGGGGAAATTAAGGCATTCCCAGCTATTTGGTTTGCCTTGGCTGAAATACATTTCTTAAGAAAACGAAACAACAGAGCTTATAAGATGTTTTGAATGATAACTGATTGAGGAGTGTTTTGATTTGTGTATTTGAGTTGATTGATGTGCTATAACTTGTTTTGATATGTTTAAATGATTTGAGACAAAAACTGCAAACACTTTTCTTTTTTTTGGGTGAAATTAACTATCGAGTTGGAGTATGATTATGGTTGTTTGGTGAATGATTGTTGACTGATACAAGTGTATTATTATTATTATTTTTTTTTGCAGCTCCCTTAACTGATACAATTATACAAGTGAATGTGTTTGGTATTTAAAATCTAATTAGGTGTTTTACTTGTTTTTTTTTTTTTTTGGTTGTAAAATATAATTTGGTGCTTTACTTGTATTTTTTGTCATGGCTTGGGATGTAACTTGTAAGAAACAACTAATTTGATAGTTGGATGATGCTTGTGATTGTGATTTAGTTTTGAAACTTTAAAAAAGCAGGTTATAGCTGAGTTGAATTTACATGATTTGGGTAAGGAAAAATGAAATGGGCTCTAAGGGATGGCCTGTTTGAAAAATTGGCATTGTGAAAAAAAAACTAACAAAATTGGGCTTTTGAATAAATAAACTAATTAGGTTTTAACAATTTTACCTAAAAAAAAAAAAAAAAAGATTTTGGCCCAAAAAAAGTGAGTTAGGCTCAAAAAACTAGTGTTGGGCTAAAGCCCAAAACTGACAAAAAAGCCAGAACCGAATCGGAGCCTATCGGGTCGGTCCATTTTCGGTTTTAAGTTTGGACCCAACCCAACTCAAGAACCGATATCCTACTCGGTTCGGCCCACCGAGTCACTCAAAATTGGACTCGACCCGAACCGTGCCCAGGTCTAGGTCCTATGCCCCCTCTCAATGTTATTGAGCCCTTTGTTTTCTTAGCACAATTACCAATCTTTTATCAAATTTCAAAGTGCCATTTTTATGTTTTCCTTCTCTCTCTTTTCACTATTATTACTACCCCTTCTATATCTCTTCTTGTCTTATTTTAACTCTAAATTTTGTAGTAATAAACTACAATTGGAATTTCTTAGTGAGTATATTTAATGAAGTACATTTAGTTTCAATATATTCTGCTAGTATCAGTAATGAGTAGATAGTGAATATAATATGTAAAATAATAGAGTATAGTAATCAAATTTAGGGATTTTGTATCAACTAAAAAATTAATTCAAATGTCATTTCAATATTTGAGAGTGCCCCTCTGTACAAAGTCTCTAACTCCACCACTGACGAGTGGGCTTTTTTTTTAATCACGGCTGCTACAAGGCACAATTTTTTTTTTCAATATACATACTATCATTGGCTCATGCAAGGGGACTTTTCTTCAACTGCCAAAACATCGCAGATAGTATACAACTCAGTAGCTAGAAAAAAATGTCAAAATGTAATTTTATTTTATTTTATTCCTTTAACAACCGATAGGGAGGGGGAGGGGGAGGTGGAGGGGGTAATTGAAATTGGGTTTCACAAGGTGCCAACAGGAAGGTTCGAAGATGTCCTCTAACTGCCAAGAAAAGTAGAATTATATAAATGTTGCCTCAATTTGAACTGGCTCCGAGCTTATCTCTAATAAGTTGAGTCATTGATGTGTTAAAGACCCATTATCCAGCAAATTTATTACCCTGCTTCTTCTTTACAAAACCTGAGAACAAAACAATAAGCTGGCAAGAGAAGAGATACCACTGTGAAGAAAAGAAAGGAAATTTGTTCGTTGAGAGAGATGAAACAAAGCCTGCTGCAGCACACTGGATATGCTTTTGTCCAAAACCATTCCAGCAGAAGAAAGCAGTAGAGCCAAGAACTGAAATGTGAAGAAAAATACAAATGAAATTTCAGAACAATGAAAGAAAAATAATGAAAATGAACCTAGAAGGGAAAGCAATTATAATATAAAAAGACTCTCTTGAATGCCGTCATTTGCCTGAACTGAACTCCGTCAATGAATCGGAAAAGAAAAATAATCAGGCATGGATTATATTGAAATTGAAGGAAAAACCATACAATTAAGAACCCACTATGCTGTATACAGACCGCGTAGATTTCAGTTTTTATTATTTATTTTTTTGCTTTATTTTTTGTCTTTTACAATAATACCCACGCGAATTTTAAATAAGCATTTTCCACATCACTTTATTTTATTTTTGTTTTAGGGGTGTTTTTGTCCATTTATTTTATTTTTTGTTTTTGGTGAAGCCCTTTAACTCAACTGCTTTTATGCTGGCTTTATAATAGTAAGAGATAATGTATTTTTGAGTTGAGTGTCTCTCTCACTCTCTTTTGTTTTTTTTTTTTTAGGGGAAAAAAAAAACTAATAATAATAGTAAAGAAAAAAGGGCAGCACACGCATCATATGCATACACATTATGCCACGAAAGTTCTAGAAATTTAGAAAATATAGAAAACGAGCGATAAAGACTGAACAAAAGGAAAATTAGAAACCTCCTTTCAAAAAGAAAAAAGAAAATTAGAAACCAAGAAAACCTATAAAAACGTAGAACCTTCCTTTCTTCAACTTCGTTCTTCAACTCTCACACACACCCTCTCTCTCTGAGATTCTCAGCACACACTCGTTTACTTTGTGTTCGATGCTTGAAGATCTGCAACTCATGTTCTTTTTTTTCTTTTTTATTTGGTGCTCACTCAAAAGTGTATATATATAGTTGTAACACTCTGACCCAATTTAAGCATTTTATTTAATTGTTTAATTGTGAAATTACATTTTTGCTTTTGGGGATAGGGGCATTTTAGTAACTTTATTGTTTGGGAAGGAATTTGGAGAATTGAGCAGTATATTTGCAAAGAGCTCGGCATGCTCAATTTCGAATTAAAACAAAGGAATCCCAGTCAAGAAACTGAAAGGACGTGTTGGGAATTCCAAATTTTGTTTTAAGAAACCCTAAATACCTACATCCCTGCACGCGTTATTCTCTATCTCCCTCTCCCTCTCCTCGATGCCTCTTTCTTCTTCTGTGCGCAGCACCAAGGCCGGCAGCGATTCTCGTCGTCCGGCCACGCCAGGTCGTGGGACCAGTCGGAAAAGAACGGCCATCGACTGACGACCTCATCCTTTACCTTTTACGACCAGCACAGCCCCTCCCTGCGACGGATGGAGCTCGGAAAGGCGGAGAGGTTCGCGATTTTTCTGTAGCCGTTTCCGGCGACTCCGGTAACCATTGTCGTCAATGAAGGTATGGTTCTCCATCCATTTTTCGTGCTCTAGCTGTTTATGTACTTGGTTTTGGTTATTTTTGAAGAATGTATTTAAATGGAATCCATGGGGATTTGGATGTTGGTTGGGATAAGAATGAAACTGGTCGGCGCCCATCGCTGGGTTAAGTTTGTTAGTGAGATTTGGTGACCATGAATTGTAGTTGGGATTAGTTGAGATTCGGTAGAAAGATATTGTATGACGATTTTTATTTCCCTTTGCCTGTTTCTTTTATATGTTGGGCTCATTAGTGAATAGGGTTTGTCAGGTTCACACTCATCAGACACTTGCCAATCGATTCTCTTTTGCTTGAAGGGTATTTTTCGAATTGCATGATATGGTTTCCCTGCTTCAATTTGTTTGTGTTCTCACTTTTGCAACTAAGTTCTATTTCTCTATTGGATTTATTTGATATTGTAGCATCTTTGCTAAGCACCCTAGGACTCCCCCCACTAATAACCCTCGTATGTTATGTCATACAGCAGATTCTAAACACACGTCCAAAGGATCAAGAGCTCTGGGGACATTAGCTGGTGCGTTCACTTAAGAATCGTGGAGTTTTTGCCTCTGGGCTGTCTTCTGGAATTGCTGAGAAGGTAAAACTATTGTATCATATTTATCAAGTGACTCAAAATTCAGATTTACTAAGTAATCAGAAAGGTGGTAAAATAAAAAAATTATGTTGCAGGGATCCATAATTGGCACATTTGGTGCTTCTAGTTCTGACTATGGAACAAACAACAAATTGGTCAAACTCGAGGTTTTAGTAATAGGGGAGTATGATACCTTGCGTTTCGTAAGGGAAGCTCTTTCTAGAGCCACGTTGGACATGAGTTTGTTGGAAACTAGGCTAGTGTTTCATTATTCATACAAAGATACCCCTTTCATGGTATCTTGTGATGCACTTGAGCGTCCTAACATGATCGTTATGGATCACAACTTTGTTGTTCAATTAGAGAGAGATAAAATCAAGATACTTGTGGACGGATGACGTGGGAAGAAGTGGGGACCGGAGGTTGATGTGACGGTAGTTACAATGGTATGGGCTGGTCATGTGGAGGACGAAGAATTGAACGCTTTGAGGAAACAATGGAGACAAGGTGGCAAAATAGCCTCTCCTTTTCTTGGGTTGATTGATGATGTGTTCTTAGGAGAGTAGCACGATGATCTAGAAGAGATTGCCACTCTACTTTGGAGCTGCTTTGACTTCGCAAAAGGAAGGAAGGACAAAGAGTCTGGTTAGGAACTGCTCGGCCGCACAAAAGAAAGGAGGGACTTGACCTTTCATGTTTCCTAGCTGCCTGTTCAGAAATCTCTACATTAGAGGAGGACTAACTGCTGAAAGCAGTACTTAATTGTTCTTGGGCAACAAGAAAACAAAGAAATCAGTACTAAGTGGACTCTTTACCCTTCTTCTCTCTTGCAAAGTCAAAGAAACTCCAAAATAAAGGGGAATCTCTTTTAGATCATTAAGTTGCTCCCTTAGGAACACAACATCAATCAGCCACGGAAAAGGAGAAGTTATTTTGCCGTCTTGTTTCCATTGTTCCTTCAAAGCATTCAGTTTTTCGTCCTCTACATGACCAGCCCGCATCACTGTAACCACTGTCAAATCAACCCTCGGTCCCCACTTCTTCCCACACCATCCGCCCACAAGTATCTTGATTTTACCTCTCCCCAACTGAACAACAAAGTTATGGTTCATAACAATCATGTTAGGGCGCTCAAGTGCATTACAAGATACCATGAAAGGGGTATCTTCGTATGAATAATGAAATGCTACCCTGGTTTCCAATGAACCCAAGTCCAACATGGCTCTCGAAAGAGCTTCCCTTACGAAATGCAAGGTATCATACTCCCCTACTACGAAAACCTCGATTTTGAGCACTTTGTTGTTTGTTCTATGGGCAGAATTGGAAGCACCAAATGTGCCAATTATGGATTCTTGCAACATAATTTTTTTATTTAACAACCTTTCTGATCACTTAGTAAATTTGAAATTTGAGTCACTTGATAAATCTGATGCAACAGTTTTACCTTCCCAACAGTTTAAGAAGACAGCCCAAAGGCAAAAACTCCATGATTCTCAAGTGAATGTAGCGGTTGTACACCTTCGTCATTTTCCAGTACCTTAATACCATCCTCCCTTGCTGAAACTGCTAGCATACTTCCTTTTTAAATCGTAAACAATGAGAATCCTACAGATATTAAAGGCAAGTGTTCTTTCAACTCTTAACATTAACCTCAAAATATATGACAATGAACATAGCCCTCTCAATATAGTGGTCATAACCAAAATAAGAACCTGTATGTCTCCGCACACTACTGGAGCTTCAAAGGTATACAGCTTATCACCAGAGGCAACATCCCAAATCTGCAAACAGATAACCATGATGTTTGCAATTGCAGGCCATATCCTTATCCATCGCAATGAAGGAAAATGCCATACAAACCAAACCTTAATTGTCTTGTCCTCTCCACAATTTATGATGCATAATTGTTTGTTTATGCGAGTGAAAGCAAGATCACTAACATTATCGACATGAGCATCTATCTGGCAGAATTTCATTAAAAAAATCCGATCAACATATAAGTAATTACAGTCTTGAAAAAAAATGGATAGTTGTAAACAGCCAAGAAACCTTGTTTGTACCCAAATCAGGTTAAACAGTACTAGAAATCACAATTCTAGAAATCTTAAGAGTCACTATATGAAATTAAAAAAGGAAAAGAGAGAGAACCTCTAGGTGGTTCTGTAAATCGTCACCACCATTGACAGGAATATAGTTGCAGTAAATTCGTGGAATAGGCAATACTTGAAATAGAAGTTGGGCAAAAAGTAAGAACAAAAAACTATTCGTAATAACCTGATCTGTGAACTTCAACAATTTCCCCCCTATTAACCAGAAACTGTAATTTACTTTTTCTCATGCATGTAAGGCACACCAATCAGTATGTAAACTAAAATGAATCATGGGAAGTAAGTCCCCTTGAACATACCAAGATGGGAACCCCCAGGACTCCAAATAACCAGAAACAAGCTCTTCCCTGCCGCCTACGTCGCATATTGTTGCGCAGGCAATATTTGTTCCAACTGAAATTGGAAGGAAAAAATAATAAATTTAAATCCAGAAACCATACAACAAGAGGATAAGATCAAAGAGAATAAATTCTGGCACGAGCAAACCGAGAGCAGAGTGTGTTGCACCGGATGAAACTCCATGCTAGTGACAGCTGAAGCTTGACTCAAATTGACAACAACAGTCTTGGGAAAGTCCTCAAAAGAGTGAAGGGTATGGATGTTCGTGGAAAGAAATTAATAGACAGACCTGCAAAGGTAAGATTTATTTATTGTTTTATATGTGCAAGCAGCTCAGATAATTTACAGCACCATTACCTTAAATGATAACTTATCCCTAAACCAAAAATACGTATTGTCAAAATTGTATATAGCAGCCGTAAATTGCAAGTAATACTCCTGTCAATTATGGATATAAGTCAGCACCCTTCAAAAGCTGGATTTTGTTGGTCTAACTTTAGACCTTGCCTAATTGGGTGGGGTCAATTATCGGCTGTATTTCGGCTGTACCAGCCCAAGAGTCTTCTAGTGTCCTTCATTACTATTAACGAGTCTGAAAATCACAGAAGCGTTAGGTCACTAACATATACAGGCTGTAATCACTTCTTTTGGCATATGAAATCATTCACAGAATTGTCTCAGTTAGTAACATATGCTTCTCTTTAGGATTCTATGATGCAATGCAGCCAAGTGTGATGCCCAAGGTCTCTAGGGAATTCCAAGAACCCTACTAGTGTGATGCTATGTTCTTCACTTCTCTACAATTTACAGAAAACATCAAGAGTAAGTTACACAATCAGTAACATTGCTGTATATTTTTCTCCCGCTCTTACATCAGTCGATCATAGTCGAAATCTGGAAGTATTTAGAACAGAAACCCAATATCCGTGTTCCTTTTATAGAGATCTATCAAAGTTTGGTTTAGGATTTATAAGGGATCATATAATTTGGTTTTTGTTCCTTTTTTTTTAAATTTTTTTTTAAAATTTACTCCATTCATGGATAATTCCAACAACATCTAGTTTAGTTAAGATCTAGACCAGCAGCACCACCCAAGTATACCATTCCTGTTAATTGCAAATAGAGAAGGAAACATATTCTGCAATGACATTAGCTTAAAAAAGGACTTCTATGAAACAAAAAAAATTAATAGAGTATATTAAGAAAAGACAATAGGAAGCAAGGGAAAGGGTTTTCAGGGCTAGAAAAGATTTTGGCATTCAAGCAGACAAGGAAAAATTTCAATAGAAGCAAACCTTCTCACATTCAGATCTTAGCAGCTCTATAAATGGTCATCTCACAGTACGAAGTTTATTATAGTGAATCCATTTAGAGTGGTAACATTTACCAATGCAAAGTTGAAGGAGATAAACCAATTGTCTTGTTGCCATCAAGTCAGATAAATAACATCAATCTATGGTCTCATAGAAGAATTTTGCACTATGAACAACGCATCTGCTACCAGTGGAAACTTGAAACATGATATAAGTGAACATCTTCCCTACTTAAGCTCTTGTTTGAATCTTTTCAATTTAATTCGACAGAGCAGTCTGTGAGGGCGCCAAACTCGTCAATGAAGATCTACAACATCTGAAGGCATTTGACAATAACCTATAGCTGCGAAATGCGACCCATCTGTTTCATTCTTAGGATTGATTGCATATGGCACTTTTTCAAATATCCGTTTAAAAATGAAAGCCCCTATTCATGCATAATGTTATATGTTTGTATCAAGCACGCTAATGGAACACTAACTGTGACATTAACTGTCACACCGTTTTTGAAGAAACTTTTGGCTTGTAAAGATCTGAGTTGTCTCCTTGAGTCTGCTCTGGCTTCCATGCCACTGCATCGAAATTTCTAGGGTCCCCCGCTATAATCTCAACGTCAGGTGAGTCTCCTTCTGGAAAATAGTCTGCCATTGGAATCCAACCCAGCTGGCAGTCCTCTATCCTCCTTCTTAACCGCAAAGCCAAGTCCCACAAAATCAATACTTGAAACTGACAATTTTCCCTTCTTGTCTACTATCTCATTCCCCAAGTTTCCCCCAGTACCTGAAATTACATAATTCATTCTTGAGCAGAACCTCCAATAGTATTTTGTGTTTGCTATCACCTTAGAAAACTCCAGTGCATTGCTCAGAAAAATAATGGAAAAGCAAACTTAGAAAAACAAAAATCAAAACATAACTTATAGATGATTAAACCTTCTACCATTTATGAAGAAGCAAATAAACAAACACCTAATTTTGTGTAAGTCTACGGCAAGTACCTGTTTCACTCTGTCACTCTTCAGCTCTAATTTCAAATATATATTTTTTCCTCTTTTCAAAATTACCTGAAATTTTGTCACTCTGTTAATATCACCACCCACGATGCCTTTACTCTTGTTGATGCCCAAAATCGGGGGACAACTTAGGTGGAAGAAGTGTCAAGTCTTCATCAAGACAAGAGGGTTGTGGACCTTCGGCAATGAGAGATCCTGCAAAAGAAATAGGGAGGAAGCAATCGTCAACAAGAGTAGGTTACGTAGTAATTTTGGTAAAGTAACAGTAAATGTGAAAAGTAATTACTCTTTTTACTTGGGCACAATTCCTCTTTTATAAAGAAGTGAAAGTGAGAGTTTGCACAAAGTTTCAATGTGGGATTTTGCACTCGTAACGGTGACACGTGTCCATAGTTCTAGGTTCTGTAACTGAGAGCTTCAGCAGGCTTCGAGTATGTCTGCATACTAGTCCTCCAGTGCTAAATATGCTTAGTTGATTATAGTATAAACAGTAGGCTCCTAAGTTTGTAATCAAGAAGTGGCTTCTGGATTGGGAACTTATGAGACGTTGGATAATCAAATCGAGTATTTTTGGTCTAGCAGGAACCATAGGGCATTCCCCAGTCCCCCAAGTTTGGAAGCTAGAAGTTGTGTCGACCATGGGGGTAACTTGGTGTAGCTGCTGAGTTGGCGTTTGTTGGGTAGGAGAAGAAGCGACCCACAATAAACTAGTTAGTGCACATCCGAGTCTTTAATAGAACAAAGTACTTCTACATATGGGCTAGCACAATGTTGGAATTCTATTCGACAAATAAAAAGTTTTGCATCATGCAAAAGCTGCCTCAGTATAGCTAGTTTAGAGGTTCTCAAGCGCTGCCCTCACAACCGCGGAGCCATAATTTGGATGAAAGGTTGCCTTTTAAAATACTCTGATACATATTTTTTTTTTGGGTATAATTGATACAGATAATGAGTTTTATGAGATAAATTCAAATTTCAATGATCATCCAAACTTGGTTAAATATGAAGTTGGTGAGCTGTTCGCTCGATTAACTTCTAAAATTGTCAATGAACATTTGTATGCTTAGGGGACGAGAGATGTGTTTGACCAAAAAACACTTTATGGTATGGTTGAATGTACTAGGGATCTTTCTAGAGTAAATTGCATGAATTGTCTTAATTTTCTAATAAGAGAATTTCTAGATTCCAGTTATAAAATGAGAGATTGCGGTGTTATTTGTGGGAATTGTTATGTTATATTTGAATTTTACCACTATTTTTAAGTACATTTGTTTTGGAGAATTTACTCTTTGTGAATGTGAGTGCAAAGCTCTTCCTAGAAATGGGAATAAACTATAGTCTTAGTAAATATTACTTATGGCCAATGGAGTCTAGCCTAATAGAAAAGAGCCTTACTTGCATAACAGAGGTCTCAGGTTCGAACTCCTATAACATCATAGTTGTGTGTGTGTGTGTTTGTGTTTGTGTGAGAGAGAAATCTATCACTTGCATTCAAAAAAATGAAATTATTACTTATGGTAATTAAAAAGTAAATTACATTTGCATTCATATATTTTATTTGTACAATAAAGGTGAGAGTAATGGTAGACATGCCATATTTTCATACCAATTTTTTATACTTTCTTATTTGGCATATGGCACATATATCTATCACCCTTTTTGTCTTATTATTTTTTTTAAAAGAATAAACCAAGGGCAACTCCATCACAATACTTAAAGCCATCCTCCATCAACCATACACAAAGCTTCAATAATTTAATGTTGTAACTTTGAAAAAAATAAATTTTTAAAGTTTAGTCTCATAGATACCCAAACCTTTGGTTGTGGAACCTAATTCTTTAAATCATGTAAAATTTGTAGGGAATAGGGTTTTTGAGGAAAACTTAAATATGTTATTGACACAAATGTTATGTACCTAAAGAAATTCCACATTTGTGATACCATAGTAAACTAGCCAGTGGCATATCTAAGTGTCTATAATAGAATAAAGTACCTCTGCATATGGGCTAGCACATTGTTGGACTTCTATTCGGCAATTAAAGAACTTGGTATCATGAAAAAGCGGCCTTGATATAGCGCTTAGAGCTTCGCGAGTGTTGCCCTCACAGCCAAGGAGCCATAAATAAAATGAAAGGTTGCCTTTTAAAATAGTTATATACGAATTTTTTTTGGTATAATTGATACAGATAACGACTTTTATGTGATAAATTCGAAATTCAATGATTATCCAAAGTGATTCAATATGAAGTTGGTGAGTTGTTCACTCGATTAACTTCTGAATGTATAGATGAAAAATTGTATGCTAAGGGGACTGGAGCTATGTTTGACCAAATAAACTTTACGGTATGGTTGAATGTACCAAGGATCTTTCTGGAGTAAACTAAGAAATCAGAGAATTTATAGATTCAAGTTATAAAATGATAGGTAGATGTGCTATTTGTGAGAGTTGTTATATTAGATTAGAGACGGACCATAGGCATGGCTAACCTGGGCAACGGCCCAGGTGGCTTTTTTTTCCCAACCCATAAACAAATTATAGCCCAGCCAATTGAATAACCTACCATCCTAAGGAATTCCTTGCACTGCACGTGGAGAATAAAATGGAGAAAAGGAAACTTGCACATCTCTACACATAGGGAAAAAAAGAAAAAGAAAAAAAAAGAATGCATAGCCAATGGAAAAAAAGAAAGAAAAGCAGAAGAAATTGTTTATATCCCCCCTTGACTAGGTGTATTATTATTTGTTGTTATCAATGAAATTATATCATACTGTTGAGTTTTCTATCTACTTAGTATATTTATATATGTTAAATTTAGCTCAGTCAAGTTTGAAATCCTGGGTTCGTCCCTGTATTAGATTTGAATTTTACCACTATTTTTAAGAACATTTGTTTTGGACAATGTACTCTTTGTGAACGTAAGTGCTAAGCTCTTCCTAGAAATGGTAATAAACTAGAGTCTTAGGAAATATTACTTATGGCCAACGGGATTTAGCCTAATGAAAAATGGTCTTGACTTGCAAAATAGAGGTCTCAAATCCTTAATCAAAGATTACAAAATAAGATAATTCAAAATCCATAAGCTTACAAGATTAAGGACGATAAGGGACAAGACAAAGCCTCAACGTGGCACAATGCGAACATAGAATAATAAGGAAACAATCTATGAGATAAACTCAGTATGTGGACAAAAGTCCGGTTTGTAAATGTTATTATGAACATACGGACCCCCTAACTTTCACAAACTCTTGAAAAAGACTTCATAAAAAATTTCAGAAGTAATATAACCAAATCCGCTTCAAAGCTCAATAAGCTGATATTAAACTCAAAATAATCTATTTATTTAATTCATGAAGAACTGTAAATATGAAATATCAACTTATCAACTTAATGACTATCAATTTAAGCTAAAAGCTGTAAATATGGTAGAAGTGTTTAGTTTATTGCAAACTCATACCCAAAAATATCATCATATTGAAAATACTTAAAATCACACTAATAAGTGCTTGGGTGAAAAGATGGGAATACTCTTGTGTAAGGCTCAATGCATAGGCATGCGAGATATGATGACCATGTACATATACATATGCGAGATAAGTTTACTCTTTAAATTTACAACTCGATCATTATGTCCCTTAAGCTATTATTATGTGTCTCAAATTGCCTTATTCCGTCAAATTTCTCAATAAAATCGTTATCTTGCTGACATGGTATGGACATTTTAGTAATTTTAATTATTAAAATATTTTAAAATCTAAATTAAAATTTAAAAAATAGTTTTAAATATCTAATTTCTTTTTAAAATTCAAACAATTATGAGTTTTATAAATTAGTTAAAAATCAACATAATAAAATAAAATAACTTTATCAAAACTTTTTTTTAACACCACCAACTCAAACCTTTTCCCTTCGGGAGAAGGAAAAAAAAAAAAAAAAACCTTTTCCCAATACCCCTCGACCCTCACCTTGCCCCAACTAGCCACCCCCACCACCCCACCCCCCCCCCTCCCTCCCTCCCCCCCAAACCCGACCAGATCTGGACTTGATATTCTCCAACTTCAACCAATAATTTGCCTCCAAATGGTTAGGATATGGATGATGATGGAGACGACAAGAAGGGTGGGTTGTGGGATTGGGTTGTCAAACGCAATTCATCTCCCCACTTCTTTAATGTCTTGGATTAATAAGTTAGGGAGGGGAGGGGGAAAATGTGGTTGCGGCAGGGTGGTTGGAGAGAGCGGGAGCGGGAGGAGGGGTTGATGAGTTTCTTTTCTTAAACATTTCAAAAAAGATTGCAAGTTCTTTAAAAAAATTGTTTTTATAAATAATTTTTTATTCAGGTTTTAACTTACAAAATTATTAAAATGTTCACGCCACATCAACGATTTAACAGTGTTACTAAATTGACGGAATTGAGCGAATTGAGCGATGTGATACACAAAATAATAGCACAAAGAGCATATTAACCCAATTACAAAAAATGTGTAAATTGAGATTTTTAATAAAACACATGAGGCATATCAACAAACGAACCTTTGTTATAAGAAACTCAAATGGGTATGGTAAAGTGTAGTTCAATATCCGTTGGTTTTTCTTCGATTCTTAAATTGAAGCTACTAGATTAAAGTATGGTTTAATTGTTGGAGCTCCTCAAGTTTTGATTCGGACAACACGGGACCTGGACACCCCAATAGCATCCGCAGCCAAACAATTCACAAGAAAAGCTGGCACTACAGCAAAAGACTGCACCCCAGGGCCAAACTCAAAACTCTTAGAAGCCAAGACATCAGCAGCCGCATTCTGCGCCATAAAGATATGCCTAACTGAACACCTCCAACCAGCTTGAATCTTTAACTTGCAACAACTGAAAGGCTGAAAAAGGGGTGCGTGGAAATAGTAGAGCTAGAAGGAAGAGCCACAGCAACACTTGGCAAATTTCACGAAGCCTTTTTTCACGAAGCAAATTTCATGAAAGATGAATTGGCTTCTGTATGTATGGCAAATGTCTCTATATTGGTTTCTAATTTCCCCGTTATTGTTTTTTAAGTTTTATTTCTATCATTAAAAAAAAAAAAAATGGGGGAAAAATGTCTTATTGTTGAAAGAGAAAATCTCTATCAAGATTCCCACCTTTTGTCTCCTTTTATCCTCTATTTCTTTAACATAAAATAAAGAAACTTCTTAGTTTTTTCCCAAAACTAAAGTTACAATAAAAAAATAAAATAAAATAAAATAAAATAAAATAAAAGCCAAAACCTTTTTTTTTTTTCTTATCTTCATTGCCCACCCACCCACATCAAATCACAACAAACTGAGACCAACCCCAACAATTCCCCTATGGATCAACACCATTAAACAGAAAAGTTAAAAAGAAACAGAGGTGGTTGTTGAAGAAGGAGAAGAAGATGACCTATTATCCTCCAAGTTTCTTGGGACACCCCCCTCAACCCCACAACCTGTAGATTCCATCAAGCCACCCAAATCAGCATCACCTGCTGCCCCAAATATCAAGTCAAAATTTTCTTCAAAGCGCAAGTCCTCAAAAAAGTCTGGTAACTCTAAGGGCTTGTTATCCAGAGGGATGTCAGGAACTGGAAGTTGAGCCATCAATCCTGTGTCCAAAAAGTTCCAAGTGAACTTGTGTTCATCTGCAGCATCCATGACTTGGTCCATTGTATTACTTTCTATGCAATGCAGGAGATGTGGATACTGAGGTTGGGTTGAGACAATTTGTTCTTCTTGTTGTTCTTGTTGTTGCTGCTGTTGTGGTTGTAGTTGGTGCACTTTGTGCTCGACTTTTTTGTCTTCCGGCAGTCCGGCTTCCAAGCATTTGGGAGGAGGTTCTTCTGACTCTTTCTTGAATTTGTCAATGTAGTTGTTGATATCAAAATTGGTCACTGCATTTGCTCCTCTGTACTCTATTGCTGCCATGTCATATGCTGCTGCTGCCTCCTCTTGTGTATCTTCAGTAACACACAATAAATCAAATTAAAAAAAAGAAGAGAAAAAACAACAAATAATGAAACAATATAAATCAACTAGAACGACATTGTAGACCACATCTCTAATAGACGTGGGATTCACCTGTAAACGTAGTTACGTATGATTAAAAGCATGTGTATACAGAAACTCATGTGACATGTGTATACAGAAACTCATGTGACATTGATAGTTCACAGTATTTAACTTAAAAATACATACTGGTGAAGATCATTATGAATTTGTATAATTGGACCAAATAATTAATCTACAAGAATTTCAATGCCCCACAACACCTAATTTTTGTAGCATTTAAAAAGCAAAAAAGAAGGTAGGAATTAGGTGAAAGCCTACAAGTACCCTTCACTGCTTCACATGCTTGTTTTCAATTTCCCCTTCCCCCACTGTTTTTTTTTGGGTCTCCATTTGTAACCACAAACATTGAACTTTGGAAAACAAAAAGGCAAAATATAAGAAAAGAAGATGCACAGAACCTGAAGCAGTGGATCTATGTTCCCCGACAGTAGAAAATTCATGCTTTAAAATATGTTGCCTTGAATTTCAAACCCTAATTTTTCTCTTGCAATTATCTTGAATTTCAAACCAAACACCTTTTTTGTCCCTGTCATTGTCGTATAGGTCGCAGAATTTTAATTTGATAAGAAATGTGGTCACTTCTAAATGTAAATACAAAAATTAAAAATTAAAAGAATCATAATTTGAGAAGAGCAAAATCATGGATCATGTATTTTGTTGGGTGGGAAATGGAAAATTAGCTGAGTTTGGTTACCAAAGAGAAATAAAAAAAATCTGTGTAACTTATTTTTAATAAATACTTTTAGATAAAGATACTTTTTGTGTAAAGTGCTGACGCTGGAGATCAAATGAAGCATATTTTATTCAACTACAATAACTAATCAATTAAATTTTTTTAGGACTTTCTATTGAGTAGGGCGATAATATACTAAACTCACACACACTACACAGATGCTAGGACTTGAACTCAAGACCTTGCATGAGGGAGCAATTACTATGAACTACTATACTTAATAGGTCCCTTGCCTTTCAATCCCTACTTAACAATCAGAGAAAGGTCGTGTCCATCACTCATTTGCGCGTGAACGACATTGATGATTATATTCCACAAATGAGAGAATGAGAATTATATCATCAACAGTTGAGAGTTGTTCACACGCAAATGAGAATCGAGACTAGCTTTCTGGTTCTTTTTAAGAAATGAGATGGAAAACACACGCACGCACCCAAGATTTGGACGGTGTGGATCTGGCATAAAGAAAAATACAGCAGCAAGACAAGGCCAGGATGACTTGGCACACCCAGAGAGAGCCACAAGGAGAGCCATAGGACACGTGAGCCCCCGTGCCGGTCGCTTTCTTGAATCAAAACCAAGATCAATCTGATCCACTGCGACCTTTGAAGAAGAATGACAGGCAACTTTTATTTTCTCTCTCTGACTAAAAGGCAAAGGCTGGGTGTCACGTGCCCCACTGCTGGCAATTTGCAGCAAATATCACACTCTTTTTGCTTCTAAAAAGCTCTCAACCCACCCATCTGACCAAAAGAAAAAAGAATATATATAAATAAATAATCTCTCAACCCACCCTCAGATCCAGTCAATGCAATGGTTGGCTGCTTGCGTGTACCTCCTGCTACTATTGTACTTCCGCATGTACCTGATTACTGCCATCCTAAACCCAAAACCCAAAACCCAAAACCCAAACCAAATCGTACTTTTCTAAGGCGTTTTAATGGTTTTTAATATCCCCCTTTTTGGTTTCAAAAATTCAAATGAAAATAGTTTTATTTTACAAAAAAAAGAACAAATGAAAAACAAGATCAGAACACACAGTTACGTTTCAAAAATAATAATTGAATTTTCATTTACTCAGGCAAAATATTTGGTATTTTGGGTGGTGCAACTACCTTTATTTGCTAACCTAAAAAGTAATAACTCTATCAGTTCAATCTTTTGGCAACTTCCTAGTTGAACCTAAAGTTTACTTATTGATAACATTGATTACGAAACTGCCAAACCTAGGACGTCGGGTACAGGGTAAATACTGTTAATCGTAAATACTATTAATCACTTGAACTACATGCCCCTGGACATATGAGGCTGTATTTGTTTGTCGGTTGCGTATTTTTTTTCCTCAAAGGAATA
This sequence comes from Prunus mume, assembly GCF_000346735.1. The sequence goes on from NC_024130.1 coordinate 7,177,534, forward strand.
TACATAATAAAATAAAATTAATACACACAAAAATAGAAGATAATTTAAATTTTCATACAGAAAACAGACTCATTTTGACATGTATATTATATTGGTTTGGACCGGAATGGAAAACTAAAGGTGCTACGAAATTGGCCACGTCTGTGCATTGGCTGACCCAAAGGTGCTAGAAATTGGCATCTATAGTCAGTAGAGCAGTTGGAAATTGGCAGCATCCAGTTCTTCAGAAAATTCCAAATTAAAATTAAGCTGGACCGACCGACTTTTCTGAAAATTTCTGCTAAAAACTCCTTAAAATTTTTGTTTTAAATGAGACAAAATGTGAAGGCATGCATAGTGAATGAAAGTCCACTTACTGAGGCAATTGAAATTGGATCTGAAATTTTGAAAAATATAATAATTAAAACAGAAGAAAAGAGAGGAGAGGAGAAGGTACATACTGTAAGTTCCAAGGTATAAATACTTGTTTCCAAAGACTCTTCCAATTCTGGCCTCCCATCTCCCGTTATGATGATGCCTGTAAAAAAAAAAAAGAGTATAAATTTTTTACCCAAAGGATTGTATTGCATTCCCAATTTGGCCTGTAAATTGCATTTAATTACCTAGCCACGCCGCGGTACTTCGAAACGCCTCTAGAAAATCCGCTGCTCCGGCGACGCAATGAGGCTAGGTATTCTTCCCGGGAAGCCTTCTGCATTTCTTCAAGCTCCTTTGTGTACGTTTCTATCTGCAGCATTGCACGCAAATTCAACCATTCGTGGCAAGTTTAGAGGACATTAATCAGTACCCAAAAATGGTAAGAAAAAAAAACTGTCTTCGCGGACTTAACCGTGACCGTCACACACGTGACAAAGGCCGTGTGTGACGGGATTAGAGTGAGAGAGAGACATTTCTCCACAGACATAAAGGTTGGAGTAATAAATGTACCGGGAAATTCAGGGTTGTCCCGGGGCCCCAATACTTAAGGGCAGCAAGATCATAGGTATGAGCAGCAGCCTCCTCACTATCGTAGGCCCCTATATGACATGCCATAAATAAAATAAAATAATTAATAAATTAATAAATAACGTCAAACGCAGGCAGAGGAAGAGGTAGTTTATTTAATAACACCCCGTCAGCCCCCATGACCACATAGAGAAAGATTCTTTTATTTTTACTTATATATATTTATATCTTATTTTTCCAGAAGTGGAAAAATAAGATTAAATTAAATTTAAAAAAATTGAGTCAGAGGAGGATAAAAGAAAATACAAGTAAAATATTAGATTGAAAGAGAGACTGACTTACCCAAATAAACTAATTAATCAGCGGCAAAAGTAGAGCATACGAACGTTGCATTGACAGAGATTTTTACAGGAATAAAAACACAGTCAGAAACACACAAAATAAAAATAAAAGGATTATCAGATTTTTTTTATGAAAAAAAAAATTCAAATTTACAGATCTCCTTGGACCCGATCAGGACTCAGTGAAAGAAATTTAATTACCTTGTCGTCCTTTTTTGTTCTGAATGTTGTTCCATGAGCTCTTATCCCAGAGATGAGCTTCAAATCTTCCAGTCCATCTATGCCTGTGGACCCAAAAACACAAAATGCAGCAAAATTTCAGACATGCAAATGGAAATTGAGAAACAAATGGATAATTCTCTGTAAAAAATTGTGGGAAACTAATGGACCTGGTGACCCCTCTGTAAATGGAGCTTCTTCTGCCCCCTCCTGTGTTTGGGTTGGTGCCATTTTGGCATTTCTCTGTTGGGTTGTTCTGGTTTTTTCTAATCCGCTTGGCCTTGGGCTTCTGATTCTCTGCCTGGTTCAGATGGGGAGTTTCAGGCCCTGCATATGAAGACGAAGAAGAGGAAGAAGAAGAGCAACAAGAACTAGGTGACCTCTTCATCTCCCTTCCAATTAAAGACAAAATGACAGAGACCCAAGAAGAAGAAGAGGAAGAGAGAAGAAAAAACTTGAAGAGGAGGATGAAAATCGGAAGGGGAAATGAAATAGTGGAAGATGCAAATGCATGTCTGGGGTTCCTCTGGTTTTATGGTGAGAGGGTTTAATGGAGTTGTACTAGTACAAGAAGAAGTGGCATTTGGGGTAGACAAAAGTGGTTTACCGAAAAAGGGAGAGAGGAGGACTGCGGAAGAAAGAAGTTGGGAGGGTGGTGTGTTAAAATATGCAAGGAAGCAAGACCATTTTTCTGGTTTTGTGCTGGGGGGGTTAACCTCGGGTCAAAGTTGGAGCTGGGTTAATTAACCAAGAGTTAATTACGCACCCTACACTTGGCTTAAGCCGCAGTCATGCTACCAATTGGATTTGCTCTCCACGTTGGCCTTCCTAGGCTTCAAAGAATCTCTCCATATGGCTTTATATTGTGTATGTATATCTGTTACTTCATGGGTTTGAGTTGGGCCTCTATGTCCTACTTGAGAACGAATTTGCCCTCAATACGTACAAATATTACATCCACAACCTATGTTGCAGATTCTACTACCCACCACATTGTTGGACTAATTTCAGCATTTGGGCTTGACATTGGCATTGTTTGGGAATCTCTTTTTAACCAGGATAAAGTTCCTGTTTAGTTCACGGGAAAAATTTGATGGTAAATTATTTTTTATGTCTTTTCTTAAGGGATGAAAAATTGAACATTTATTTCTCATGTTTGGTAATGTTGAGAAAGTAACCGTGCGTACCAATTTATTTTCTTTCCCATGTCTGGTGTTGCATATAGCATGGTGCCATTTATGTCTTATACAACCTCAAAACTAGAGTTTAAAAATGTTAATTATATTAGGATTATAGTGTGCTTACTATTATTACAACTTACATTTACAAAATATGAAGCTATTGCAATAACCTCAGCAACCTCGAAAAGCGACATTTTTCCTTATTCCCGTATTTGTCGACGCATATACAATATTTTTCATATTTGTAGAAACAACCAATCTCTTAGATCCCGAATATCTTTGTTGTTTCCACACATTCATGATCTAATCTATATAATTTCCTGATTATCCTTCGTTATTGGGCAAACGTGTCCAATTGGGCCCTAGATGGTTTGCACAAAATGACATTCTCGAAATAGATAACGCAATGTTTGTTGTTATTTATTATGAAATCAAAAGTACATATTGAAGCTACTTATAAGTTTTCACATCTTGTCCTTAGTTTATACATTTCATCGAATCAACATCCAAGTGAAAAATTATGTTTTAGAAGAATTTTCAATTTCCATATAAGAACAATGCAAGGGTATGAACTTACCCCCGTTGGATCCACACAAAAAATTCAACTAGTAATGTCCCATTAGGAGCAAGATCCATATTAACATATCAGTAGTTTGTTACAAATGAATATTTATAACCCTAATCAGCATTATCAGCTAGCAAAAGAATTCATATAGTTTTTAAAAATAAAAAAAAAATTAGTAACCGTGACACAATCGATGAACTCGAAAGCCCAAGTGATGAGCAAGTAGTCAATGGGATCAAGATACTAATAAATTATAGTGATTATGAATATAGTGAATTTGATGGTTGACATGGTGAGAGGTGAAACAAAAAAATTTAAAATAGTATGTGATGGTGATGATCATTTTAGGTTAATACTGGTTTTTAAACTTTGAGAGTTTTGAATAAGTAACTCAATTATATGTTTTGATTCGTATAATGGCATGAAAAGTTTAAATAATTAATTTACTTGTGTTATCGGTTTTGTGGTATAAAGTAATTTTGTTGAGCTTTGATGTCACCTTGTTACTAACGATAAATAGCATGCAACACTTAAATTATATATAACAATAACTTTTAAAAAAGTATTGATACCAAATATGAATTGGGTCGAGTGCTGCTATTTTCATCTGATGTCTTATTTTTCCACCCACTATATAAATTTTTAAAAACACAATCCTATTTTTTCCATTATTCCTAAAATACCCTTTAGTTATTACCTCATTCTCTCTCTCTCTCTCTCATTTTATTATCAATTGCTGCATCTTATTTTCCATCTCTCACGCCCCACCTTAACAATCAACTGCCCAACAGCCCCCACTGCACCCCAGAAACAAGATTTTATTAGCTTTTTAAAATCCTCTTTTGTTGTTCATTTGGATTTTCTTTTTCTTTTTTGGACGAAAATTCATTTTTTGGATCTTTGGCTCTACTTTAGAACAAGAGGAGCATTCTCTATCACTCTCCCAGCATTCATCACCATTACACCCTGACCAAGAACAGAGTCCAAACCATAGACTTGTTGATTCATCCCCAAATTTTCATGGTTTTAATTTATTTAAGAAAAAAAAATAAGAGTCCTAGAAATACCCAATTTCCCAATGATTTAAGTAACCGTAAAGATTTTAGAAATTCTATTATGAAATGGAAAGTTCATATTTAAGCTACTAATACGTTTTAACGTCATGTCCTTAGTTTATACTTTTCATTGCATCAACATGCAAGTTAAAAATTAAGAATATTCAATTTTAAATTTCCATTTAAGAACAAAAAAAGGGTATGCATTTACCTTCGTTGGATCCAGACAATAAATTCAACTAGGAAGGTCCCATTGGGATCTAGATTCTTACTAACATAGTAGTAGTTGGTTATAATAGTAAATGGGACCTAATCTTATTAGCAATATCGGTGAGCAAAAGAATTCATATAGCTTAACAAGATTTCAGTTAACTTGACATAATAGTCAACGGGATCAAGATACTCATAAATAATTGTGATAATGAACATGTAGTGGATTTGATGGTTGATATGGTGAGAGGTGAAACCAAAAAACTAAAACTAGCATGTGATGGTGATGATCATTTTAGGTTAATATTGGTTTTTTAACTTTGATATTTTTGAATAAGTAACTCAATTACATGTTTTGATTACAACGTCCTCATTGGACCACCGTGCACGCAATAGCAACGCCGAAAAGTTCGAGGCCATCACGACTTTTACGCCATTTTCAGCCACTTTCAAGTAAAACAAACTCCTTTCAAACTCTTTTTGTTGATATAAATTTCATCTAAATTGGAGGTCATTTGTGGTGTTGAGTTCGGAACTATTCAAATTCATGTGCTGTCTTGTAGGCCCGGAGGCCTTTCGAGGCCTCTTGACCTCAGAGAAAGCTCTAGAACATCCATTAAACCCATTGGGGGTGTCATTGGACGAATTAGTGTAGGTTTCACACATAGTTAGGGTTTCGGGAAGTAGGTTTTTATTTCAACGCGTCGTTATGCGTCCGATCAAATCTAATACCAGGGCCCCGCATACACCCACAACGAACCCGTTGAGGATATTGAGCTAGCTTTGGACTATTGTGAGTGGGGTTTGTTTTTAAAACGCTTTCAACTGTCTCAAGCCACGTTGAGGCATGTATTTCCACTATCTTCCAATCACCTTATGCTGTCGTAGGATTTCTATTTCTTCATGTTCTAAACTTCTCTTAAGTTTTGAAACTTTGAAATTAAGTACACTATTGCTCTGATATGCCCATTTCTAGATTGTAGTGACTTGTGTAAAGCGCATGAGACCTTATTGGACTATTGGCCTATATGTTGGATGATTTTTTTTTTTTGGTTGTTGTTGTCAAAGGATATGTTGGATGATTAAGGTATTGGATATTGATTCATTAATGATTTGGGAACTCTATATGTATTTTTCTTACATGTGGAAGTTTGGTGATAGTTAATTGCGGAGGAAGAGTTTGATATTTGGGGTAGGCCACAAGCTTAAAACAATGGGATTTTTTTGTGCAATCTATACTATACTCTTTATACAGTTAAAGAGGTGAGAAGATGGTGGGGGGGAGGGGGCCAGGCCATCTCAGGCCTATGAATAGCTCTGCCCATGCTGATAGTGTCAATTACAAGGGAGACTATCGAATTTTTGATACAAGTCTTATCGTCTTATTTTCCCATTTGGGTGTCAAACATGCTCAAGACTTTCTTTCAAACTCCAAAGGAGAATCCGGGGTGGGTCCCAATAGAAACCAAATAAAACCATAATTTCCATAAAAGATTAATCACCTATCTCACACATGATCACTTCTTGAAGGGTATTTTGGTAATCATGACAAGCTCCCTTGCTTTTCTTCTTCCTCTCACTCCATTATCTATCACCTCTCTCTCTCTCTCTCTCTCTCTCTCTCTCTCTCTCTTCATGTTTGGTCATTAAAATCATACAGGCCCCTTTGGTTCACAGAATGAATTATTTAAGAATGAACTTCCCATGTCTATTCCCATGGGATGAGAATAAAAAATTATCACACTTGTTTGGTTTGTACAGTAATAGGAATTAAACTTTGTTCACTTTTCTAATAATACCCTTAGAGGAGTGTATTCAATTAAGAGTTAAAAAGAGTTAAAAAGTTTGAGTGCATTCAATTCAGATTTTGATTGACATTAAAAAAAAAATATCGAAATCTAGGTGTATTCAATTATGACTTTTTAAAAGTCAAACAAAATTTAGGTGTATTCAAAAAGTAATTTATTTTGAAGGAATTAATAAGTTGTCCGATTTCGTTAGAAATTAAAGTGGTAAGTATAAATACAAAAGGCCCTGACAAATCTTATGTCAACCCTAGAAATTTTGAACGTGCTCTACGCTTTCCAGTCCTTGAACGTGTGTGCTTGTCAAGTGGAGATAAAAAATCTCTTCTCTTTCTCTACGCTTCATATATGTATGATCTTTCATCGTGTGTTTGAATAGTTGTTGTTGAACATGACCATATATCGATGAACAGTAGCATACATGTATATATATCGATGTACATTACAATATGAATAGTTGCTGCTTGAGTGTTGCCATCATCATATATAGATGAACATCAACATATTTGTTGCTGTAAATATTTGCTGTTGTACATCAAATGTTTAATTTTCTACGCTTTTTCAACTTTCCCTTTTTTTTTTTGGTTGCTGTTATTATTATTATTTTATTTTATTCTAGTTGCTGTTGATTTTTTTGGTTTCTATACATCATATCATATATATGATAGGCTTCTTCATCGATCTATGGTCATCCTTTTTTTTTTTAATTCTGAGATTTCCTTCTTTATCAATGTACAATATCTGTATATATCTAGTCCATGCCAAAACAAAAAGGAAAAAATTATCTTCACATATATATTTTTTCTTATGAACTAATTAGAATTGTAATAAACTCTTTTAAAATCTATGATAAAACTCTAACAAACGACATTAAAATCAATTTAGGAATTCAATCAAACTCTATGTGAAGTTTATAGAAATCAATTGAAATATATTGAACTCTATAAACTTTATAACTCCATCTAACTCTTTTAAAATCTTAATTGAATACACCCCCTTAGTTTAGTCATAATGGTTTTCAATACTGTCATAGGAAATTCAAATTTCATTTTCCCCTTGACATTGGAAGTCCATACATGTCAGGTATTAGATTCCAAAGAATGTATTTACTATTATCGCTTGCATAAAAAAAAAAAAAAAAAAAAAAAGAGAGAGAATAACAATCCTAAATGAAGTATCCTTGAAAATATGATCAGGTGCCTTGCACGTGATAATTTTAGTATTAGGGGATGTTTACACATGTCAGAGTTCATAAGGCATAGGGAGAAAGTTTTCCCATGTCAAAGTTTAGAGGGCATTACAAAAAGTTTTCCCTAGAAACAAAATCTCAACACCTCTTTTACACACAAAAAAAAAAAAAAAAAAAAAGAAGAAAAAGAATGAAAAAGAAAAAATAACCTTGAAAATTCATTAGATTGATAATACCGATTAAAAAAAAATGAAGACACTAATATGTTTGCAGTCAACATGAATGATAGATATACCGTCCATGTTCCATGATGAGCTCATAATGGACGACCCAAAACTGATGAACATATATGGGCCCCAAATTGCCATAGACATTCTGCATTGCAAATTGATGGACTTAAAATGATACTTTTAAAAATGTTGGGGAATATTCATTGTAAAACCACTGTGAAAATTATAGGTTAGAGAAATAGGTGGGTGAAGTAGTTGGACATAAGTTAACTTCACAGCCTTTTGTCTGATTTTCTTATTTTCTACTTCAAATTTGTTTTAATTGTACAGAATGTTGACACCATCTTTGTAAGTCTACTTTTTATTTTTATATAAATGATAGTGTAAACTATTATAAATTAATCTAATTTATGCCGAGAGGAAGTCTAACTTGAGTGCAAGGGCGCGATTTCACCCTAGCCAACTAGCCTAACTCACAATTAACATCATCTTTGTAATTCTACTTTTTATTTGTACTTTTATACAAACGATAGTCTAAACTACTTAAAATTAATCTAATCTACACCTAGGAGAGTCAAACTTGATTGCAAGGTAGCGATTTCACCGTGGCCAACTGGCCCAACTTACATACACCTTTGTATGTCTGCTTTGTTTCATCAAAACAAAAAAAAATAAACTTATGAGTTTGTCATGACAATAACACCATAAGCCAAGTTTGGCCACCGCTCTCTTCA
>NC_024130.1:7186049-7202048 GCF_000346735.1 Prunus mume
AAGAGGCTTTGTTCTTTATTGAGGTTTTTCTAAGGAAAAGCAAAGGCAATAATACCATAAGCAAGGTATGATGTGCACAACCACACACCACTTAAACCATTTTTGGCTCAATTAACGATCAACACAGGAAATCAGCTAGGGACCAAAATTACACCCGTTCATAAAAATTACTCTCATTCATAAAAATTACACTAATTCATGGTAAGAGTTCGACTCTCGCCCTCATTCTTCCCAAGGCTTCCATGCTAACAAAAGATTACTCACTTTTCCATATATATATAAAATAAATTAAAAAATTACTCCTAACCTCACTCTGGAGACATAGTTCTATTTATCGCATTCCTCAACCACATTATCAGAAAAAAGAAGCAAAATGTGAAAAAGGACCTGAAATACCATTGCCACAGAGTAAAATACCACCCGACTCTATTCTATTTCTATACAATACCCTATCGAACATATAGCTTTGTGCTGCAGCCTGCAAATTGTACTCACCCAAATCATAATAGTTTGATCTTACAGTCTGCAATTCCGAGTCATCTTTCTCAATTCCTTTCTCAAAATGTCTGGCGTACTTCATAATGTCCGGTTGAAGCTCAAGGGTTTCTGTTGGCTTATGAGCAAATGAGAACTTCCAGTCCTGGGGCATGTTGGCACTGTTAGGACTAATCTGTGGCTCCCTAGGACCACTGCTCGCCATCAGTCCTGAAGCATGACGATCATCGGTATACTGATTTTCAATGCTTAATCCCTGAAAGAATGAACATTATTGTTTCAGAAACTAGATGATTCTGTTCAGATATCATATAAGATTTTGCATGAATTTACATGCTTATAATTTGACAAATTCAGGGGAAAAAGGCATATAAAATAGGAAAAAAATTAATTAGCAGCAAGGAATAACATGGACCTGTTTATCATTGTGGCAAGAGTTTGAGTTATTGGTGACTGCAGCAGTTGAACTTGCTTGGAGTAAAGATGTGCTTTTACCAACAGGGGTAGTAAAGCCAACTAAGTTGAGTGGTGGGTCCTCTGGCGATGAGAAGTCAGAACTATCAAAAGTTGATAGGGATACACACTCATCAAAATAAGACATGGCTTCTTCTGTTAGACGTTTTGACATCTTCCTTCTTTCAATGCTAGCCTGTAACCATAAATTAATAAAAGAACATGAAGGAAAGAGAACAAACAACCTGTGAAACTCTTACCTAGATGCTAGCTGTAAGGAAATTTTCAACTGTGTATGGGATGCAAACCTATGTTCTCCAATTATCATCACAGAGATTCAAATTTATCCATACACAAAAATATAACAGGTGAAAAACATTCCATTTTAGTTATATTGACCATTTGTGCACAAACAGATGCATTTTTTCAAAGGCTTAAACAAACAATTTAAATGACAAATCCTAGACGCTTAATGCTTTTACAGAATGTTATTTTAAGCATGATGTGTAGTTTTACTAAGAGAGTAAAAATGAGATGAAGATCCATACACACTCACTTCATGTTCTGAAAAATGAAACTATTTAGCATCTGCATCCAAGAACCAACAATATATAAACACAAGAAAATAAAACATGCTTGTCATGTTCCAAGGAACAAATACAAGCATATTGCATGGAACTTGACTAAATACTAAGAGAGAAGGTAGGGGAAGAAATAAAAAATTGAATATCCTACTTTTCTTCCTGGACGTGATTTTGGCACATTAGAGGTCTTGGGATCTGGAAGCACTTCCTTCAGGATCCTGCTGAGCTCTTGTCCACGGTGCTCCTCAACAGCCAGGTCCGATTGAAGTTTTCTAGAGCGTTCCCGAGACTGCAAGTTTAAGGCAAGGGTCTACTTAGTGGTGTTATGTTCCCCACATAAAACATAAACAAAAAGGAGAAAAGTAACAGAAAAGAAAAGGCTTATAGGATTTGAAGTGTCACAGAAGTCCATGTAGCATGCCTAGAATAAAAATGTTTCCTTTATGTCACAGCTGAGAGTAGCACAAAGGGGATCAACCTCTCTTTTATATCATGCCAACAGAAAAAATAATAAATAAATAAAAGAAAAACTTTCAGATCAAGCTGAATATATATGTCACTGCAATTAACGAAAAATACCATCACCCAAAGTCCTGTCAAAACACGGTAAATATGTTTACACCCTTAACATCGTTTCATGAAGCAACCACTTTAAAGTTTTCAACCCACACAGTAGCAATATGAGGATGACGGGATTTACCATAAAAGTAACTTCTACTCTTTCTTAAAGACATCAATAATCATCACAATAAAATAAAGGGAGTTTCACTAAAACACCCAAAATGGGGGTTGAAATTATAAAAAAACCCAAGCACTATTTAAACATATAAACACACCCAAAACCCATCATTACACACACTCAAAACTCATTTATAAACACACCCAAAAAGTTGACTTTGGGGTTGATTTTGGGTGTGTTTCTATGTTTAAATAGTGCTTGGATTTTTTTATAAATACATGTCTAGGATTGGGTTTATTTATAAATTTGTATAAAATAAATGGCCTCCACAAGTACTTCCACCCAAATTGCATACTCCATCCAACAATGAAAGGACAATCTGCATTAACCAATACCATAACAAGAAGCCAATTGAGTCCCAGATGAGACACATTCTCCTGTCTGTTTACTCTAACCTAGAAGCAAGTATTTGCAATTATTCATATTAGTTAATCAATGCATGCATCTTCATCTGCTCAAATGCTAACATCTAGTAAGTTCCACAACAATAGCATTGTCAATTAAGCCACATCCGACTGCTCAACTGACAAAACTCTGGCCAACCTCACACAAGAATGGTTAGAGAAGTGGAAATTTACCTGCTCAAGCTTTTTGGCATATTCTCTTCTGATGTCCAAAACTAATTCAACTGCACTTGGATTTACCAGGTCAGGAGGGATATCGGCAATGTCGGTAGTTGCAAGTGCTGGAGTATTACTCCTTCGCATAGCCTGAGCTTGTAAGAACGAAAGAGCATATTATCAAATAGCAGTGACTCCACTTTGCAAGCACATAAGCAAAGAACATATATATGTCAGAACTGAAGCATTGTCACCATTAATCAAAATAAAAGCAAGGGAGCACAAGCAAGAGAACTAATTTAATAAGGGTTACAGAAACTAAACAACCTATGTACGTATGTTACATTCTTCTTGGTACACTTAACTAAATAAACAAAATCTTTAAATTACAAGTCAACTGAATAAAGTGGCTGTCATGTAGTGGTCACTTTGTAATATTGGTAATGCCACAACCCATATTCCACAAATGCTAAAATCCAAAGATCAAGCCTCCACCAACTAATCCAACATCTGGAGGTGATCTGTCCATTCAAGAGACAACAGGTTCATAGGTCTCTCTTATAAGAACTATTTGATATGTTAAGGACCAATCCATTTTACTTAAGGTGAGAGAGTAGATTTATGTCAAGTTCCTTACCAACTGCTCAAAAATTTGTTAGGCAGTAAATGCAGCCTTGAATTTATTTCCACTTGTGAAGCCTTGAGTGGAGTTGGATTACACATTATTGTCACTAGTAGCAATTCCTTGAAACATATCTAACAAGTCTTTCTGTAGTCCAAGATAATTCACATTCTACTCATAAGCTTGTACATACCTACACTCAGAATCAATAAATCTATACTTTTTTCTTTTTTTGTTGTGGAAAGAAAATAACTCAACCAAAATCTATAAGGGCTTACTTAACAGTTAGAGCAAAGAAAAAGGCCCTTGCTATGCCCCTATTTTATTAGTCACTTTCATCAAATGGTGATTTGTACTGTATTCATTCCTAAAATGACTGCCAAGGTAAACGAAGCTTTATAGTTATGCATCACTCCCTATCATCTAACCTAAATTCTTAACTACCTTTATTTTAATGTATTACTTGATGGTCAGTATATCAGAATGATTGTAGTATAAACTTCTAATTCTGCTTAACATTCTAGCGTTCTCATACACAATGCAAACTTTAATTAAGAGGCCACGTAATCTATTATTTGCACAAACATATACTCAAATTAGTAGTAGAACAAATTCCTAACTTCTTCTCTGAGCATGCGTACTTACCAGAGATACTGTACTACAAAAACATTTGCAACACTTTTAAAAAGTGTTCTTTTCTTTAAGTCCCACAACTCCTAGTAATTTAATTCATCCTAATGAAGTTGAAAAGACAAACGCAGTTCAGCTAGCAAGCATTCTTACTAGAGGTAGGACTAATACCAAAAGATTAGGTATGGGTATTCAATATAAGAGTCCTAAAGAATCCTTTCGTTAGTAAGTAATATAATGCCAACAACCAACAACCTGCTGCTAATTTCTTCTTTAATTGTAAGCATAAATAAATAAATAAATCCATAAGCACTTACACTTTCAAGGTCATTTTGAATCTCAGAGATAGCACGTCTCACTTCAGATCGAACTGTTTCATATATACTAGTACTCGGGTTATCATCTTCCAAATGTTTCCCTTGAACTGACTGCAAATTAGCAGGGAATTTTATTTATTATCATAACCAACTACTTATCTCGAAAAGTATATAAATAAATAAATAAGATCTGAACTAGCGATGAGCAGTCACCAAAAAAAAAAAAACAAATAAGCAGTCACCAAAGTAGCATTCCAACTGATATCTGAACTAGCGATGAGCAGTCACCAAAAAAATAAATAAATAAGAGGCAAGCTTCTGACACGAAGTCATACAGACCAAATGAGAATGCCCAAGATCCATATTCATCCGTTCACACACTGCTTTAACAGCTTTCTCTTCTGCTCCAGATAAAGAACCTGCGACTGAAACTCCATCTTCCCAATTTGTAGATTGCAAACAAGACTGAAAGAGAAACATGAACAACAGAAGGAAAAATCATCAAGCAAGATGCTAATATAAACACTACTAGTCATATCATACAAAATCAGATCATGGGTCAGCTTAGTTTTTACCAAATTTGCATCAGAATCTTGTGAATGCTGGCTGGACCACGTACGCAGACCTTTCAACTCATCCAACTCATCAGAACTGCTTCTAACTAAAGCACCCTTTTTCCCATCACTGCCCAATTTATTCAACGAACCCCATACTTGTTCATCGTCACTCTATACACACAACAAACTCAAATTCATCTTCCTTTTCTCTTCCTCGACAATATTAACCCAAAAATCCAATCTGAAATATTCTGATTTGAATTGAAAGCAACACAACACCAAACCTTAGAATTGACGAAATGCCTCCTGGAATCCGGACCGCGGGAAATGGAGCGGTTCCGACGGCTCGGGGCGAACCGCGACAAGCTTCGACCCGCCTCCCCCATCGCCCCCCCAGCATCACGATGCCCGACCCGGCTCCTTCCTCGTCCCCAAAGCATCGGAATTCCGCAACCCGGAGCGGCCCCTTCTAGAATCAGCACCAGCGGAGGTCGCCGGTCTCGAATCTTTCGATGTTGCAGCGTCAAGCTTGGTGGGTTTGACTAGCTTTTGGGGGTCAACGGCTTGGGCGTCCGTTGACCAGAAGAGAGGGTTGTCTCTCTTGTTCAAGAAGCTTTCAGCAGAGACGTCAAGGCTGGTCCTTGAGAAAGCGCTGACGCTTCTTGACCTTCTGAGCGGGGCTTTCTTTGCTGGGTTGTTATTATCTTTGTCTGCCATTTGCTGTCTGCCAACAGATGAGGTTGTTGATGCTGAGGAATTGGTGGTGGCATTGCTCCTTTTGCTTGACGATTTGAAGGCTGAGACAGCCATATTTCTATCTGCTTTGTAATTCTTGTTTGTTACAGAAATGGAAAATGGAAAGCAAAGTGGAAAATAAAAGGGAAACGAATGAGAAGAAGAGAGAGTTCACAGAAACTTGGAGTAGGAATTTTGAGTGTCCAATTCAGTTGAATTTGGGTTTTTTTTTCTTTCTCTTTTTGTCAAAAGGATATTCATATTCTAGTGAGATGAAATGTCCATATCAAATATTGAAAGAAAAGAATATGCGTGGCGTGGGTAAGGGCAAGGCCGCCAGCACAATCATCACAAGACATAAGACAAAAACGAAGAAAGTGCTGAAAGTGATTCCTCTTCCGCCTTCGTTGTCATCATCATTTTTTCTGTGTGGATATTTTTTATTTTTACTAACCAGTAGATTGTTTTTTATTTTTTATTTTTTAACCAGAAAAACATTGCACAGAGGTTTCTCGAAGGAACTCTAAATTCTTAACATCATAAAATATTTTTACAGTATTTGCAGACTCAATCCAAATATCTAATTCATTTTATTTTAGAAATTAAATTTTTATGTTGTCCTAAAGTGTCTATCAATTGGAAATAAATAGTGTTTATTTTGGTCCCCTAATTGTAACTAATTTTTTGGCCACAGCGTTCCAGGGTTTCATGAGCAAGTGAAATATCGTTCTCGTCTTAATGTCGTTTGTAGTGTACTAGATGAACGGGGCAACTGTCGTACCAACGAGGAAGAAGTTGGCCAAATATTTATACACATGTTTCCTTCAGGGGAGGCACCATATTTTAAGGAAAAATGACTACCAACATGTTAGGTCAATTAGGTTAACAAGCTAGAAGGATCTGAGTGGGATTAGCTAGGTGATCGATGTCCTAATGCTTTATCATGTTTATTTTCGTCTATTACATTATTTACTTATTCTTAGTCTACTTCCTTAATTATATTTTTGTCATCGTATTCCTCTTATTGTTTAATTCAAATATAATTAAGAATAAATCACTCTAATAGATTAACTCGATCCATTACAACTATATTAATTTAAGCGATATTATCTACTTGCAATTAATCACACCATAAAGCCCCTTATTTTTCTGGTTGGTCGAGCTTGGTTTGATTCTGTCATGCTGTGTGGTCATCGAGTAGCTTTGTTGTTTTTTTCTTTTGATGTATTGTCCTTTTTGTTGGCTCAGCTCCTTGGAGCTCTTAAGTTGCGTTGTAACTGGTTCCCTGGTTCATTTGTTATGTGGATTACCTCCAAAGAATCAAATATTAATCATTCTGTAGGCGAGTGAATACAAACATTTATCAGCAATTTACATACATTTATGATTTATCAGCAATTTTGCATATCAAAAGGCAAGGTTCTCATCTGTGAATTTCGCCTTAGCCTCATTCTGTATTGTACCAGCACTGATACTAGGGCATCCCCAGGCTTGACAAACCCAAAAGCATCCTCAGCTACAGCACTAACTCTCGCTTAGAGCTGAGGAAGTAGTTCATCTTCTTGTTCCAAGTTCGAGCAGAAAATTTCTCAGCATGACATCACATTCTCAGCATCTTTGGCGTACAACAACCATAACCCACACTTCTTCACCTGAACTTTGTAATCCTTAAGGGGAAACCCGTTTAAATCCATCAGGAAGAAATCAATAGAAGCCTCAGTGACATTGTAAAAACCAGTGCCACTGGAGTATTTTGCTGCAGCTACAAGCATGGACGCAGTATACCATGCAAACACATAATCTGAATTGAAATTGTTCCGTCCAGAGCTGCTTATATCCTTATATAGACGATGCAAATGACACCTGATTTCATGGCCTTCACCGTTACTGGATTTGAAATTGGCTGTACATGCAAACTTCAAACCCGCCCGTTTAACATAATAGTTGTTGAATTCAACGACAAGGGATAGAGCTAAACCCAAGAAATCTGTACGAAACCAATTTGGAGGAAGGGTGATATTTATTGAAGATCCCTCGTTTTGATAGCTGAACCAATTTGGAATTTCATTTCCTGGACAAACAATGCTAACTGAAGGACTTGCAGGACCATAACCCTGTACCGTGGATGGAAGTTGTGCTTATTGAAGGCTTAATGAGAGAGAGACAGAGAGAGAGACAGAGAGAGAGAGGGAGAGAGAGAGGGAGACAGAGAGACAGAGACAGAGACAGAGACATACATAATATGCATCGTCTGTAGGGTTTAATGATGCAGTTGCCATTTGCATAATTCTAAGCTGTGCTTCACCCATCATATTCCTCCAAGCATTCTGATGCAATATTAGAAAACATAAGTTAATTCCTTGCCAAGTTGTAGAAAAAAAAATGATCAAATGCATCCAAACCTTCAGTGACGTGCAGCCATGTGCTTCAAGATGACGCAGCACAGGGAGCTCAGGTAAAAATGGAAGTCCCTTGCAATTTGTTAACCACAGGTAACGCAGCTGAGAAGCTTGTTTGATGCTTGCAGGTAAGCTCTGAATCATGGTTCCACTTAGATTTAAAGATCTTAATGAAATTAAACAAACAAGGGGATCCGGGACTTGTAATATATTGCAGTAACCGAGGTCTAGTTCTTCCAAAGAGCACAAACCGATCGAGAACGGAGGCAGGCTTTTAAGTTTCAGACAGCCATAAAAACTGAGAGTTTTAAGACAGTTTAGATGGTAGATGCTGTCTGGGACAAACTCAAGGTCCTTGCACCGGCATAGATTTAATGTTTGAAGCCCAATCAGATTTTCGATCTCCAAGGGTAGCTCTTTAACTGCTGTTTTAGATAAATTACGAAGTTCCAGATGTTCAGTAGGCTCCAAGATGTCGGGGAAGCATTCAAAGTTAGAGCAACCATTGAGATCAAGGCTCTTAAGAGATTTCAGCTTAAAAATGCTGGTTGGCAGACTCACAAGCCTTTTGCAATCATTCAGGTAAATTGTAGTGAGACCAAAGAGACACTCGATTGATGAGGGCACCACTTCTATTGCTGTCCAAGTCAAATCTAATACACTTATATTCCTGGGAAGTTCTGAAATCTTACCGAGAGATGAGCAGCCCCCTAGACGAAAACCAAAGCATTTTAGCTTGCAACTGCTGCTGGGAAGATTCTTAAGGTATTTACAGCGTTGAATATTCAAGAAAGAAATTTTTTTGTTAGACCAAACTGATGAAGGCAATTCCTCAATTGCAGTGCTTTCTAAATTCAATAATTCAATATTGCCTGGCATCTCCTGGAGATATTTGAGATTTGAGCAGCAACCCAGGTCAAGAAAAGTAAGATTGCCAAGATACTGGAAACATGAAGGAATTCAAACCAAACTTGTACAGCCATAAAGATTTATATGCTCCATTTTTCGACTCTGAGAAAGATCTGGAAGTTCTGTCAGATGTTTGCAGAAACTAAGATCGATCAATTTTAAGTTCCCGAGATAAATCTGTAACAAATTAAAGAGAAATTGCAAGAATTAGTAACTTGGCCTAAATAACTACATTTTATACAAGAAGTACAATAAGCATATATACCAAGTCTTCTTCCCAAAGTTGCTTAACCAGGCTGCGGGGCATTTTGAGCTCAACAAGATTTTCTGGAGAAAATTTTGATGGCAAAGATTTCAAAGGGTATCCATCCCAGTAAAGATACCTAAGAGATTCAGGAAGAGTCTGAAGACCTTGAGAAAGGTATAATTTGCAGTACTTCTGGCCATAGCTAGAATCATAAATTTCTAGCAATCTTAGATTGTACATCTTTTTGAAGGCTGCACGACTCAAGTGTAGCTCTCTAATGTTAGACGTGTTAAAGGATATGGCTTGAACCATTGCAGTTGCCTGACAATAAAAGAGCAACTATAAATGAGAATGATAATACAATACACAACAAAATTTACTCAAACTACATCTGTAGACATAAATTTCCTACCTTTCCATAGAAATTTTCATGATAAGAATTTTTTTAGAGAAAGCGAATGCATTTGGATCTTACTGTATTGTTTTTGAGTACATGACAGACATCCTCAGCAATGAACAACCTATCACGCTTTCCGGGCTCAATACATTGTTCGCGAACAATTTCCCAACCGATTTCTTGTACCAAATCATGCATCTCTAGGCAGTAACTTGTTGAAATTGATATTAGAGATGTATCAATGAGAACTCCAATTCCCACCACAAAGAAACCACGAATGTCTAACATTCTTTTCACAAAATCCACATTCATTCCTTTATAAAAACATGCTATATCAAGGAATATCTCCTTCTCATTTTTTTCTAATCCATCATAACTTAGTCTCAACACATTCTGAATTTTTTTGCTGGGAAAGTTTTTCAATTTTTTCAATTCATTTTCCCATTCTTCTTTGCTCTTGCAGTGAAGGAATGAGGAACCAAAAATCTTAAGAGCTAACGGAATGCCTTCAGCATAATCTACCACCATTTTTGACAACTCTGCATAATCGGTTCTAGGAGAGTTATTTTTGAAGGCATGCAAATGAAAGAGCTGAAGAGCTTCATCACAATTTAATCCTTTAACCTTGTATATCTTATCATCATCAACCTTCTTCTTAAGCAGGCGCCTATTTCTAGTTGTTATAATGATTCTACTTCCGGGGCCAAACCCAACATGATCTCCAGCTAGAAGTTCTAATTGGCTCATGTCGTTCACATCATCAAGAACAATGAGGACCTTTGTACGGCAAAGCCTCTCCCCAACAAAAGTTGATCCTATTGATGGAGTGTCGATTGTAAGATTTTCGTCCTCTAATAACACATGAAGAAGTTTATTTCGCAAGTGATTTAATCCATGCTTTTCTGATTCCTCTCTAACATTTGCAAGAAAACAAGAAGCCTTGAATTTAGAAGAGAGTCGATTATATACAGCACCAGCAAGGGTGGTCTTGCCAATACCACCAATGCCCCAAATGCCTACAAAGCAAACCTCTGGTGAATCAATGCATAAGGATGATTCAATTTGCTCAATTTGGCTTTCAATTGCAACCAGGCCCTTTAAATCACTTGAGGATTTTCGATTCAGTTTGGTCAAAATATCTTCAACAACAGTCTCAACTAAATATGCCTCCGTCCTGGTATATTTGATTCAATATGGACAATTAATAGATAGTAAGTATGCATCAATTAATGTAATTCTCATAATTGAAACATCACACCTAGAAAGTAATACAAATACAGACTTAGTTACCTCGCTTAGCTTGAATTATCCAAAGTAAATGCTCGTTTGGAAGTGATTTGGGAGAGTCCAACAATCACTTTTATGGAGAATCACTTCTCCAAATAATCACTTTAAATGATTTTAAGTGATTTTATGGAGAAGCACATGATAAGTGCTTTTTCCCAGAATCACTTAAAATCACTAAAAGTGATTTTCTGGAGAAGTACTCGGGAGGTGCTTCTTCCAAGAAGTGATTCTGGCCTATCCAGAACCAGAATCACTCCCAAACGAAACATAAGTACATGAATAACCAATCATCTCATCTCATGAATCAAATAGGCACAAATTAGAGGAGGAGCTTGTTACCTAGTTTTGTTTGAATTATCAAACCCAGATAGATTGGCTGCTTTCTCCAAAGCATATCTCCACATGAGCACCTTGTCCATACTGTCCTTCCAACGTTGTTCATGTTTAGCAAATGCATCGGCATAACTCCCCAGCTGTTTTCGTACACGAGATGAATCAATGTCGTAAAAAATGGGTACAACAAACTGTCCATCTCTCTCTCTGCATCCTAGTATATGCACAAGTTCATCCAAACACCAAGTAGAAGAAGCATAGTTTTTCGAGAAAATGATTACTGAAAGCTTCGATTTGTGGATTGCTTCGACAAGGGAGGGTGCAATTTCATCTCCTCTCTCAAGTTTATCGTCTATGTAGGTTTTGATTTTCTTCCCACATAAAGCAGCATGAAGATGGCTGGTAATAGTGTAGCGTGTATCTGCACCTCTGAAACTAAGAAACACATCATACTTGTCTTGAGGATGGAGGATAGGAGCAGGAAGAGCAGAAGAAGCAGCCATGATCAAGTTGGAGCTTAAGAATCAGGGGGATCGAAGGAAGAGAAGTAGAAAGAGTTGCAGCTGGAGAGATTGTTCAAGCGAGTGTGGAGTTTCAGAGACTAAAGATAAGCTAGCTAGCTTTGTTGACTTGACTGGGATTGTGTGGTATGATTGTTCAAGTAAAACAAAATTACAAAATTCATCCAACCACTTCAGAAAAATGGAAAATGGAGAAGATAAGAAATTACCCAACAAAAGATTCAAGCATTCACACTCAACCCATATCCGCGACATGCAATGGGGCCCTTCTTTACGCGTTACAAAGTTTTGCTTTTCTATTTGCAAAGAACTTCACTTCCACTTGCTTCAGACTCATCATCACGTTGTCTTTTAGTTTTAGCATCTTCGTCCAACATCATCAAATCAAGTTTTTCAGCATCTGTGGCATTCAACACTTTTCCGCATTCAATTTGGGGAACTGATGCCTGACTCCTGACTCCTGACCTTCATAGCTTTAAGAAATGAGAAAGTCAATGGGACAACCCAAGAGGCCAGGTGAGTAAGAATTCATTGTTCTCTCCTCTAATTTGTACAATATATATATACAGAGCAAGAAGAGAACTGTTAAATATTTAAAATACCATAAAATGTTTTTGATTAATACAAATTGAAATTATTAATTAAATAAGGATAATATGGTAAATTCACACCGTTTTATATTTTAAAAAAAATTAAAAGGAAAATCAGGTAATGGTTCTTATTTTCAAAAAAATAGTATGGCCACGCGGCTCTACTCGGTTAAAAATAATATCGCCGCACGGCTATATTTTTAAAAATTTTCTCCTAGGAAATAGTATTGCCGTGCTGCTATGCTTAGTTTTTTCTTATTTTTTTGAAAGAGATAGTACAGCCGTACGGCTATACCCGCTCACTCTCTTGCAGGTTAGTTGAAGGGCTACTTATTCCAGGGCTACTACCTTTATACCCTTTTTTCTTGGTTTTTCTATTTTTTTTTATAAAATAAATAGTACATCAGCGTGGTTTTAAAGAAATATCGGTTTTTCTAATGTTTTTACAAACAAAATAATATAGCCGTGCACCGACACATTGTTTTGTTTTTTTTATAAAGAAATATCGGTTTTTCTAATTTGTTTTAAAGAAATAGCACTGCAGTTTAGTTGAAGGGGTTACTTATTCCAAGGCTACCACTCCTTTATACCCTTTTTTCTTGGTTTTTCTATTTTTTTTTAAAGAAATAGTACAGCAGCGTGGTTTTAAAGAAATATCGGTTTTTCTAATTTTTTACAAACGAAATAATATAGCCGCGCACGCTGTGTTTTTTTTTCAAAGAAATATCGGTTTTTCTAATTTGTTTTAAAGAAATAGCACAAACACAAGGCTATACTCGGATTTTCTAATTTTTTTTCAAAGAAATAGTATAGGCGTGCTTTGTATACGTCTTAAAAATTCGGTAAAATTCACAGTTTTGAAAAAGCAAAGATTCAAATCTCGTATTGAACATGTACATGCGTATTTTTTCATGTTTAATACACATATTTCTTTACAACATTTTCAATAATACTTAATAAATTCATGTATTATACACATAATTTTAACATATTATTGAATACAAATAATCTACGTATAAAGCAAAAGGCAGAGAATTGTGAGATGTTCAAAATATCATAAAATGTCCTTAGTTAATGCAAACATTAAAATTAAAATTATTAATTAAATGAAGATAATATGGTAATTCACACTTTTTCATATAAAAAAATTAAAATTAAAAGAAAATCAGATAATGAATCCTATTTTTATGTAACACAACTACCTATTATCTTTTTTAATTCTAAAATAAATTTAATTTTTTTAATTAAAAAAAAAGCCTCTCGCAGGCGCGGAAGCGCGTGCGTAGAGGCTAGTATAATTGAAACCTAAGACCAAATGCAACTGTAACTCAACCCCATTATTACCAAATTTATCAAAACTTGGAGTAGTTTAGTACAAGAGTATCATTAAGGGATATAACTCATACATGTGTTATAATATAGGTAGATATTTATTGATAGGCTCCATTTGGTTCACGAATGGATTTGACGGAAAATCACTTCCTATGTCATTTCTTAAGGGATGGGAAATGGAAGATTCTTTTCCCATGTTTGAAATTGGTGGGAAAGTAATTGAGAGATATCATTTTATTTCATTTTCCATGTTTGTTTTGAGTAGGAATGGAAAACAAAGTTTGTATAATTTTTCAATTATAACCATATTAAATCAAATAAAAAAAGATTGCATTTAATGATATATTGTAATTCTAAATTTTAAATGGGGACAAAATGGTCATGAAAAATGTGCATTTTATGTTGGCTTATTTTCCAAACTTTTTCATGAGGAGAGAAAACAAAACCCAAGAGGGAAGGAGGGCTTCACTTCCCCCCTACTTTCTCATGTGTCAGGCAACCATATATCATGCCTAGACTTACCAAACATAAAAAAGCAATTGATTTCTCATCTCCAAGCCTCCTTTCCCAAGAACCAAACAGGGAAGGAATTTTTTTACAGAAATACCACCCCGACTATAAACAATGTATGCAATTACCAGCCAATAATTTTTTTTCTTCACAATTTGCCACGTAAACTTTCGAGAAAGGTGTCAAACGGCCTAACACGGCCCGTTTAGAGTTGGCTCATTTAATAAACAAGTTGTGCCAGACTCGTCTATTTATGAAATCATCGCCCCGAGTCCACAACTCTAGCCCATATGGGATCTGGTCGTGTTCATGTCGGGCCACTAAACGGGCTGATATGGGCTCACGCCAAATTTGACTTATGTATTGCTATTTTATTTGTAATGTAGAGTGCTGCTATTTCCACATGTTTTATTTCTTCACCTACCTTATCTTTCCACCCATTATATAAATTTTGAAAAACACAATCCTATCTTTTCACCAATCATTAGTCCTAAAATACCCTTTATTAATTCAATTAAGTTCATGAGGCTCTTCCCCAATCTCACAGTGGCTTCTCCCTATAGCCAGCACACCCACACGACAACCACCTAACCCCTTCCCTAATTTGAAATCAAATCATTCATGGGCACCTATTTTTGAATTAAGATTCTATCACTACTAAAAAAAACTAAAAACCTGGGCTAAAAACACGAAAAAGCATGAATTCCATTCGTGCTCTTTATGTTAAATAACAGGATTTCGTGTTCTATAAAGCTGACCACGTTGCAGCCACTTTAAGGTTGTCAATGCTCTTTACAGGAGTTTCCATTGATTATAGAGCACAACAGCTCTTTGAGAGAGAGAAGGGAGGAGGTAGATGAGAGAGCTAGGAAGCAGAGAGTGAGGAAACCCAAGCCAAAATCAACATGCAATACAAAATTAATCAATAAACCAAAGAAAATAAAAGAGCAAGGAGTGAGAGTGACAACGAGTAAAAAGAAAAGAAAATTGTAAACAAAGAGAGTTTTAAGCACGGTTTAAAGTTTTTCATGCCTTGTTGAGGGGTTAATAGAACTAAGGGTGTTTTCGAAAAAGGCCAAGCAAGAGAAATATTTTAAAAGAAGCCAAAATATTTTGTACTTGGACAATAATGCCCTTATTTATTTTTGGATTGCCTAAGAAATCCTTTTTCTGCTTTTCAGATGATGCCAAGGGATTGTTGCTTGATGCTTGCAGTATGGAGCTAAAAACTTGCTTTGATAGTTTTTGGATTGATGTTGCATATGCTACCATGTTGCTGGGATGATCTCTTCACGTGAAAATGTAGTTGATGATGCTTGGCTTCACATGGTCTTCTTGTGTTTGCTGCTATGGCTTTATCATGCTTCCATCATGTTGTCTACATTGTGTAGCTCTTCTTCTCCTAAGCTATTCTAGTATGAGTTGTCATTGTATTTTGTTTCAATTTGTTCTGCTATCTGGCTACAAATTTCATAAAAAACTTTTGCTCATTCCGTGCTTATCTTGAATTCATATGTGTCATCTGGTCTCCTGAATATAGCCTCTGAATAAACCTTGATAAAGTTAGATTGGTGAAGGAGGTTCAGATGATCATCAGTAAATAATTGTTGCTCAGCTATTATTGCTCCTCTATGTTTTTGAATGTCCTGCTTGGTAGGGATCCCTGTCTTTGTTGATTCTACCGAACTAAGCAATTCATTATAAGAAATACTAACACTATGTTGTGCTCTGTCTAGGTAAATACTATCCTTAAACCACTATGGGGGTATGCTTGTGAAATCT
>NC_024130.1:7202058-7218824 GCF_000346735.1 Prunus mume
CTCTTCCATAGAGGAATATAAAAACTTACGACTTCTTTCGATTTTGAGGAAAATGAATCTAAATGATCACTATTTTCAATATAAAGTTGACCTAAATAACCATACTCTGCTAAAAATGCTGGAATAACTGTGATAGTTTTTTGTTTATGCTCTAAATGCAATTCTCTATATTCAACCATGTTAATACTAGCTAAGTAAATAGTATAATGAGAACAGCTTTTGATAATAATTTTTATACCATGATATGAATTATTTTTTAAATTAAAAAGAAAAGCTTGAATGTATACCTAAAGGTATGTATTTTGCTCATACTCTAATCTAAGCATATAACTCTTAACATCTTCTGGTAAAAATCTATATCTTTCTCTAGCTAGAGTTTGAAGAAAATATGGATTTTTAGTTTTTCGCTCAAAGCAAAATTCTCTATTATGCTCAAGTAAGTTGGGCTTATTAGCCCTTTTTTCTTGTAGATTTTGACATCTTAAATTAGTAGTTCTAAAATTTCTTACTATTGTATCATACTCTTTCTTTTGCTCTTCATGTTTTTCCTGCAAAAGAGAAAGTTATTGTTTTGCTCTTTTATAATCATAATTATATGCTAAAAACTCTTGCTCAAGGGCTTTAATAAGTTTTTCATGCCCTCTTCTCATGCTTTCATTGTTAGTTGTAATGTTCCAAAAGTTGTCTAAAAGAACTTTTTGTTTATCTCCTAATGATGCTTGAGTACGATATTTTAAAGCAGGATTTCTAACTTCTTGTACTGGCATTCCATTATTAAAAAAAAAAGTATTCATTACTGGTCTTGCTTGACTACTTATGCTTAATGGATTACCACCTTGTGATGGTGTATCACTATTTTTGCTGCTAGATGAGGATGCTCCAAAATATGGCATACCTGTTAATGAATAATACGGGATAAGATATCTGCTAAAGTATTATCCATACCTTTAATATGCTCAAATATAGGTCTAAATCCATTTCCTGTAATAGAATCAATAAAATTGACCAATCTTCGGGCTGCTTGTTTATTAGTAGTAATTTTATTATAATGTGAAACAATATTCTGACAATCTGTCCTAATAGTAAATATCTCATTATGTAAAAACAATGAAAATGCTACAAGGGACTTGATGACTCTTAATATTTCTAAGTCAGTAGCTAGAAGTCTAGCATGTATATCACTAAATTTTCCTAATGCATATCTATAAACTTTTTCTTTAGATTTTTGTTCTTCCTTATGTTTCTTCTGGTATAAAATTCATGCCATCCTATTGATGATGTGTCTGTCTCAACTATCCTGTATATTCTTGAGGCCATCCTAAATTAACATATTTAAATTCCTCACGCTTTTTTTTGTTCTTCAAACATACACATATATTCATCTAATTCACTCTCGGAATTACTAGAGTAATCTGATTCTGATTCTGAGTCTAATGCATTAACACTATAAATACTTTCATTATCGCTTAAATTATCATCAAGACTATAAATTGATTCTAAGTCTTCATCATCTTCTAATTGAAATTGCTCAATTAATTGTATTTTTTCTCTGGGTTTTTTTCCTAATTTGGGACACTTAGGTCTAATATGTCCTACTTCACCACAAAGATAACATGTACATGTACTTTTATTAAGTACTTTATATTTTCTAATCCATGGTTTGTTCTTTTTCTGAATTGTTTAGGGATATATTTTCTTCTTCTAAAAATTTTTGAAGGTTGAATTCTAAATTTTTTATATTGTTATTTATAAGGTCTATATATTTTTTTATAATTCTTTCTATATGGTTTTTTCTACTTAAATTTTCTATGACATCCATATTGTTTAGGTAGATCTATATTTTTACAACTCATGTAAAACTATTTTCTAATTTGTCTTTTGCTTTTATTTGACTACATTCTGATCGTAATATATCATATACATGTTGTATTCTTGCTCCTATGGATACATCTAGTTTCCTAGGGTGTTTTTTGCCATTCATTCCAAATTCTTTCTCCTGTGGGTCCTTTATTATTTGTCATATAAGTATCTAATAAATTAAGATCATCAATTCTGCCTATTCTACCTAAATACTTGAAAAAGGCTTAAGTATATTCACTTATATATAGTAAATCATAAATTTGTAGTTGTTCTAAATTTCTTATGGCTCTAATTTGTTCTTGTTCATTTCTACCATCTAATCTATTATGATCTAAAAATTCATATTTGATTAATTTAACAAAAGCATCTATATTAAACATTTCTTTTGCTGCTTGATGTTCTCTTGGATTTTTAATCTTTCATGCTTGGAAGTAATCAAAACCCATTCCATCTAAAGTATGCTCAAAGTAATCTAACATATCTTTATTATTACTAAAATCTAACATTAATGCTACATGTACACATCCTTTTTCCCATCTTTCTATAGTTTTTTCCCAATCTTGTGGGTCTACATGATCTGAGTTTAATATATTTCCTACTAAACTAATTTGTTCAATTCCTTTATAAGGGATTCTATTTTTTCTTAGTCCAAATGTTTCTTGTTGAAAGGCACTCCTACTGGTTTCTTCATTATTTTCTCTATATGGTTCATTAGTTTGCCTAAGATTTTGCTGGTCTGTTCTACTGGCATGAATTATAGATGGTCCAGTTGAACTATATTGATCTTCTGCTGGCATGCATTCTACTTCAATTAACATATTTTGATATTCTTTTTCTCCTAGAATATGTTCTAATCCTATATTTAAAATTAAATCTTTCATTTCTTTATCGAATAATCTATGTAATCTTAAATCATAAGTCTTATATTTTTCTATATATTCTTTTTCATCTAAATTATTTATGTCATCTATGAGTTTATCAACTATATTATCAAAATTATGCTCAATCATATTTATTTCTAAATTATCAAATGCCATATGTATTTATTCTTCTAATTCACTTTCTAAGACTTTTATATAATTTATTTGTTCATAATTTGTAAATCTTACTATTGCTTCACCTATATGATTTTCAAAAATTTGTGCTTTATCAGGTTATCTATTTTTTGCTACTTGTAAATTGGGTAAAATCCATTATGCTCCTTTTAAAAAGCTATTATCTACTGGTTTTGCCTCTATCATATTAACATGTTTACTACCAAAAGTTTTTATGAAATTTTGAAATTCTACATTAAATTTATAATTATAATTATCTGAACTTTGCTTACATACATATGGTTAATACTTCAATTTTTGTAGGATAATACTTAAATTTTTGTATTCACGTTTCATATTATAATTTTTGACTTGTTTTATTCATTGAAAACTTGAAGGAGGAAGTACTGAGATTTTTTCTTCTATGGTGTTGTACTTCTCTTCTTCGGAGCTATAAGCTATATACACTATTTCACCGACTCTATTCTTTCTGCTAAGTATGAGAAGAGATACCTTCCTTCCTTGTATACACACACACACTCTTCTCTATGCACTCTTCACTCTTACACTTCACATGGAAATGGACAAGACACTCTTTGCATGGCTTGTTTGATGGCAGAGTTTCCTTTACATGCTTTTTTTTTTTTTTTTTTTAGTAGAAGAGACTTGCATGTCTTTAGTTCTAAAGATGAGGGGGGTTTTGTGTCTTTTTGAAAATGTTTGGTTTTGTTTGTGGTCTTTTACAAAAGCTAGAGTTTTCTTGGGTGTGAAAATGAAATTTCGTTAGAACTAGGATCTCTCAAATAATTTTATTTGAGGAACACCTTTTAAGGTACATGACAATTTCTTTTTCCAGTGATCCAAACCATCTATTTTTTAGCTCTTCATTCATAGATCATCCTTACAAAAAAAATTAGACAAATTGGAAACCGTTTCGACATCCAATTGTGTCTTACAAAATCAATGAACACGATACTTAAAGAAAGTACTAAAATTTCAATAACTCAATTGAGTGGTCAAATGATATTGGGTTCAAGTGATTTTTTGTAGAGATTATCTTTAAATGAGTATCTATAAAATAGACGGTTTGGATTAGTGAAATACAATATGGAGTGGGACCTACAAAGGTGTCTCTCAAATAAACTAATTTGAGGGATCCTTATAAATCGTTGTAAGTGTATCCTAAAGTTATTTAGCATATTAATAAATAAAAAATTTGGCATTTCCACCAAAACTGGTTCTTGAAAAATATATATAAAGACGCGAAAATCAAGAATTTGTACTCTTTACTAAGCACAAATTGGTTTGAAATTGGAAATTATGTATATTTAAGCATTTTATATAGACTATAATATGCGTGCAAAACAAATTTTTTGGGCACGAATGATATAAATATGGCTTATATATCCAGTTTCTCGGTTTATGAGACAATTTTCCTTATTCATGCTCTATAGGCTACCTAAAGAGACACATTTGTAGTATTCATGCTTTATAGGCACAATACTTTGAAATGTGTGCAATATAAAGACACAAAAATTTAGTATCCGTGCTTTATATAAGTCATGAGGCTTTAAAAAAGATAAAAGTATGTGCCTAAATTAATTAAGCACAATAATTTCCTCCTTATGTTCAAGTTGGGCACAAAACTATTGTATTTTCTCTGCATATGACACAAATACGATATATATATATATGTGTGTGTGTGTCAAATGTAATTCAAAATAACATGACCCTATTTTTTGTGGCCTTTGGATCATGATTTTTGCCCAATTTTTTAGTAGTGTGTGCAACTAGCCCGGCATTTGTGTTCCACTTTGTGTAATTGCATTCTTATTTAAGGTTTAGATGCATTTCCTTTAGACCCTTTTGTTTTTGTTTTTTGTTGTAACAACCCGGTCCTTAATTAATATTTAATTATTAATTTATTCAAGTAAAAGACCATTATACCCTTAGAATATTTTAATGATTTAAAAGTTGACTTTTTGACCGGGAAAGAATTTGGGACTTCCAGTTATACCGTTGCGTAGAGCGCAGCGAGATGAGTCCATAGACACATAGTGGGCTCAAATCGGAGTTGTAACGACGGAGTTACGATAAAAAAAAAGTTCAGTGGCATAACCGTAAATATTTCGAAGTTACGTTCTTAAAAACCCAGATTTCTCCTATGTCGGCAACTCGACCAGCCGTCTTTAGGAGAGGATTTCTCTCAGCTCCGAGCACCAATTCGAGCAAGACCGGTGCCAAACGAACCACCTCACTCCCCTCTGATGGAATCCCTGGTCCTCATAGACGAATGCCTTACCATTATGCTTTCCTTCAAGGCCATAGCCATTCTATCCTTTTTGATTAGCTGTTCACTTGTTCTTACGTGGCGGCCTATAGGCTGGCCCTAACAACCTCATGTATAAAATGCTATTGCATCAATGAGAAAGGATATTGAACTTTGCCAAATACTTATTTTGTATGTTTCCTTTTATCTGTTTTGCAATACACTGTGTTGGTACCTATCATTGGTATCAGAGCAGCCATGACAATGGGCAGTCCTGTAGCCAGCTCCCCCCCTTCCATTCCTACCATCGAATTAAAGGTGGATTTACACCGCGAGCAAATTCTAGAGGTCCAGCAAACCCTCCTCTCTCCAGGTTTCCTTTGGCAAGGCTCTTGAGAACCTTACCCAGCAACAATCCTCCTTCCAACAAACCCTTTTAGACGCTGTTCATCGCCTCCCACCCTCATCCTAAACCCTCCCTCCCATCACCACTGCACCCCCCATCTCCTTCGGCTCCGTTCGCCCCCCACCTTCCCATCACTCATCACAGGTTTCTTCGCACGCTTCATCCTCTTCCCAACCTTTCCATCATCGCATCTTTTCCCCTCATACCTCCCCTCCCTCCGCCATTTTTACCACACCACCCCCCTACACCTATGCCTACACTACCCCACCCCCCCCCCCCCCCCCCCCAACCCCTTTTTTTCCCACGTCCCCATCACCCAGCTTGT
Source organism: Prunus mume (assembly GCF_000346735.1). The sequence goes on from NC_024130.1 coordinate 7,207,953, forward strand.
TCCCCCACCCCTGTTCAACACCAACCCCCCATACACTTCTCACCGCCTATACCAGACCACAGCCCCGGCTTCTCTACAGACCCCAAAAATCGACCTTTACCGTTTTACTGGAAAGGACCCCTACGCTTGGTTGACCACTGCGGAACGCTACTTAGACCTCCATGAGATCCCTCCCCATTTACATGTTAAAGTTGCTGCCGTACACTTGATTGACGACGCCGCCCTATGGATGCGATGGTTTGAGACCCGTTTTCCAAATCCGTCCTGGACCTCATTTTCCGAAGCCTTACTGGCTCACTTCAGTTATGGTGACCCCTTGGACTTTAACTCCGCTCTCTCCCACATCCAACATACTGGCATTCTCGACGAATACAACGCCGAATTTACAAAACTTTCGTGTCGCGCCCTTGACTGGTCTGACGACCAACTTAAAGGCGTTTATGTGGGCGGCTTAACCACTGAGCTTCGTGATAACGTTCTGATTCACCATCCGGCGAATCTGAATGCAGCCAAACGATTGGCCCGCGCCTTTGATAATCGTCGGAAGTCGACACGCAGCTAGTTCCAACCATTTTCTCTGTGTCTCTCTCCAAGAGATGATTGCCACCAGCTTCGGCAACGCCATCTGTTACCTCGGGACAACCACCCATTCGTAGGCTCTCTCAGGCTGAGGTTCAGGACCGGCATGAAAAAAATCTTTGCTTCAACTGTGATGAACCTTTCCGGGCCGGTCATCGCTGCAAACGACCTCAACTCCTCATGATTGATGCGAATTGGGATGTTTCTGATGAATCCTTCGAGGAAGCCATTACCTACGAAGTCGTACATGGCACACCCACGATTACCCCTGGCCACGAGGAGTCTGAACCTTCTCTGACCATCCATGCGCTCACAGGTTCTCCGTGTACACGAACAATGCGCCTTCAAGGCTCCATTGGCAAAATGGGCCTCACGGTTTTTATAGACACCGGCTCCACCCATAATCTATTAAACCCACATATTGCCAAACGATTGGGCCTCACTATTGACTCTTCTCAACCCCCCAAGCGAATCCAGGTTGCCAATAATGATATCATTGAGACCAAGGGCTTTGTTTCTCAGGTCCAGGTATCTCTACAGGATTATACACTTGTTACGGATTGCTATTTACATGCTGTCTCCGGTTGCGATCTTATTCTGGGTGCTGATTGGCTAGATACATTGGGCTTTATCGGTTGGAATTTAAAGAAAAAAATCATGGTCTTCAAAGTGGATGGTGAAATCCACCGGTTAGTGGGGTCAAACCAAAACTGAGGCCTCCTTAGTGGACTATCATGTGATGACCCAGCTCTTAGCTCAGGAACAACTAGGCGTTCTTGCTCAATTGGTCTCTGTTGCGGACTCTGCGACTTCTAGTTCACCCCCTGCCTCAGTTCAACCTCTCTTATCACAATTCGCTAATCTCTTCACCACTCCGACAGGTCTTCCTCCTCCACGCAGAATTGACCATCGCATTCCCTTGATGCACGGTACTCAGCCGGTGAACGTGCGCCCATATCGCTATCCCCATTTCCAAAAAACTGAAATTGAAGCTTTGGTACGGGAAATGCTCCGGGCTAGCATTGTACAACCCAGTTGCAGCCCTTATTCCTCCCCTGTACTACTTGTAAAAAAAAAAAAGGATGGCTCATGGCATCTCTGTGTAGATTATCGCGCTCTAAATCATGCCACTATTAAGGATCGGTTTCCAATTCCCGTCGTCGATGAACTTTTGGATGAGCTTCATGGTGCTACAGTTTTCTCTAAATTGGATATGCGATCGGGTTATCACCAAATCCGTATGCATTCAGATGACGTTCAAAAGACAGCATTTCGCACACACGAGGGCCATTACGAATTCCTCGTCATGCCTTTCGGCCTCTCCAACGCCCCGTCGACTTTTCAATCCTTGATGAATGATGTTTTTCGGCCGTTTCTTCGCAAATTTATCCTGGTATTTTTTGACGACATCCTCATTTACAGCACCTCTATGACTGATCATTTGACACATTTAACTACAGTCTTCTCTGTCTTGCTTGACCATGGCCTAAAATTGAAGCTTTCCAAGTGTGACTTTGCTCAACCCTCCATGAGCTACTTAGGCCACGTCCTCTCCGCTGCAGGTGTCTCGGTCGACCCCCAAAAGATCCATTGCATTCAAGAGTGGCCCCAACCCAAGACCCTCAAAGCGCTGCGCGGCTTCCTTGGCATCACAAGTTACTATCGGAAGTTTGTCCGTCATTATGGTCTTCTAGCCAAACCTCTAACAGATATGTTGAAGCATGATAGTTTCTCTTGGACTCCAAGTTCTACCCACGCATTCACAGCCCTCAAGCAGGCCCTGGCCACAACTCGAGTCCTTGCTTTGCCTGATTTCACACAACCTTTTGTTTTGGAATGCGATGCTTCTAACACAGGCATTGGTGCTGTGCTGTCCTAGAACCATCACCCCATCGCTTACCTCAGCAAGCCCTTTTTCTTGCGTAATCAATCCTTGTCCACATACGAAAAGGAAATGATGGCCATCCTTTTTGCGGTGGAGAAATGGCGGCCGTACCTCATCGGTTCCCACTTCAAAATCATCACCGATCACCAAACCTTGCGACACCTTCACGATCCACGCATTACCACACCTGCACAGCACAAATGGCTTGCCAAGCTGCTGGGCTACAATTACACACTTGAATATCAGGCTGGAAGTTTGAATAAAGCCGATGACACTCTGTCTCGTCAGTCCAAAGATGTTGCCCTTCTTGCTACCTTTGCCCCAATATTTGATGGCATCATTGACATTAAAGCCCTTTATACGTCTGATCCTGACACAATTGCCATTTTAAATGCTCTTAGTACCAACACAAAGGTGCCCGCTGGCTTCTCTTTTCAGAATCAACTCTTGTTATACCGGGATCGCATCTTTGTACCACGTACGTCCGATTGGCGCCTCAAGATTCTCACAGAGTTTCACTCCAACTGCGGCAGGCCACTCCGAGTTTCTACGCACTTACAAACGTATTACTCGTTCATTTTTGTGGCTTGGAATTAAGAGAAATGTCAAATTCTTTGTTGCCTCGTGTGATATCTGCCAGAGAAACAACTATGAAGCGATCCGACCTCCTGGCCTCTTACAGCCTCTTTCGGTTCCTCAAGTTGTATGGCAGGACATTTCCCTTGATTTTGTTGAAGGCCTCCCAAAGTCTGCTGGCAAGAATGCTTTATTAGTTGTTGTGGATAGACTAACAAAGTATGGCCATTTTATCCCTTTGACTCACCCGCAGCTCTTCCTACCACCCACAGAGTGATGGTCAGATTGAAGTTCTTAATCGCACAGTGGAACATTACTTACGCTGTTTTGTCGACGACAAACCCTCCACTTGGGTCTATTGGGTCCCATGGGCGGAATGGTGGTACAACACCACATTCCAAGCTGCCATCAAAATGAGTCCTTACCAAGCTCTCTACGGTGTTCCTCCTCCATCCGTTCTCCAGTACCTTCATGACACAAGCTTGGTTCAAGCAGTGGACCAGACCTTGCGACAACGCGACCAGCGCCTTGCTTCCCTTCGCACCAACATGCTCCAAGCTCAGAACCGCATGAAGCTCTATGCTGATAGACACCGCACTGAGCGTGAATTCAATGTTGGTGATTGGGTTTATTTGCGCATTCAACCTTACCGACAGACCTCTCTTGCTGCCCCAAAAAATTTCAAGTTATCCCCCAAATACTATGGGCCATATCAGGTTGAAGCACTCATTGGCAAAACTGCTTATCGCCTAGCCTCCCACCTTCCGCCAAAATTCACCATGTCTTTCATGTCTCCCTTTTAAAGCTTAAACTGGGTTAGAACATTCTTCCCTCCCCTGATCTTCCACCTACAATTACTGGCAATGAATTCCAATGGCTGCCTGAATCAGTCCTTGACTGTCGTCTCATCAAACAACACAATTCTCCAGTTGTTCAATGGCTTATCAAATGTGTTGATCTACCACAGGCCGACGCCACCTGGGAAATCGCAGATGACATACTGGCTCGTTTTCCCTCCTTTATCGCATGAAGACACGCTCCTTCTCAAGGGGGTAGGAATTGATGGAATCCCTGGTCCTCATGGACGAATGCCTTACCATTATGCTTTCCTCCAAGGCCACTTTAGCCATTCTATCCTTTTTGATTAGCTGTTCACCTGTTCTTACGTGGCGGCCTACAGGCTGGCCCTAACAACCTCATGTATAAAATGCTATTGCATCAATGAGAAAGGATATTAAACTTTGCCAAATACTTATTTTGTCTGTTTCCCTTTATCTGTTTTGCAATACACTGTGCTGGTACCTATCACCCTCTTTCAGTCTCAGCCCATCCCAGTCTCGATACGTCATCGTGGTCGCTGGAAACCGCCACGAAACATGGCTGTTTGGACAGTTTTTGATGAAATTTCACGAAGCTCGTTCGGACACCTCCGGCCACCAAATCGGACGAGTGAGGTATGGTTTTCTAGCTATTTTCCATACTCTAGCTGTTGGTTGGGTAGGATTTCAGAGATTTCAAGCGTAGATCTTTCGATTTTTAAGTTAGGTTTCAGCAGACTTTCGGGTCACTGTCCCAGCCACTTCCGGCCAGTTTTTGGGGTAGGTCTAAGAACAAAAGTGGTTCCAAATAGGGTGTTTTACCTAGAATAGGAGTCTTGAGCCGAGATGTTGAGATTTTTCGACGAAGCGTTATCGCTTTGGGCAACCACGCGCTGCCAGTGCGTGTGGCGGCGCGTGGGCACTGTAGCAGTGAGGCATTGTGTCCCAATGTGATCTTCTTGTTGTCACGAGCTCGTAGGAATTCGCGGATATCAATTCAGATAACGTTTGAACCCCGAACGGATCTCGCCTAGTGGGAGATTCCCGAGTTCAGCAAGTTTGAACCGTTGGATCGTAATCATGTTCTAGTATGTTGATCTAGGTAATTTTAGGATCGTATAGCATTTGACGGATTGTAAAACGGAGTCTCGGATACTCCAGAAATGTCAGCCCTAGAGTGAGGTTTACAGTAAAACAAACCAGTTATAGGTCAGGAACAGAGGAAAGAACTACGTGTGGCTTGATCCCTCAGTAAGGGTACGTAGGCAGCCTACAGTTATCAGGTGCAGCCACGAGTTAGGGGCTTAGGGTTTATGTTATTGTTTTCAGGGTATTTTGGTCTTTTACGACCCACAACCACCAGGTGTAAGTTTTAAACAGGATTCGACCCGGATTCCAAAATGGAATTTGGGTCGGGTCTTTTCAATTGGTATCGAAGCATTAGTTAACTTCCTGTAGACATTGCATTACTTGTGCATCCTTATTTTCAGAATTGCTGGACATTTCTTATGGTTGAAAAATTTGTTGAGGTTTTCATTTGAAAAATTTGTTATACATGTTATTATATATACTTATATGTCGAGAACTGAGGTTTAGCAAGATGAGTATTCAATTATCGGTTTATTCATCACCTATTTATATTTGTTCATATGATTAATTGTGTTGTAAAGGTATAAATTTAATATTGGAATGATATGCTAAGCAGAGAGCAAGGTGGTTAATTAACTAGTTAAGTAGTTGATGCATATATTTGGTGGTTGAAAGGATATATTTTAAGCTTAGGTGAGAACCAGTTTACTGAATAAGTTCAGTTCAGAACCAGTTTATTGAAAGTTTATGTAAATATCATATTATGGTTTTCAAACCCACTATAGGGTACCCCCCCAGTTGCCTTGAGACAGTTGGTTATTTTGCCCGAGTTCAAGGACGCCTGAACCATGTGGTGCGAGGATTGCGGCTCAGGCTGACTAATGGTCCTTGAGACCTGCGAGGAATGCGGCTCGGATGAACTTGGTGTCTCCGGGACCTGCGAAGATTGCGGCTCAGATTGAAGTTTTATCTCTGAGACATGCGAGGAATGTGGCTAGGTTAACTTTGTGTTTCCGAGACCTGTGAGGATGGAATTGACGGTATTAAAGGAATTGGCGGATATCAGGAATTGACGGAATATCAGGAATTGACGGATCAGATATGGGGGTACACCTAGGTGGAGAGGATTTAAGTTTTGAGATGCTTTTAAACTAAATTAAGGATTTTATACAATTACCATTATTTATTTAAACATCATAGTTGTTTTACAAGTAATAGATGGAGTATATATATATATATATATATGTATATGTATATACAGAGAGCTTCCATTGAGGGATCCCTTAAATAAGCTTATTTGAGGGACACCCCTTGTAGGGCCCACTCCAGATTGTATTTCACTAATCCAAACCGTCTATTTTGTAGATACACATTCAAAGATCATCTCTACAAAAAATCACTTGAATCCGATATCTTTTGACCATGCAATTGAGTTATTGAAATTTTAGTATTTTCTTGAAGCACCGTGTTCATTGATTTTGTAGGACACAATTGGATGTCGAAACGGTTTCCGATTTGTCTAATTTTTTGTAAGGATGATCTATGAATGAAGACCTAAAAAATATATGGTTTTGATCATTGGAAAAAAAATTGTAGGGTACCCTAAAGGGCATCCCTCAAATAAAATTATTTGAGGGATCCCTCAATAGAATACATATATGTATGTATATATATATATGTATGTATATATATGTATATGTATTTACTTATGGACTTTATTTATTTTAGTTTAGTTTGCTTTAATTTACCTTAGTTTATTTTATTTAAGTTGTTTTATTTTATTTCATGGAAGTTGTTGGCTTTTATATTTTATTATTGGATATGGTATTAAATAGTTCCAGTATTTCTAGCATATTTTGTCCCACGAGTTTTACAGTTATCCGGACCGTGGGAGCCAGAATTGCGGATCAGGTTGACCAGATGTCTCCTGAGTCCAGCAAGGATTACAGAGCAGGATGAACTATAAATTCAACGTTTTTCAGCAAGATTACTGCTTAGTAAGTTGTGTATAATCAGGAATGCATGAGTTCAGTACCTTACTATATGCTTTTAAACATTTTAAATTTCATGTTGCTGAGCTAGATTACCAGAGTATTATTGCTGAGCTGAAAGTTGAGATTGATTAGCAGATTGATTTATTTGGTTTGTTACGACCTGAGACCTAAATATTATGATGTTTGGTTGCTTGGATATGATTTAATGCATGCTGGCAGATGAGTTATATAAATATACATGCTTCTTTTACAAATGAAATGTTTTTGGGGAATGTTTAGTTTACAGGGGAGGCTCTGCCGAATTTCATGTAATTTCAGTTAAAATGGCAAATTAGTCTTTTGTGCCCAGCAGTAGCCAGGTGTCGGACACTCATAGGAAAAAGGGATTTTAGTTAATTATCAGATTGATGGCAATAGAGTTTTATCAGAAATTCAGTTAATTAGTAGATTTTTTCATAATTTTATATTTCCTTAAGTCGGCTCAGGTATTCAGATATAAATGTGTGGCCCACAGATTTTATTGATTGCCCTATAGATACAATTTTTGAGAGGCAGATGATGAGTGCAGTTCTAAAAGAGCAGACTTGAAAACCCGAGTAGCAGATGCGGGCCCAGTACCCTCACTTTTTTTGAGTGATAGGTATGTAAATTTAGAGGACGAAATTTTTGTAAAGGGGGTAGATTGTAACAACCCTGTCCTTAATTGATATTTAATTATTAATTTATTTCAGTAAAAGACCGTTATACCCCTAGAATATTTTAATGATTTAAAAGTTGACTTTTTGACCGGGAAAGAATTTGGAGATTTTAGTTATATCGTTGCGTAGAGCGCAGCGAGATGAGTCCGTAGACACGTAGTGGGCTCAAATTGGAGTTGTAACAAAGGAGTTACGATCAAAAGAAGTTCAGTGGCATAACCGTAAATATTTCAAAGTTGAGTTCTTAAAAACCCAGATTTCTCCTATGTCGACAACTCGACTAGCCGACTTTAGGAGAGGATTTCTCTCAGCTCCGAGCACCAATTCGAGCAAGACCGATGCCAAACGAACCACCTCACTCCCCTCTTTCAGTCTCAGCCCATCCCAATCTCGATATGCCGTTGTGGTCGCCGGAAACCGCCACGAAACAGGGCAGTTTGGACAGTTTTTTATAAAATTTCACGGAGCTCGTTTGGATACCTCCGGCTACCAAATCGGACGAGTGAGGTATGATTATCTAGTTATTTTCCATGCTCTAAATGCTGGTTGGGTAGGATTTCAGAGATTTCAAGCGTAGATCGTTCGATTTTTAAGTTAGGTTTCAGCAGACTTTCGGGTCACTATTCCGGCCACTTCTGGCCAGTTTTTGGGGGTAGGTCCAAGAACAAAAGTGGTTCTACATAGGGTGTTTTACCTAGGATAGGAGTCTTGAGCCGAGATGTTGAGATTTTCCGGCGAAGCGTTATCGCTTCGGGCAACCACGCACTGCCGGCGCGTGTGGCAGCGCGTGGGCGCTGTAGCAGTGAGGCATTGTGTGCCAATGTGATCCTCTTGTTGTCACGAGCTCGTAGGAATTCGCGGATATCAATTTGGATAACGTTTGAACCTCGAACGGATCTCGCCTAGTGGGTGATTCCCGGGTTCAGTAGGTTTGAACTGTTGGATCGTAATCATGTTCCAGTATGTTGATTTAGGTAATTTCAGGATCGTATAACATTTGACGGATCGTAAAACGGAGTTTCGGATACTCCAGAAATGTCAGCCCTAGAGTGAGGTTTATAGTAAAACAAACCAGTTATAGGTCAGGAACAGAGGAAAGAACTACGTGTGGCTTAATCCCTCAGTAAGGGTACGTAGGCAGCCTACAGTTATCAGGTGCAGCCACGAGTTAGGAGCTTAGGGTTTATGTTACTGTTTTCAGGGTATTTTGGTCTTTTACGACCCACAGCCACCAGGTGTCAGTTTTAAACAAGTTTCGACCCAGATTCCAAAGTGGAATTTGGGTCGGGTTGTTTCATTTGTTCTCTTCACTTTTTTATTTCTTGAATTATTGCCCTTTCACACTGTATGTGATGAATTTGGGAACTTTATGATTCATGAGGTGATGGTGGAATTAAGTTTTGGGAATTATGTAGGTTACAATAGCGTGAAGAGGGGGCAAATCGGGGAGAGAGAGAGAGAGAGAGAGAGAGAGAAGGGGGTCGGTGCACTGGTGTGTTGGGGCAAGTGGGTCATGGGAGGGGAGGAGGGCGACCACAATATTTTCTACAATTTGTCTTCTTGAAACAAAGCTAACTTGAGTTGGACTAACAAGTTTAGCCATGCAAGATCGAAGCCTACAAGGATTTTAAAAACAACCTTGTAAAGCCACATAGAAAAACTGATAGGCTTGAGTAGAGCCATAAAGACAGGTTTTTCCACTTTGGGGACCATAAGGTCATCTCCAACCCGAGGATCTAAACCCAAAATATCCCAAAATATTGCCCAAAACCTCTCCCAACCCAAGAAAGTGAAAGGGCTAAAATTGGGAAAACTCAAATTTGGACCCAAATACCAGTCCAAGTATTGCCTAGATACAAAACTATTCAGTAGAGCTCACCAAAAAAAAAGGCACAGCCCATGTGCATCAGAAAAACAGTGGGGCCTGTGCTGGCCCAGCGCTGGTGGCTTTGTTTGCTGGCTCATCCCATGTGTCTGCTCCTGGTCAATTGGCCGTTGCAATTCCAATGCCTTCTTAAAAAAAAATAAAAAATCATGCAAGTAACTTCAAAGGAGTATGTTTACTTTTTAAATCATGCAATTCCATTGGCTGTTGTAATTCAATCCTCCTTTTGTGTTTTTTTTTATGTTATGTGTTTATTTTTGGAATAAAATTACATTTATGGAATTTCCATTTTTTTTTAGGTCAAATTATTTAAAAAATTAAATTATGACGTTATTTAAAAAGATAAATGAAGAAAAAAATTTCATTAAAAAAAAATTAGACTTAAACAATTATTAAACAATTTAATAAAGTTGTGGACTTAAAATTTGAGTCCGGAGGGTTGGGAGAAAAAACAATTGGGAGACTTATAAATAAACCCAAAATGGGTACAGTATTTATAAAGAATGACAAAATTAAAGTGGTTGGACAATAATGCCCTTATTCATATCTAAATTTCCTAGGGAATCCTTCTGCTTCTGCTAGCCGGATGAAACCAAAATGTTTCTTCTTTTCATATGTTGCTTTGTACTGACCGTATGGAGCCAAACAGTTTGGCGACTATTCTGCTGGATGGATTCTTCACGTGATCTTCATGCATCCATCATGTTATCTATGTTGTGTAGCTCTTCTTCTCCTAAACTATTCCAGTATGAGTTGTCATTATCTTATGCTGTAATCTGTTCTGCTATCTGATTGTAGATTTCATCAAAAACTTTTGCTCCTGTAGTGCTGATCCTGTATTCATATATATCATCTGGTCTCCTGGATGTGGATTCTGAATACACCTTGATAAATTTAGACTGGTATAGGAGGGTCAGACGATCATCATTAAATAACTGTTGCTCGGCTATTATTGCTTCTCTGTATTGTTGGGTCGTCTTTTGTGGAGAAGAGAGACCTAGGGCTTGCATGTTTTTGTTATTCATACAAAAGCATCTATATTAAACATTTCTTTTGCTGCTTGATGTTCTATTGGATTTTTAGTTTTCCATACTTGAAAATAATCAAAAACCATTCCATCTAAAGTATGCTCAAAGTAATCTAACATATCTTTATTATTACTAAAATCTAACATTAATGCTGCATGTACACATCCTTTTTCCCATCTTTCTATAGTTTTTTCCCAATCCTGTGGGTCTACATGATCTAAATTTAATATATTTCCTGCTAAACTAATTTGTTCAATTCCTTTATAAGGGATTCTATTTTTTCTTATTCCAAATGCTTCTTGTTGAAAAGCATTTCTACC
>NC_024130.1:7218959-7233990 GCF_000346735.1 Prunus mume
GATATCTTATCTCGTATTATTCATTAAACAGGTATGCAGTATTTTGGACCATCATCATCTGGCAGCAAAAATAATGGTATACCATCACCTGGTGGTAATCCATTAAGTATAAGTAATCAAGCACGATCAGTAGTAAATACTTATTTTTATAATGGAGTATCAGTACAAGAAGTTAGAAATCCTTCTTTAAAGTATCGTACTCAAGCATCATTAGCAGAAAAACAAAAAGTTCTTTTAGATAACTTTTGGAATATTAGAACAAATACTGAAAGCATGAGAAAAGGGCATGAAAAGCTTATTAGAGCCCTTGAGCAAGAGTTTTTAGCATATAATTACGATTATAAAATAGCAAAACAACACCTTTCTTTTTTGCAGGAAAAATATACAGAGCACAAAGGGGAATATGATACAATGCATTTTAGAGTCCTTAATATAAGATGTCAAAACCTACAAGAGGCTAATAAGCCCATCGTAATTGAGCATAATTTACAAAAAGAGGCTAATAAGCCCAACTTACTTGAGCATAATAGTGAATTTTCTCTTGAGCAAAAATCTAAAAATCCCTATTTTCTTCAAACTCTAGCTAGAGAAAGGTATAAGTTTTTACAGGTAGATGTTAAGAGACACATAATTGAATTAGAATATGAGCAAAATACATCTCTTCTACTGTACATTCAATCTTTTCTTTTCAATTTAAAAAGTAATCCACATCCTGGCATCACCATTATTACCAAAAACTGTTCCCATTACACTATTTACTTAGCAAGGATTAACATGATTGAATATAGAGAATTGCATTTAGAGCATAAACAAAAAACAATCATAGTTACTCCAGCATTTTTAGCAAAATTTGGTTATCTAGATCAACTTTATGTTGAAAGTAGTAAGCATTTAGATTCATTCCCCGAAAAATTTAGAGAAATTATAAGTTTTTATCTACCTCTCTGTAAAAATGTAAAATTAGATTTCACTAGTATACCCCCAGAGTGGTTTAAAGATAGCATTTACCCAGATTTAGCACAACATAGGATTATTATTTCTTTTGATGAATTACTTAATCCGGGAGAATCAGCACAAACAGGAATGCATAAAATCTATCTAAGTCTACCTTTTTCTTTTAAGATGCCTAAATGGTCTTGAAAAGATACTATTTATTCTTTACAGACTTCTAAATGGTATTGGTTTCTTGTTATGCTGTTCTGGACTTCTAACTTTCTTCTAGGATAATTATCTACTTCTGGTAATCTTATTAATTCTTCTAGATTCCTAATTTCTTTTTGGTATTCTACTTTCTGTTTCTTTAATTCCTGTAACCTTTCTTTTATTCTAATAGGTGTCCACCAAGGGCCAAACATGCAAATGGTTTACTGTTCTTAACTGGTAATTCTGGTAATTAACAAAATTTTAACAGGTTATAAACGTTGGTTTTTATCAATTGTGTTGACTGACTTCTGTCCTCAAGATACTTTACTGGTATAACTATATTATTAAGGTGCTAAACTAATGCTCTGATACCATTTTTCAAGCTGGGGGCTCGGTCAAGGTTTTCTAAAGGCCAAAATAACAACCAGACACCATGCCTAGAACATGGAACTAGAACATGGAACTGCAAAGACGCCAACTTAAGGGCTATGGAGCAGAACTCAGAGGTCCTCTGAACTCAGGGGTAGGTTCCCTGACAGACATCCAATTATTGTTATGGTAAATATCAAACATGACCAAGTGCTCAAACACAGTACTGATCGTCAGTTTAGCAAGATAATAACATAATTCTAAACAGCGTTTTCCTGTTTTGGACAAGAAGTCTACTAAGAAAACTAAAAATAAAAGAGAAAAAAGACTTACTTAATTGTTTATGTTGCTGGAACTACTGTTATCACTGGGTATAAACAGTGTCGGAGAGATTGACAGTGATAGACGGTATTAACAGTGGTCAGAATATGTAAGTACAATAAATGGAAAAGAGAAAGTATATGAATAAAGGGAGTTTTATTGATTGAAGGAGGAAGTACTGAGATTTTTTCTTCTCTGATGTTCTGTACTTCTTTCTTCGGAGTTACAAACTATATACACAAATTACACCGACCTCTACCATGGCTAAGGATGAAAAGAAAAGAAGCTAAGGATGAGAAGAAGAGTTCTTCTCTATCTGAAACTTTCTATCTCTCTTACTCTCTGAAGTTTCATATGAACTTCACATGCACACACTATACAAGCCAAAGAATTCACATGACGATTGTACAAGCAAACAAAATTTAAAATTATAGACTGCTACACTGTTGCTGCTGCTGCTGGTACTGTTACTGCTGCTGAAAAAAGACAAGGACTTCACATGTTGCTGTCGTCTTTTGTGGAGAAGAGAGACCTAGGGCTTGCATGTCTTTGTTATTCAAGATAAAGGGCTTTCGTGCCATTTTGAAAATGTTTTGGGAATTTTTGAAAGCTGCTTGTTTCCTTTGGGTTTTTCGCTAAATTTCGAAAAACAATTTGAGTCCGGGTAAAACCCAAATATTCACTTTTTGGAGAGGGGAAATTTAGGTTTAGCCCCTGATGGGTTAGAGAAGGCCTAACTATCAAAGTATCATTCACTAATCAGGTAAAGAAGCAGTAACAAAGCCATTCAATCTTGACTGTTGGATTGTATGTATATTGCATTCACCAACACATTTAATGAAAGGCTGAGAATATGAAATTATAAACTCCACCAATGAGAAAAATTTGAGCTCCCAAAAAGGAATGTTCCACTCACTTTACCAACGTCACCATTCAAATTTCAATGTCCTGATCTTTCCTCATAAACCCCAAATTTTCCAAGTGCTACTTCAGTGTTATTTACACTACCACTTCCTGAGTTTTTTTTTATAATGTTTTTACAAAACCCCCTCAAGTTTGAAAAATTACACGAACACCCATTAAAGTTTCAGTTGTTTTCACAAAATCCTTTATTGTTGATTGTTCATCTAAAAATTGATGATTTCATTAAAAAAAAATTATGCAAATGACAAAAGTACATCAATGAATGTATATGCAATCTAATCTCAAAGGCCAATTGTATGAGTTTTTTTATTCCAGCAACCTAACAAATGGGCTTGGGTTGTCGTAAAGAGAGACGGGTAAAGTGGCCCATTGTATCTGAGTTCAAGAACCAAGCTCCAAGAAGGTTTTGAAAAAGTTCGTGATAACCTTAGCAAACACCCTGGATATCTTTCACCGGTAAGCCAAATGCACGTGGCAAATTATTAATAATACTTGCTTGAGGAGCTTGTAGCATAAGAGATAAGCCTTCACAAGTTTAGCAATTTGAGAGAGAGAGAGAGAGAGCATGAACTTCTTATAGAGAGAACAGGTTCAGAATGGGGAAGAGGAAAATTAGGAGGATTTCTATCTCAGGAAGAGAGAAAACAATGGAAGTAGAAGATAGGGTGTCTTGAGTAAATTTCTAGTCTCTTGACAAATCTTGGTCGCGCTCTAGATGATGGTGTTTTGTTGGGTAGAGGAAGCTCCCTTTCATAGGCACTTAGAACCCCTAATTTTATCGACCTCCCTTCTTCCTTTCCTTCACTTCCTTCCATTCACTCTTATTTGGTGAAATTTCCCTAACCAGAGCGAATGGGTCACAAGTCCTTTGGGGTTCCAAGATTTTTATGCAGCTAGACCTCTCCATGTGGGTGAGGCGCCACCCACTTTTCTCCTTGGTTTTCTTGTTAGAGCTCGCAGAGGAAAAGGAGAATGGATAGAGCGTTTACCCAACGGGTATTCCTCCTACACATATGAATTTCCTTTGGTTTTTGCAATAGCTTCTCGTTGACTCTACTGACAAGGGCTGAACACGATGCTAGATATTTTATAAGGCACTGGGCTGGGCTTTTCCTAAGGTATTGGGTCATTGATACTCTATTTCCAACGCCCTATGAGTTTGGTTTCGTCAGGCTACTGGAAGTTGTTCATTTGCTTCGTTTTTGACAAGGTGTTGGATGCTTTAACTAATGTGGAATTTTCTAAGTGTTGCAACAGACCATTAGATATTCTCCTAAAACATTTGGATCACTTTTCTCTTTCTCATGCTTACCCATGTGCTTGAGCCCAAGAAATGGGCTTAAGTTATAGTGCTCCCAAGCAACCTAAAACTTCCATTCATTAAACCATCAATAGGCCTTGTGAGTGCTCGTACTCATCTATACCACAACATTCTCAACAAGTCCCAGATATTTACGTGTTTTGGGCCCACTTAAGCCTGTAGCATAGCTTGGCATTAGAATAGCGGTCCTTTTGCTTGGCATCGCATGTTTATTTAGCATGTTTGTGCTTGGATTCTATTATGCCGTAATAAGCTATGATTGGGCCAAATAGCACTTGATATGTCAGTAAGCGTGAATTTATAGAGCTAGTGCGTTTTGACCCTTTTGCGTGGTGGGTGCGTGTGTTTACTTGGCATGGCGTGTGGCCTATAACTTGTGCAAGTGCATCCCTGTTCTCATATGTCCCAGTTGGGCCCCTTTTGTGGTTAAATATTTGTGCTGGACTATGAATAAGTCTGGGCCCGGCCTTTAGATTGTTCGGTCTTAACACCAACTTTGTCATTTGGAGAATTTTTTTATTATAGAAAAACATTAATTTTTGGACCAAAAATCAATGAAATTTAATTTTGTGAAAATAATTTAAAACTTCAGGGCGTTCATATAATTTCTGAAACCTCAGGAGTTTTGTGAAAAATTTGAAAACCTCAAGTTGGATCATATGAAACTCTGCTCCCTCCGTCATCACTCTTTTTATGTTCGATTATTTCTCTTCCATGGCTGCTGCTGCTGCTGGCGCCGTTCCATTGGTGCCACCACACATCTCGTTCCCCTTGGACCTCTCATCTCTCCAAAATCCTAATAAGCTCACCCTTTTCTTTCCTCGCCTCCATCGCTCTACCAAATCCCAACCGACTCTCCGCTGTCATAGGCCTCTCTCGTTCTCTTGTGGCCTCAGACTCACTCCACATTCTCCGGCGTCGGAGCAGCCCACCTTTGCCGTGCCTCAGACCTTGCTTCGGCTTGCCGCCTCTGCCGCCCTCTTCTTTGGGCTTGGGCTTTGCTGTTGGGCCGCTTCGGCCCAATGTCCGGCTCTTCCTCTCGGCGACCCTGGGGCGGTCCTAGAGGAGGAGCACCCAGCTCAAGGTAATTTCCCAAAGCAGCTGACATAGTTTTTTATTATTATTTTATCAATACCAATAAGGGCGGGCTGTTTAGTTTATGTTTGATTGTTGTACTTGTGGTGATTGTACATTTGTTGAGCACAGCCACAGATGATGGTGATGAGGGTAAATCTGGCAATTTGGAAAAGTCAGAAGATAGCAAGTTGGAAGCAGCATTTGGAGCTTGGAAGTCTAAGACATATGCTTTGACTGTACCTTTGAGAATTGCTGCTCTGCGTGGCTCTGTTCCACCTTCATGGGTTAAGGTCTCTGGCGCATTTCTTTCTCTGTATTTTGTCATATGACATGGAATTTAGTATTTGGTTTGATGGGTAGCTGGTTTTGTGCGAGTTTAGGCAACTTGCGTGGTTGATAACTTAATTTGCTTTCTGACCTGTAGGATTTCATGCAATCTCAAGGAAAAAGATCAAAGGTTCACTTGAAGTCCCATGGAAGTCTTGAGGGCATCTTTTCTGATCTGTCAATGGCCTTTAGCAAAGGCAAAGTTGGGCCTTCATCTATTGTAGCAGCTGACCTCGTTAGTGTTGGGGATTCTTGGCTCAGTTATGCCATTAACAAGGCTTTAATTGAACCCATTCAAGGGGTAGAAGACCAGGACTGGTTTAAAGGATTGAGTGACAGATGGAAAGTAAGAATACAACTGCTCTTTCGTGTCTTCATGTTTCCTGATTCCTGAATAGTGTGTTCTAGTGGATCCCCTGTTTACACATTAAGTGATGCTATCTATGCCTATTTTCAAGCTATGCCATTTTATGTTGATGTCTGTCCTGTGCAAATTATTGAAGGTCACAGGTCGTGTTGAACTGCAACACTTGTTTTCTTGTCCAGAAATCAAAGGAATAGATAAATTTATTATAGTTTTAGTAGCATCCATGTGATGGATTATACCAGTAGCTTTATTATAAATCTTAAATGAGCTACCAAGAGGGCAAGCCCTGATTTCTAAGATCTATGTTGTGTAACTGGAAACTCCGGAATCACGCATATTCTGAAGACTATGTACATGTAGATGATATGTGGATTGAAAACCTGCTTAAATGTTTCAACTGGCATGCCAGACCTCAGAATCAATATATGTTGGCTGGTGTTGTTTTCCTGCCGTCAACAGTGTGTTATATACCCATTCTTAGTCAATATCAGTTAATTCTATTAACTTCCTGAGTTTTATTGTGCATGTTTCCTTAAGTTGTTTAACCATTTGCTTTTGCTAGGTGTACTGTTTCGAATTGGCAATGCCTTTTTGCTCCATAAAAAATCGCTTTATGGTGTTTTACTTTTGCTAAAAAGGTATCAGGTATATCTCCGCAGGAACTCTGAGGGGAGAATTGATCCTGATGGTAAAGTATGGGCTGCTCCATATCGCTGGGGCTGCATGGTGATAGCATACAAAAAAACTAAATTCCGAAAGCATAAGTTGGCTCCTGTAGAGGTAACATGTCTCTGAAGTTATTTTATTATGCTATACTTCTTTCTCCTTGAGAGAGTTTTAACAATTTCATTGATACACATGATGTGCCATGGAGAAGGGGAAAATATTAAAAAAGAAGTTGGGAAACTGATTCAAGGGCTATAGTGGTTTGGCAAGGTTACCTGCTGGAACTTGCTTAAAGAAAGCTGAGAGTTACATTAAATTCTGAATAACTGGTTTTGTTTGTATTTGGCATGTTTTGGTTTTTACGAAATGTTGTCTTAAATACAAACATTCTAAGAGTTGGCATTGCAGGACTGGGCAGATTTATGGCGACCTGAACTTGCAGGAAAGATTTCAATGGTTGATTCTCCTAGAGAGGTTATTGGTGCAGTTTTGAAGTACATGGGAGCATCATACAACACAAAAGACATCCATTTGCAAGTTGATGGTGGGAGAGATGCTGTCAGGCAAAATCTTGCTCTACTTGTAAAACAGGTATTGAGAGAAACTATCTAAGTTAGAGGCACTTGATAAACTACTGAAAAAGTAGATTACTGCCAAATCTGGAGCTAAATTTGGGTAATGGGAGTCAGTTTTAGAGCTATGGCTCAAAATTATTCTACTTTAGGTAGGGGTATTTCTAGTGGTGGCTGAAACATTTATGATAATTCATGTGGTGAACATGTCTCAGAATTGTTAGGAAAATGAAAAAAAGTCTGTCAGAATGATGCAGAAGGTTACTTGCTCTGTTCTAATTTGTATCATGGTGTGCTCATTGGCCTTATGTAGGTCCGACTATTTGACAGTGTACACTATTTAAAAGCGTTTGGGGTTGGAGATGTGTGGATGGCTGTTGGGTGGAGTAGTGATGTTCTTCCTGTTGCCAAACGCATGTCTAATGTTGCAGTAATTGTTCCCAAATCAGGAGCTAGTATATGGGCCGATCTATGGGTACACCCTGCATCATGTTGTCGTAGAAATTTAAGTCGTCCTTTATATGATATCTTCTCCCAGATGTCAAGTTTATATTTTTTTTTTCTTTTTCTAGGCACGAATTGGGGGGAGAGTTAGAGGGCCATCTCCGCTCATCCATCAATGGATAGAGTTCTGCTTGCAAACTGCTCGAGCACTCCCTTTTAAGCAGGAGGTAGTCCCCGGAGCATCCCCATCTGCTCTTGATAGTGCTCCGCCCGAAGTTTTGAATGAGCTCATCAAGGGAAAGCCAAGACTAGACACAAACCTTGTTGCAGGAGTACCTCCACCTCAGATTTTGGCAAGGTGTGAATTTTTGGAGCCGTTATCAGATTCTACTCTGTCGGACTATCAATGGTTGATCGCTAGTATGCAGAAAAATAGGGATGGTTTAATCGCTAGTATGCATTCTTACATGTCATCATTGATTCAAATTTTTTGGCTGAAGCTGAATTCAAAGCCAGCATAATCATGAACTTTAACAGATGCCTAGCGTAAGTTCAGAAGTGTTCTATGATGAGAATTAATTCATTTGTTTATATCCAATCCGGTACTTATAACTCAAGTCATAACATCATGGAACAGATGTTTACGCATATTTGGAAAATTTGCATGTATAATTAGATAGGTTGTACTTGAGATTCTTAACCAAAGTATGAGCATGATTGCAGAGCCTATGTTAACTACTTTGTTACAAATTCAAAACATATGGTATTTATTTATCTTCTAATTGTTAGATCAAACTATTTGTTCACTGTTAAGACTAAGCAGAATTTTGTATACGGCAGCCTCCTCTAATAAGCATCTCATTGAGTTTTTTCAGAGATCGGTGCCTTAAGCTAGCCCACTACCCCAAATCAATTAACTTCATGTAGAATAGGGTTGTTTTTCGTGAAGATCGTCTTATAAATTGTGGTTAGGCCTTCAAAGTTTCCGTTAAGCTGGTCTTCATGAAGCTACGTTCTCCCGTTGAATATGCAATGCCAAGTTTCAATGTCTGGCATGCAATTAACTTACCAAAAATGCTAGGGAGACCACATCCCTAATAGAGGTAGGACCTGCCTAGCATTACTCATTAACTTGATTGATTAATTAAGTGTTTTTTATTAAAGGATACAACTTTTAAGTCATTGAACAAGGTATAATCTGCCCATCCCAAACAGGTATCAAAACTTTCTTTGGACTTGCGTCTTTCCTCTTCCTCGATTGGCTAGTTTTCATTTGGAGCTCGAGAGAGCATGTATATTTGAGAATTTATTGGCCATTTGTTGGAAGGTACAGGAACATCAACATGGATTTATTTTTCTGCCAGTTCCATTAGGCTACAAAGAGTAAATTGATAGGAAAGTGTTTCACCAAACCCATTATTTCGGCACCCTCAAAGGGTCGAATCATTCCATTGAGTCCATAAGCATCAAGATCTGCCTAGAACAAAAAGATGCGTCCTAGAAACCCCAAGGGCAATAGCATGGATTAGCCAGACAACTCCTTTCAATCAGATTATGATTGTCAATATTTTCTCTACTTTTGGTATCCAAATCAAAAGACTTTTGAAGATCCAATAACATCTACATGAAATCTCCTCGACTCCCAAAACTTGAAACCTCCTTGAAAGACCTGCGAAATCCAGGCGATAATTATTGGCCAGCAACAAAAACATTTTTTCAAATATCATGCAAATATCATACACTTTGCACCACTCAAGTATGTCCTATATTTTCACATTGCAACTTGAACTACAAAATCTTGCAATATCAAACCTAACATAAAATGCCCTCAGATGGGTAGACATGGGTCCATGAGTTGATACATCACAAAAGAATTGAGACCCACCCAAGCCTCGGAGGAAAAGCCGAGAAGAGTGACGGCCTAAATGATGGAGGGGCTGCATTGAAATGATTTGTAAACGTTAGGTTTGATATTGCAAGATTTTGTAGTTGAGGGTGACATGTGAAATTTGGGTCGTATTTACTAGTCAATCAATGTCTTCACCACCAACCAAGAAAATCTTGCGGTGCATGGCACTCTATTTCTTAAAGTAATTGAACAATACTGTAAATGATTATCAGATTGCTGAATAGTTGGAACAAAACTTAACTACATGCTTAAGTAGATGACCTTTTACAACAACTTAGAGAGGGACTTCAAAAGGCAGAACAACTCATCCAAGAAAAAGAAAGTATCCATACATGAGGTGATGTAACGAAAGAACCCCACATATTTTTTCTTTCCATGTTGTTTGATAAGAGAAGAAGCCAGAAGAGTAGAAAGAATTGCAAGCAATAGAGCAACAAGTTCAAAAGTAAAATCTTATGGCAAACTTGGAGGACCAGATAGGACGATTGTTTTTATAAAAATCAAGGAAGCATTTTATATCCAAACGCACAGGAATCTCCAAAATGATTTGATAAATACAAAATTCAATAAATGGGTGAAGGAAAACAAGAAGGAAAAACAATTACCTGTCTTGAATGGAGAAGTAGGCCAGCTGCTCATCGTTAATTTGTTGTTTGGGTCGAAACCAACTGCATAAAAACATACGGACTTAAAAAGAACTCCTTCACATCTGGCAAAAAAATATATATATATAAACTCCTTCACATGTATAGGCATAATGATTTCAATTTTCTTTCATAGACATGCCGCAGATAAAATTTAAAAAAAAAAAAAGATATTCAGAAATGTTTGCAAAAGTGAGAAGGATGATAAAGATAGTAAGAAAACCTTTATTATTATTTTTTCATAAGTTAAAAGAAAACCAAATATAAAAAGTCTGCCATATAAAGAATTCCTATTTGCAGGATTTCCCCATGTTGTTCTTATATCAGAAAAGGCATCACATTGGAGGCATAGTCATGGTGATTACACAGGTAGCATGGAACTGAAAATGGAGGCCCCAAAAATATTACATACACAAAAACCTTCAAACAAATACAGTGACCATCATGTTCTTTTGACACAACAAATACAGTGGGAACTGAGAAGCAATTGGTCCATGAAAAACCTTCAAACTCCTTGATGACCAATCTCAGGACCGCACCAGCCATCCAACCTACCCTAAAAGGAGGAAAGAATGTTAGGGGAAACTTAGTAATAAGGCAATAATGTAGCTATATACAGAAGAAATGATCCACATTATTTTAATAGGAAACAGAAAAATTGAACAAGAATGAAAGGGGGAAGTACAATATAAGTGAACAAGCTGTCTATTAAAAAAACAACCATCAAACTACAAAAGTCTACAAAAAAACAACATAACAGCAGAACAGCCAGGCTGAAAACAGACCCAAACCATAAGAACTAGCTGCTTCCCAATCCAAAGTCAGAGGGAAGAAAGGGAAGCCTGGGAACTCAGAAGAAACAGAAGCCTGGAGCGAGGCCCAGAATCTGGCTTTGTCCTATAAGAAAAGCATCACTCATTCTTCTACCATCACATGTAGTCACAACCCCAATTTCTCATTACATGTTCCTTCCTGATTTCCATCTACATACTAAAAATACTGCTAAAGAATAGATCATTTATCCTCCACACCCCACTACAAAAGGGAAAAACAAAAGTAAGGAAATGACTTTGGAACCAATGAGACCTCCCAGTTTCTACCATAATAAGTGCAAGCACCATTAGGCATTTCCAAAAGAACTGAACATCAGCACACTCACCACTGATAAGTTGCCAGGCCTAGTAGCTTCGTGTCATCTCATCCTCAATTTCAATCCATCATCCAATAAATCATATCTAAAAGTGCTAGTAGTTCTCATGCCTTTTCCTCAATATACTCTAGAAAAATAGACATACATGCGCATTGTCAAGTTTCAGGTTATTTACAGCATTCCTGGTACAGAAATAATACTCTGCCAACAATAGAAGATTCTTATTATCAGCAGCGGTCTATTTGCATGGCCAAGCAAATCAAGACTTCGAACAGTAACATGGACAAACACATAGGCAGACCACCTACCAACTCCCCTAGCAAAAAACATATTAACAGCAAATGGTAGTCTTCCCTTTTATCAGATAAATGCATGGTTCCGTTCCAAGGACATGCTTTTTCTTTTTTTCACCATGACATATTTCAAAAGAGAAATGCATAGCAAATGAATAAAAGGAAAAGGAAAAACACTTCAAAAATGCTTTCATAAGGTTTTTGTCTGTCTGCAAACTGGTTCACTAATCAGGTTTCAGCTTTTTAAAAATAAAATAAAAATATTGCCTTATTACTAAGTCAGAAAATTATACTATGAAAGCACAACATATATTGAATTAAAACAATTGCCAATATAGATAAAAGCAAATGAAACCATAATCCCGTCAAGGTTCTTCAATAACCAAATCATGAACCAATAACAATAAATAAAAAAACCTAATTATTGCACAGAAAAATAAAAGCTCCCACCTCATTGCAAGGAAACAGAGTCACATATCATAAACCTTGGAGCTTTTTTTGGTACATCTCCAAAAGTTCAGGCGCATGCTCTTCATATCCGTTCACATACTCGCTCACAAACTTGTCCTCAGTTTGCATAAATGCCTTCGCAGTAGTCTTCTTGCTCTTGGTTATAACACCTTTGGCAATCAAAACTTGAAGTATCGACCACCTCGGCAACACCCTCTTTTCAAAGCTCAAGCAAAGCAAAACTGGGTACTTGAGAATGTCCGAAGTGCCCCACCCCATCTTGTTCATGAAAAAGTCCAATGCCCTCTTTAATCGCTCCTCCGACGACCTCATTACCGGGGGTTGCTTCAAGAACAAAGCCTGAAACTCCGCCTCCGACCACCCAAAACTCTTCAACACCTCAAATTTTGAAACCCACTTGTCCTTCCTCATCGAAAAAACCGTACACACGCCATGGATGAACATCATGCTCAACGGATTGAAACCCAGTTCCTCAACCTCCCTCACAATCTTACTGAAAACCTCAACATCCCTTGAAAATATCCGTGGCTGGCACGCGATCATCTTTATAATGTTACTGTGAGGCACACCGTGTTGTCTTAGAGTCTCAGCGTTCGCGCCCATAGAGTCAGAAAATCTGAGCACAACCGCAGTACCACGCTTGACCGAAAAGTGCGACAACAAAGCCGAGGCAGACCCAAGAAAGCTCTTGAGGAACCCAATACAGGGCGCAATCTGTTTGTTCAAACTCCGCTCTAGAATTCTGGGGTTGTTGGTGATTGTGCTTACAAGGTCTTGACCATAAATGCCATTTTGGGCGAGAAAGTCTAGCTTGGGCTTGAGGGTTTTTTCTGGGTTTGCCCAGAGGAAGGATGGGCATATGGTGATGATTTTGGCTATGTGGGTAGGGGTAAAACCGTAATGTTCGAAGAGGGAGTGGACTGGGTAGGGATTGTTGGGGGGTCTACCATGGATTTTCTTGGAGACTTGAAGAGCTGACTCTGGGGTGAAAGCCAAAGTGTTTGTGAGATAGTCTGTGAGTGCTGGGTAGGCACAAATGCTGAGAGTGGTGAGGGATCTGATATTGGCATTCAGGGTTCTGGTTTGTTGAAGATGGAGAGAGGTTTTGAAGATAAAATGAAACATTTTAATGTCAGGTGTGTATTTTGTGCCGGTGGTTCTTCACGTTTCCAGGATTCAGAGAGGCGCCTACTTTCATCTGTTTTGTTTGGGCGCCGCCGGGGGGGGGGGGGGGGGGCGTATTAAATGGAGATTCTAATATTAGTATTTTATTAGTGAAGGAGCTCATGCGATGCTGCGGGTTTTAAAACTGTGTGAAATGTGTACAACGTCATTCAAATATATAGGGAAAATGGTATTATTTATATAGACATGGAGATCTAAATAGTTGCATCATGCTTTGTTTAGCAAGTTTAAGTTACAAAAATACACTAATAACCGTATTATATGTTGCTTGTCATGTTAAAATATTGACTATATTTTAATAAATCAAGTAGCAATCAAAACACCAAAATATCAGCAGTTTTGAGATGTTCATTGTTCAAAAGAGTTTGGACAAGTATTTATATACATACTACTGGGTGGTGGAAGGGGATTTTTATGCTTTCATGTTTGCTGGAAGGGGATCCATCTCTTGCTTTGTTGGCTCTGCCATAGAGGTGGCTTATGTTCTTTCTTGTTCTCTGCAGGAGGATTTCAACTTTGTTGGTACAAATTTGGAAAATGACAGGCATTAGAGTAGATAAATGAGAAATTGGTGTTGTGACTAAATTATTATAACATAATTAAGTTTTAAAAAATCCAACAGCACAAACAACGGTTTAAATACATCAAGCATTCTATTAATTTGATGGACATAAGTATAACCTCATTCTATTTAATCAATTGGTAACAAACTTCGAACAATTGTGACAATTTATTAAATAGGTATAAGAAAATTAAGCCAAAACACCTGAGCTTTAACAGAATCAAATCAATGGGCGTTGATTTTGTTGCTACAAATTTGGAAAATGGTAGGTGTTTGTGTAGACAAATAGGAAAATTTGAGCGAAGACAATGGCTTATGGCCACAAAATCAATTGCACAAACCACAATTTAAATACGCCAAGTATTCTCCAAATCCAGTGAACAAAGTATAATCTCAGTCATTGCCACAAATTATTGAATACCTGTAACATAATGAAACCAAAAGACCTAGAGCATAATAGAATCAAACCAAAAACTCATAAGAGAATCAAAGTATAAGCAAGTTTGTTGTACAGAAACAAAGATAATCTATAGACACCTATGGTCAAAATTGATACATGTATTGCCATTTATTGGCTAATTTAATCAAATGGAGAAGTAAGCTGATAATATTACAATAATACATGTTTATTTTCCTTAACATTTAATTTTAAAAGCAATTATAATGGGTAATTAAATAATCTTATGCATTTATATTTTTACTTGGTCAAATTGGTTTAATGTTGTTTTATTAACTTTGATCAATGACTTCCTATGTAGGCTTGTGTGCTGTGAAAACCAACTCAATTTGCATGCCAAGAAGTGTGCCACCCAAAGATAATATGCTAGTGGTCAATTAAAGAACTTCAACATATCCATGAAGAATGATGATGAAGGAAGAAGTGCAACTAGCACAAGAAGAAAAGAATGCATGAAGTGCCACACCCATGCCAAAAGAGGAAAGGAAAAAAAGTATGGGATGGAAGCAAATAAGAAGAAATTGAATTCACATGCTTGTGAGGTATCATCCACTCCAAAGAAGCTCAAATTCAATGCCAATTCATAGGCAAGATGAAGTGGGAGTTAGGTATTGCATTAAAATAGGAATGGTGGTGTTAGAATCCGTCATCATGTTTCTCCTTCTTAGACCTATAAATAGAGAAGTCTTCAAGCTTCAAAACACACACCAAGCTCACAATCTTCTCTTGAGCTCTCTCCCCTTCCTCTGATTCTTTTAGTTTTAATTTCTTTAGTTTTATTTTATGGGAAACTAACTCCCTAGCTAAGGCTAGGGAGAAAGCTTTTAAT
>NC_024130.1:7234732-7274769 GCF_000346735.1 Prunus mume
AAATTAACCCTCTCACGCTAGAAATTCCTCAAATCCTACTCAACCATCAGCTAGATCATGAAAAATAGCTAGAAATTCATACCTCACACGACCGGATTGGTGGCCGGAGGAGGGAGAAATCGCTGGCCAAAGTTCTGTCAAAAAACGGTCGGAAACCATGGTTTTTCCGATGGTTCGAGGCGGCAGGCGGCGGGAAGGTGACCGGGCTAGGTCGGCGGAGTGACGCCCGTGGTCCTGGGTCCGGTCCGATGGGTTGGGGTGGCCTGTGGTGGTGGCTGGGAGGAGAGGACCGATCGGACTCAACAGGGGGGGAGATCGCGACGGGAGAGAGAGAAGTTGAGGGTTTTTAAAAAAATCCTGATTTTCCAAAATTACCATTTTGCCCTTGAGCGTATTTTGACCTTAATTTCTTCGTTATAATTCCGATTCGAGCCTAATACGTGTCTACGGACTCGTTTCGTCGCGCTCTACACAACGGTGTAAGTGAAACAGTCAAATTCTTTCTCGGTCAAAGGGTCAACCTTTTCCTCAATAAAATATTCTAAGGGCATTTTAGTCTTTTCCTCTAATAAATTAATAATTAAATATTAATTTTTGGTTTGGGTTGTTACATTTAATATGAGTATGTAATTTTTATTAGTTTGACCCAAACTTAAGCTTTAATGTGAATTTGTAGTTTTCTTCAAATGGAAATTGTAGTTTTTCTTTTTAATTAATTGATGAATGTTTGATAATCTATTTCATGGGTTCAATCATGTTTTTCCCATTGTGCAATAAAAACTTTCATGCTTTTAAAAGAGGAGATAATTACCAAGATTAATAGAATTTCGACGAAGATTATTTTTTGATAGTTTGTTGCCAATGGTACAAGTTATGCTTAGAATACTTCTAAAGGAAATTAAAAAGAGCTTTATTTATTTTGAACAACTACAATGGAAAATATTTTGTGGATCAAATTAATAAGAATTGCATGCTTATGTTAAAAGTGGAACCCCAATGTCTTAGTGTTTTAATCAATTAAATTTTCTTTAAATCAAATCTTGATTAAATCTACACCTTTATCTTAATTGTTTTGTCTCAGCTCTGTTATTTTCTTTACACCGCTCTTTGTGGATACGACACTCGAACTTCCGAGCTACACTTCTATACGACACATTCACTTGGGTTTTGCAAAGTGGTACAAATCAATTGGCGCGTTGCCAGGGAGCGGCTTGTCAAAGAGTACAGAGATCCCCTTGGTCAGAGGTTTGCTGGTTACGTGAAATTCTTCACATTTGGTACACTCTTTATTCAACCTAGAGATCATCTTGGAAGATTTGTTAAAAAGATTGAAATTGTTAATTTAGAACATTCTGCTTCAATTCTTCAACTAAAACATTTGACAAATCTGAAAGCATGGCAGAAATTGTAAATAGTGAATGAGAGGTTAATGCTCAGATTGTGAATAATGAAATAAGAGAAGAAGTAGTTGCACCTAGAATTTTAGAGACATTATTGCATCCTATTCGTGCACCAAATCCTTCATGCATCATGTTTCCACCTAACATGCCAAATTATGATTTCAAACCTGTAATGATTCAATTGCTACCAATTTTTCATGGTATGGAAAGTGAAAATCATTAAATGCATGTTAGGGAATTTGAAGAGGCTATTGACACTTTTTACAATGGTCAACTTGATAGGATAAATTTCATAAGGTTAAATTTTTTTCCATTTTCTTTAAAAGAGAAAGCGGAAAGTTGGTTATATTCATTAAGGGCTAGGTCCATAGGTTCTTAGGCAGAGATGATTCAAGCATTTTTTAACAAATATTTTCCTAATCACAAGACAATTGCTCTTAAGAAAAGAATCTCCAATTTCTCTCATAAGGAAAATGAAACTTAATATCAAACTTGGGAAAATTTTAAAGAGCTTTTGAATTTGTGCCCACACCATGGCTTTGAAAACTGGCATCTTGCTAGTCATATCTATGAGGGACTTCTCCCTCGTGATCGCCAATTTGTTAACTCTATGTGTAATGGAAATTTTATGCAAACAGACCCTGATGATGCCCTAGAATTTTTGGATGAAATTGCTGAAAAAGCTCATCAATGGACTGTCCCCAGTCCCAGTTCAGTTGAGACCACTGATCGGTCAAGAATTGCCACATCTTCTACTAATAAAGGAATTTATCAATTAAAAGAAGAAGATGATTGGAAATTAAAATTTGAGGTTTTAACTAAAGAGATAGCCGCTTTGAAAATGGAAAAATCAAATTTGCCTCAACCTGTTTATCAAGCTGATGTTAATCAAGTATGTGATTCTTGTTATGAGATTGGTCATATTGTTAAAAATTGCCCAATTTTTCAAGAAATGAAAGGAGCTTATGAGGAGCATTGTGCTGCTGTTGGAAACTTTAAACAACAATATTCTCCTTTTTCCAACACTTACAATCCAGCAACAAGGAATCATCCAAATTGTTGTTGGAGCAATGAGCCACAACCTCAAGTAAGTGATAGAAATTCTTTCAATCATCATTTTCCTGAAACTAATGCATTTAACGCTAGACCTTCTTTGAGCGATACTCTTCAAGCATTTATGCAGGAACAACATAAGCAAAATCAAAGGTATGATACCTTTTTTGGTCAATGAGTTGAAAAAAATAAAGAAACTAAAAGCCAAATTTCTAAATTTCTAAATTCTTTTGCAATAAATGAAAAAGGAAAATTTCCTTCTCGAACTCAACCAAATCCAAAGAATGTTAATATGTGTGAAACCTCAATTGAACATGCTAAGTCTGTCATTACTCTTAGAAGTGGTAAAATAATTGATAACACACCTTCACCAAAGGAAGTTGAAAAATCTAGGAATAATGATGAACTAAACAAGTCCAAATTGAGTGAATCAAATGAATATCATTTTCCTGCTCCTTTTCCCCAAGCTTTAAATCCTCCTTGAATCAAAATTATAAAATTTTGGATTTCTTTAGAGAAGTTAAAGTTAATATTCCTATGTTAGATGCTATTAAACATATCTCTTCTTATGCTAAATTTTTAAAAGATCTATGCACATTTAAAAGAAAGCATCAGGTGAAGAAAACTGCATTTTTAACCGAACATAAGGTCCCTCCTAAATACAAAGATCTAGGAAGTCCCACTCTTTCATGTGTAATTGGAAAAAATTACATAAATTGTGTTTTGCTTGATTTGGGGGCTAGTGTAAATTTATTTCCATATTCAATATATTTGCAGTTAGGTCTTGGTGAATTGAAGCCCACAGCAATGAAGTTACAACTTGTTGATCGTTCATACAAATGCCGAGAGGGGTAATTGAGGATGTATCGGTCCAAGTGGACAAATTTTACTACCCTGTTGACTTTGTTGTTTTAGATACACAACCTGTTTTGCATTCTGAAAATGAAATTCCTGTCATTTTAGGACGTCTTTTCCTTGCTATATGTGACACACACATTAGTTGTAGAAGTGGGGTAATGAAACTCAGTTTTGGTAACATGACATTGGAAATTAACATTTTTAATGTTTTTAGGTGACCTTATGAAGATGATGAATGTGCAGTGGTGAACTTGATTGAAGCTGCAGGATCAATTTGAGAAGACTAGTATTTCTGAACCTTTAGAGGCTCTTTTATTGAATTATAAAGAATCTGAATTACTTGAGGATCCAGAAATTGCTGATCATAATTCGTTGTTAAATTCCTTGCAGGTTGATAAATGGAGGCCAAGGTTTGAGATGCTTCCACCTCGGAAGGAAAAGACATTGCCATCAAATGTGGAAGTTCCTAAGCTAGAATTGAAGCCTTACCTACGAGAATTAAACATGCATTCTTGGGGTCCAACAACACTTTTCTACTGATAATATCTTTTGAATTTGACTCTTTGCAAGAAGGTAAGTTACTTAATGTGTTGAATTCTCACAGATCTGCCATTGGTTGGACTATTGCTGACATTAAGGGAATGGCATGAGAAATAGTTTTAATGTTTTAAATAAACAATCATTAATTTTATTTTCTCTCTCATACAAATAAAATAAAATAATTTTTTCTCTCCTCCCTTTTTTCTTGGAAACGTAATATCTCTTCTTGGTAATTTCCTTTTTTTCTTGGTAATCTAATCTCTCTCTCTCTCTCTCTCTCTCTCTCTCTCTCTCTCTCCCTCCCTCCCTATATAGGTACAATTCATCTAGCATATTAGTTCCTAGAATATAATAATTAAGCATCCACTCGCGTGATCAATCCTGGACAATGGGAGGTTGCGCTTGGTAGACAGTTGCTTAAGAGATTTTGGTACAAGTATTTGTGTATCGACTGTTGGAGGTTTTCAATTATATGTTGTAGTCATGCTGATATTACCATGCATGCAAACTATCCCTCCCAATATTATAAAATTCATGCATAATTATTTTAAGGGACAACATTTGAAAGAATTAAAAAGTAAAAGTAAAATTTACAGTGCAATGGGCAACTAGTTTGACATGAAGCCAAACTGAGTCATAAAGGAATTGAGAAAACCATATCGTTTTGCACTTTTTTATTTATAATATTTGTTTTATTAGGCTACAGAGTTCATAACGGAATTGAGAAAGACAAAGTCAGCTAAACCAATCTTGTGCATGTAACCCTTGAGAGGTATAGTGAAGGTGCGGCCGAGTCCAAGATCAGCAATCTTCAAAATCCCTCTTTCCTTGTTCAGAAGCAATGGCATTACCAGAGAGAGAGGAGAGAGAGAGAGAGAGAGAGAGAGAGAGAGAGAGAGAGAGTCCCTGTGATTTGTGGTTTAGGTAGGATAGGGGTTGGAGTGGTGGTGCTGAGGGTGGCTTTGGGGATGAGAATGGAATGAGAGAGAGAGAGAGAGAGAGAAAGAAGAAGCAGAGGCAGAGGAGAACGTCAATTCTCTTTAGAAGAGAGAGAATGAATGAATTAAAGATAATTAATGAGATGAGAGAGAATGAATTCTTAATTAATATGGTATCAGAATTTTAATCCTAATGTATAAATATTAATTAAAGAAAAAAATATATTGTTTTGCCATGTCATGTTTAATCTCAATCATTAAAAGTGGAGTAATCTAATGGCTCAAAAATTGTGTCAAAACTTGTGTAAAAAATATGGTGCCATGGTGACCACTACCAAGTTTGTACCGGGGAAACAATCCAACCGAGGAATTGTTTGACTAGTCGACATGGAAGAATCCTCAATTGACAATGTAGTTGGAACGAGTCGTCCAACTGCGATTAAGCTCACCAGCATGTACAATAGAATCCTCAATACTCATACGTCTGTGACAAGTCCTACGCGCGCAGACTAACCCCGCTAAGGGTCTATGAAAGACCCCATCAAGGGTGCCCGGGTTCCAACATATCCAAAGTATCCCATAGTTTCAACATTTCCAAACCAAGTATTCCAAATCCGGGGAGGTACATAGGGTAGTGCTAATAGCACTCAAACTAACTTAAACCACAACCCAATCCACATTTCATAACTCTTCCCAACAGTGGCGGAGGCACTTGGGGACCAGTGCAGTCACTGGCCCCCACTGAAATTTTATTGAAAAAAAAAAGTAGTAGTATTAGAAGTCTGAAGCCATATGGACATGGGCCGAAGAAGATTTCAGCCAAATAAGTTGTCATAGTGGCGTTTAAGTCAGTGGCGTGGTCTAGTAGATTTCAACGTGGGCCAGCTAAATATCCTAAAATTATACACTACTCATTTCTAAAAGGATTAGAATTATTATTATTATTATATATTGTCTTCTAGTATAAATCAATAAACTTAAGCCTTTTTCTCTTTTCTTATGTCAGAAAAATGATGAGACCAGCCAGTTGCTTGTGAGTTTTTTTTTTCTTCTCAAATTTTAATATATTATCAAGTTTTTTTTTTATATTTATTGATTTTAATGGGTCTTTCAATTTATGTGTAGATTACCAAAGAGAAAAGGCTTTGGAGATATTTAGTAAATTGCTATTCAACTCCAAGTATGTATTTGTCTATCCCTTGTAATTTTTCTTGCATCGTATGTAATTGTTTATCCCTTTAATGTAATTGTGAACTTGTGTTGGTAAAATTTTAATTTTAATTTTATAAATTTATATATATATATATATGATTCTCTATTGGTTTGATTAATGATTGCTTGGTTGCATATATTGAGA
Organism: Prunus mume; assembly: GCF_000346735.1. The sequence continues at coordinate 7,240,879 of NC_024130.1, forward strand.
AAGACATTTTTAATAGTATAGATGATGAGGTTGTTATGCAACGATTTCAAAATATAAAAGCTCGTCAATGACAATTATTATTGTAATGAATGGACAATAGACAATATGATTTTTGATGTTTTGATGTCTTATAGGCCCCCAGACACATGAAATCTTGGCTTCGCCACTACTTCCCAACAACCCCATGTACTCAACACATATCCACGTATAAATAGTCATTCTAAAAAAAAATATATATCCATTCAAAATATTCACAATCTGCAATTATTTGAATATAATTCCAATACTTTCATAATAATATTATATTCATCATTTAAATAAATAATAACTTAATAATCAAGAAACCATTATGCATATTTTTCCCATTCTTGAAAATAATGATTATAGTTTCAAAACAAAGTCCACTCACAAGTAGGCCCAAGCTGCAGGGCTGCTTGACCCTGAGAGGGTCCTGCATGCTGAGTACGAGTAGTCGGAGTACCTATTTAAGAACATGAGGACGATATTAAAATAAGGGGCTTCGAACGAGGACTTTAAAATAAATTCCTAATTTTCTAGGATTAAAGTGTGTGTACGTCGAACGACAAGTTCCTAATGTCCAACTACGTGTTCTGGATAATGAATTAGTCTCGGAAGACACTCGGTCAACTGAGTGGTCAAACTTTTCGAAGTTGGTCAACTGGGCCCGCGGGGCCCACGACTTAAATTTCCATTCGAAAGTTTCAATGAGTTCGACAAGGTTTATAACACATGTCCTGCAAGTTTGGTCCAAATCGAACAGTTGGATTGCTCAAGATCGTACGATCAGATAGTTATCGTTTAACCTAATCATTGAATCGAAGCATCCGGGGGCTCCGATTCACTATCCACGAATTCCTACATGATCCTAGAGATCCCTAGATCAACATATATGAAATTGGGGTCGATCCAACGGTCTGAACATATCGAACCCGTATAACGCCTAACATGAGTAATCCGATCGACAGTCAAATGATAACCAAATTCAAATCCGAGCATATCGTCTTGCTCGGGGCGACATGTGGAACATTTTAGGACCAAAAGGGTCACCCAAACAGTGCCCACGAGCCGCCACACGCGCTTGCAGCGTGTGGGTGCCCAGAGAAATTCAGGTGATAGGAAAATCTCCAAATCATCGATCAAGACCTATACCTACGTGATCAGGAAAATGAGTGGAACAACTTTTGTTCTTGTTCCATGGCCAAAGGGTGATCGGAACTTGCCGTAAACACTAGCCAAAAACTGGCCAAACTTTAAGCAATAATTTAAGTTCCAAAACGCAGAAATTGATCCTAATCAACTCAACCATCAGCTAGAACACATTGAGAGGATGAAAAAGCATACTTAGATTGAAGAAATTGGTGGTCGAAATTGCCGGAACGAGTGGTGAAAGTTTTGGGTCAAAATCGGTCGGTTTTCTCAATATTCCGGCCACGGCGGTTGGCGGCTGGGGCGGTGGAGGGGTGAGATGGGAAGAGGGAGCGGAGCCAGTCACCCATCGATTGGGGTGGCCGGAGGTGGCGGCAATGAAGCAAAAACTGATTGACTGTTTCGAAGGGGGACTGTTGCTTGCACAGAGAGAGAGAGAGAGAGAGAGAGAGAGAGAGAGAGAGAGAGAGAGAGAGAGAAAGAGAGAGAGAGAGGAGTTCAGGTTTAAAAAAAAAACTAACTTCGAAATATTTATGATTATGTCATTATGCTTATGTTGATCGTAACTTCATTGTTTCAAGTCCGATTTAAGCCCACTACGTGTCTACGAACTCGTCTCGACGCAATCTACGTCATGGTCCCATTGGTTTCCCCAAAACCTTCTAGATTAAAAGGTGAACAAAATAACCCTATTTCCAAGAGCAAAATTGTAATTTCATAATTTATTTTTGTAATTAAATTAAACGAATACTTAAATTTGGGTCGTGATGTTACACATTGCATTTTGGCTACTTAGAAAAAAAGTTGGTCCTTTCAATAGAAGGAGGAGTGGGGAAACCAAGTTGGAAGCTCACCAAAAACTTGACTAATCCAACCAGAGGAATGCTAACAACCTTCTCTCTAACATTCTTCTTTGGAACTTTTCCCTTTTCCTCACGACAAGTATCGTTTTCCTTACACTTAAAACAATATAATTAATGCATCACACAAGTTAGTTTTTGTTTTTCAAGTTTACCCTTATTAAATGTATTAGCTTTTATATTTCCTTCAACTTATCCAAATTTTGTTACAATTTCCTTAGCATATTGTTAAAAATTAAATAAGAAAAAAGAAAAGAAAAAATGTATTTAAAAAAAAAAAAGTTTGTTTCATGACATTGTTATCATGAAAGTGATATCATCATTATTTTGTGTTTAACAAAACATACGTCCTCTTTGGAAAAAAAAAAATTAAAAAAACTTCAGTTTTTATTTTCTTATTTAATTTTTTAACAAGGTAGTAAGAAAGTTGTAAAAAAAACTAGCTTGTTATTAAAAAGAGTTAATACATTCAATAAGGGTAAATTTGGAAAACAAAAACTAGTTTGTGTGATGTATTAATGACATTGTTTTAAGTGTAAGAAAAGTGAAATTTGTCATGAGAAGAAGAGAAAAAGTCCAAAAAAAAAGTTAGAGAGAAAATTACTAGCATTACCATCCAACTAATTTATCTAGTGCATTTGCATATTCCTTTTAAATGCTTTTGGAGTAATCCTTTAAAATGCTCTGAGAAAGTCACGTGCCGTGCTTCCAATCCAAAAACCCACACGCATCTTGGCGCGCAAGAGGCCTCGAAATTCCAAAAGCAATCGCAAGCCAGGGTTTTAGATTGTTGCTGAAACCCCAAAACCCCCAAATGGCGCCTTCAGCCCTATCTCTATGAAACCCTCAGTTTCTCCCCAAACCCCTACCATGGCCTTAGCTTCCAGTCTTCGGCTTTCTTCCTCCATCCTCCGCTACCGCCTCGCTGCCCCGCTCTACCCGACCCGATTTTCCAGTCTCCGTCACAACCTGTCGGAGCTCCGCTTCCTGTCCGCATCGTCCTCCCGTCCCGGGACCCACGTCCGCCCAACCAAAGCGAGGCTCCAGGACGACCCGCAAAAGGAGGACCCAGGCGAGGGGCAGAATGGGAATGGAAGTGTGCTGGTCAAGGACACAAGTGAGAACAGCGAAGAAAGAATCGTTCGTGTTGAGCTCCACAAGGAGGCCACTGAAGCCTACATGGCCTACGCTATGTCTGTCCTGCTCGGCCGCGCCCTGCCGGATGTTCGCGATGGTTTGAAGCCTGTGCACCGTCGTATTTTGTGAGTGATGTTTGCTTAGTAGATTGTATGGTTCCTGAGAAAATTTTCTGGGAAGAAAATAATTTCTGTGAGCGATGTTTAATTTGTTCTGTGTTGTTCTCAAACTACAGGTATGCAATGCATGAATTGGGGCTTGCGTCACGAAAACCATTCAAGAAATGTGCTAGAGTTGTTGGAGAGGTTAGTGATCAGAGGCTTTCTGTGTCATTTGTATGAATTCCCAATATTTATATTTACGATTGATAGAAAATGCTTGGATGCAGGTTCTAGGAAAATTTCATCCCCATGGTGACACTGCTGTCTATGATTCCTTGGTGCGAATGGCTCAGGTAACAATAACTTTTTCTATTAACCAATACGTGAATTCATTACAGAAGTGAAAACGGATAAGCTAGTAGTAAATACAAAAAATACTTCAACATCTGCGATCTCTTTTTTTTTTTTTCCTGGATGGCCTCCTTGTAGTGTTCCATTATTCTCATTTGTTACATTTTTTTAGTTTTCTCAGCTGTAGGAGTTAGTTTCTTTAGAATAACTCTGAAACAGGGCGATGTATTCTTTCTTTGTTTGCGGATATTTGAGTGCTGTCATCTTGTGTTGACCATGTCTTCTCTGGATGACATGGTAGGTTTTTTGAAAAGTGTAATTATAATGGTTATAGATAAATACTCTGTGCAACTGTTTTGTAATTTGGCTGGCGAGGTGTAAGAAGATTTTTGTGAATTATAGTGGTGTGGGGATGGAGGTGTTATGGGGCAAAGTCAGATTTTGGTCTCAACTCTAGGCTTCTGTGTCTTCGAGTTTTGGAAAGCACCTGTACAGTCTAATCTGTTTTTGGGGTTCCAATTGTGAGAGAAATAGTACTGTTTTCAGTCTAATCTTGTTTTGCTGTTCCCGTTATGTTGATGTATTGTTTTGGTGGGCAATCTATCCAGTGGATATACTTTATTTTATTTTTCAATAGATTCTTTCTTACCATAAAAAAAAAAATTTGCACATCTTTAGGCATCCATGGTTGGAAATTAAATACCAAAGAGCTTTCGAGGGATGGAACAATCAATTTGGAGAATGGAAGCTCAACATCAATGATAATTCTTTGGATGGACAAGCAACATCGGTTGCTGCCTCTTTTGATTTTCTGTTTCTATGTTTATTTGCTGTATATACTAGGCAATGCCCCTTAATGTCTTTACAATAAAATTTCATTACTTCTTTTGTGGAAAAAAAATTTCCTCATATAAAAAAATTCCAGCTTTCTGGATTCTACTCCATTTGTTTTTGAACCTTTTGTCTTTGTAAATATTGATTTAGATCACATTATAAGTCGTTATTTAGTTCATGTGTTCTCCTGATTGCTTTGAATCTTAATTTTCCAGGATTTCTCCTTACGATTCCCATTAATCCAAGGGCATGGGAATTTTGGGTCGATTGATGCTGATCCTGCAGCTGCCATGCGTTACACAGAGTGCAGATTGGAAGTATGTTTAGATATTTTAGTTACTTTGAACACTGTATGGGTTCTTAATAATCATGATATCAAGATGAATTTTAAGATCTTTAGGTTTATTCTATTCCAGAAATGGGGCAACCTCTCTCTCTCTCTCTCTCTCTCTCTCATCTCCCTTCCTTCTCTCAGTATGTATGTCATTATAGTGATGTTGTGAGTAATTTTTCAGTGCTCTAAAAGGTAAAGGATATTGTTCCAGAGTGTTTACTTAATCCCTATTGCACATTGGCAGAGTGCGAAAATGCTGCATTTACACAAATCCAGGGAGTGTAGGGGGAACCATTGTTCAAAGCCAATTTTTTATATTTTAATATTTATAATTTTGCCTTGGGCAGCTCTTTTACAAGTCCCTGTGCCACATAGCTGGTTGTCCCAGTAAATATGTCATCATGAATAGTTTCCCCCATCATCAATAGGTTATAAAATAAACGTCATTATTTAAATTCAATTTGGGTCTCAAAAAATCTCTTATTGCTAACTTTTACAGTGAACTTTATGCCATGATACTGTGCTAGACATGCAGATATATATGGTGCATTAATTCCCCTTTTTGCTATATGCTTTTTGTTCATAAGGAATATTTTTATCTTTGGTAATAACCATATCGACGCTTTATTTTTGCAGCCACTGACAGAAGCAATGTTATTGGCAGATTTAGATCAAGATACGGTCAGAGATGTTCCATACATTATCTAGTCATAAAATATTATTCTTCATTAATTTGTTTTTGCATGATGTGCTTCAATTGGCGCAGGTTGATTTTACTCCGAATTTTGATAATTCACAAAAAGAGCCATCAGTTTTACCTGCTCGACTTCCAACTTTATTACTGAATGGTGCTTCTGGGATTGCGGTATTTTTCTTAGGTTTAATTGTCCTTCATGATCAAAAGCTGCTGCTTGTGTTTTGTTCTTGTTCTTCCTCAGTACTTGTATATCTTCAATTCACATATGTCTTAATTAATTTCCAGGTTGGCATGGCAACCAACATTCCTCCGCATAATCTTGGAGAGTTGGTAGATGTTCTTAGTGTGTTAATTCACAATCCAGAAGCTACAGTAAGTGGCGAGACCTTTTATTTATTTTATATTAATTAGGTATGTTTCAATTAGTTTTCTTTTTTAAAAATAGAAGTTCTGTTGTACTTTATAATGGGTGTTGATAATAATTACAACAATGTGCTGTATCCTTCAAAGGACTATCCCCCCCTTTTTTTTGGGGGGGTTGAAAAGAAACAAATTTTATTAAAAGATAATCTAAGATAGACAAGAGATAGTGAACAAGGAGTCCACCAAAAACAAACTACAAATGATTACAAATAAAAAACAGTGAAACCTACAAAAACACATTATCCTATAGATGACTCCCAATTTAGCAAAATAAAAAGGAAAAGATCCCTGAAATCTGATGTAACTGAAACCCAAAGGGATGACAAAAACCTCACCCTCTCCCACAGCTCTTCTACCCCCATCCCCTCATTCCTCTTCATCCAGATCACCCACAGGACAGCCATCTGGCAACAACCCCGTAAGACCCGAGCCTTATTTCCTCTACCAAAAGAAGCAAGACTTTCACTAAACAATGAAGGGCACCCTTGTGGAATTACCCAACTGACTCCAGCCTCCTTGAATAGTAAACACCACAAGTTTAAAGCTACCTGACAATGGACAAACAATGATCTGCATTCTCTCCTTACATTTTACACATTATGTACCAACTTGGAGTCAGTTGAGGAAGAGTCTTTGACATAAACTTGAGTCCTTGTCTACATGGAAAAATTGCTTCTTTTCTATCAACTTATAAGATAGTTGAAATGAATCTAGTATTTCCCTTTGTTATATCCAAGGATGAAAATCTTGATGTCACTGAAAATATTGCTGGAAATATTGAAGTTAATGAAAATGATAAAATTTTCTTAAAAAGTATGGAATTTTGGAATGAAATTTCAGGAAATACAAAACTAATCAACTGTGCATCAATTTTACATATAAACTGTGTCCATGATTAGTATATAACAATTTGGGTTTAATGGCAAATAAATATGTTTAGGCAAGAGTTAACAAGTCTTTAATGTAGCATCATATACACTTATCTTCCATCAATTCCTGTAAAACCAATCAGAGAATTCCTTTTTGCATGTGGCGCCGCTCAATAACTTTTTTGGAAGTAGTCTTTGAGAAATTTTGTGTTGCACCTGTAGTTTAGTTGTCCATTAAGATGATTTGAAACTTTGATATTAAAGAATCTCAATGATTGGCTATACAGTAATGTTTAAGTATGACTTTATCATTGCCATCACTGTTCTCCATAGAAGTTAGAGCTATTGGGCATAATTTTAACCCTCATGTTAACTAAAAAGAACTTTTCTTTCTATCGACCCATTTTTGTTTTTGTGTTTTCTTTATTTTCCATTTCATTTTTCCTTTTGAGTATTTGACATTTGGTTTTCCCTGTGACAGTTGCAAGAATTACTGGAATACATGCCAGGGCCTGATTTTCCAACTGGAGGACTGATTATGGGAAACCTTGGGTAAGTTGGAACCATTCCTTTGGTATGTAAAGCATGGTTCATTCTAGTAAGCTTGGACGAAAAAGTGTAGCCTCCTCCTTGTAGGAGTTCTTTCCATAACGTTTGAATAGGTTGTACTAAAGGGATGCTTTCAAATTGAATGTGATGATGGGCAGTGGTGATATATCTTATGTTGCATACTTGCTGCTAAATTCATGGGGTATACTACTCTGTTCGTACAAACAGTTTTGTTTCATTTTTCTGAATTAAGTAAAATTGCCAAGAAACTTGAGCTAAAGGTGAAGATAGATTAAAATAGTATATACTAGTGTAATTGAAGATGTAATATAATACAAATGCTGAGAGTAATAAAGGATTGCCATGGTGGCAGAATTACCCCTTTTGCTTATGCTGGCTGCATCTTCCTTATATATGTGTGTTTGTTCTTGTGTGTGTGGGTAAGAACATTCATGGACATTTATGTTTGCGCAATCATAATGTTTGGATAAATGTTCATTTTGTGAAGCATTTTGGAGGCATATCGAACTGGGAAAGGACGCATTGTGGTCAGAGGGAAAACTGATGTTGAATTGCTTGATTCTAGAACAAAGAGAAGTGCAATTATCATAAAGGAGGTTTGCCTTGCTCTTCTTGTCTGGTTTGCATTAAATATGCATGTAGGCTTAGATTGTCATGAAAGAGTTTATTTTTTTATAGTGATTTTATACTTTGTGAATGAGTCAGATCCCTTACCAAACCAACAAATCAGCCCTCGTGGAGAAGATAGCCGAACTTGTGGAAAATAAGGTGACATTCTTGCAAGTAGCAAATGATCCTTTAAAAACTGCTGGATTGTAATTTTTCATTAAAAAGTAGTTTTCTGATTGATTTTTATATATGTTATTTGATTCTAATCTGAGTCCAAATGCATTTGTTAGTATTATAATTCTTATTTAATATGTGACTATATTAAATCCAATAAGTACCAATATATTCATCTAAGTTATGTGCTGTATCACTCACATGAAATTTATTAAAGTAATAAGGTCATACATTGTTGTTAATTCTTATCTCGTTTTAGTATTTATTCTTAGATTTTGATATCATGTTGACCTTATATTAGGGATGCAGCTTTTTCATTGAAGATATGTTACCTAATATGTTCTCATTTTAGTATTTATTTATACTTTTTTCCTTTTTTTATACAGAGTTTAGAAGGCATAAGCGATATTAGGGATGAAAGTGATCGCTCTGGAATGCGTGTTGTCATTGAGGTATGCAATTTATTTATTTATTTTTAATTCTGTTCTCCTATGAGTACTTTGTAGCTTTTAAATACTAACATTCTGAAGAATTCACAATACTATGGGAGATTTAATTAGTAAAACGGTTTTGCTATTCTTCTTAAATAATAAACGGGTTCTGCAATTGGATTATGATATATTTTCATCCTCTTTTCAGCTCAAGCGAGGATCTGACCCATCAATTGTTCTGAATAATCTTTATCGCCTCACATCTCTTCAATGCAGCTTTAGTTGTAACATGGTTGGGTGAGTGATATCTTTATCATCATTTTGGTTCTTCACTGGTGTATGAAATTTCTCTCCCTATACTTCTCTAGTTGATTTTTAGGGCTAAAATTTGAAACTTGCATTTTGGCCTTAAAAGTTATGACTTTGATTGAATATTATAACTTCAAGGAACCAAAATATTTTGGTTTGGAAACTAATTTTATAAAGAAAATTAAATTAGTCTATTGTCGTTGAATTAAATAATTTTAGTCAAAAGCTGAGCTGTAATAAAAATATCCCAAATACAGGGATTGTGTGATAAAACTAAACGCAAAGTCGTGATTTTGAAGGCTCTGGGCCTGTTGGTTTTTCATTTGATTTGTTTCAACATTGTTGGGAATTGGGATATTTTGGAGGCAAATTTGATGAAAGCATTTGAAAAGTTCCAAAAGGATGGGTGATAAATGCAATAACCTATTAGACATACATATGCCTTATTGCGAAGGCAAAAGGTTCAATGGGAAAGGATAAATCTACGCCACTGAGTTTGGTTTCCAGCTTGTATGAAGTACTTTAGAAGCTGTTGTTTTTGAGATTGGAGTAGGTTTTGGGAGATACAATTGGACAAACACAAGGTAATTTTGTGAAGGTGTGCTTGTCCACCATGCTTGCATGGCAGAAGCTGCCTTTTTTTTTCATTGAAGAAAACAGAGATGTCAGTGAAATATTGTCAATATCACTAGAACGTAGCCTTAGAAATTTGTTTAGATATGATCCACATAGTGGTGCAACCAAGAAGCATGTGTACATTGAAGCCTTCATTGCAATGCCACACATAATGATATTAATTAACGATCCGATTGGATGAATTTCTTCGTTCAAAATGATTCTGGTGTTACTAAATTATGACTTTCCATTGTTCTAGAAGTACACTATATTTTCTTGATTGAACTTTCTTGCTCAAATGATTCATCACAATGCTTGGGTTTTCATTTGGTATTTTGTCTATTCACAGTATTCATAATGGGCAACCTAAGCAGATGGGTCTAAAGGAGTTGCTGCAGGTGACTACCTAAGTTTAATCTCTCCAGTATAAATGCCCATGCACTGACCCACTTGCTCACTCATGCATATATGCTATTTTAATATATTTGTATATTGTAGGTAAGCTATTTCAAGAAAATGTTTTTTCTTGCTGGAATTTGTTTTCCCTTAAGAATCATTTTGTAATTCACGCTACTTGGGCTGCTGTTTTCATGAGTTTGTACTTGACTTTATATGGTTTTTTTATGTGTTTTCGTTTTTACTGCACCGCTTTGTCTCCTTTAATGTAAGTATTATTTGTAGAGGAAACACGTGAGGCACTAAGGTAGCTAAAGTTGTAATAAATCTTGTCAGTAAAGTAGTGAAAAAGAATTAAGGAAATGCTTGTGCTTTAGAGAAGTTCTCTAAACGGGAAATCCTTTTTTCTTTTTTTGTTGGGTTCAAACAAACATCAAGGAATTGCAACCAGGTAATTGTTATAATTTTCTGTCAAAACAAACTGACCTAGGAATCTTAGGATTTACATTTTCTGCTGAAGTAGTAAATTTCAGAGATAGAATTAAAACAATAGAAACACTACACTTTCTTATATGTCGATGCAGCAAAAATGGTCGAACTGTCAGGGATTTGTGGCAAGGTGGAATTTTTATTGTTGATCAGTTTTAGCTGTTCATCTATTTCTGTTGATAGTGTCTTGAAAGGGGCAGTACTTCTGTACTTCCAAGTCTTTCAGGAATGCTTAGCTATCAATCTGAAGGAATTCCCAGCATTGTTGTCACTCCCATGAGAATTGTATTCTGTGACATGTATGATTCCTAATTAACTAAACTAAATATATAATAAATAAATAAATTAACTTATGGCTATGGAAATAGTTGCAGCATATGGACATGTTAGTGCACTGTTCATGTAGAAGCTGCAAAAAGAAACTTATACAATAAGCATATAATAATTAGGTCAACTACTGATATGGAAAATCAAATAAATCTTGTTGGATTGTAGTGTTCTAGTTTCTGATATCTAGTTAGATTTGTGCAAGTACGAATTATTTTAACATTGCTAGCACTTTTAGGTACTGGCAGTTTGACTAGTATCATAGTCGTCTTTGAAAAAATTGACGAGCTGATGCATTGAAATCAACTACAATTTGGAAAGAGTTCTTGGATAGTGAATTTCTTTTGATTTCTTTGAACACATTCAAAACTTAAAAGCAGAAAGGTATTGTCCAAACTTTCAAGAGACCTCAATGTCGAAAGAAAAAGAGAAACTGTCAAGAGGCCATCATCTGAAGATATATGCCTTATTAAATTGCCATTTGAAAATATGTTGCTCTAGTGTGGCAAACTTTTTTGGTAATTCAAAAATATTTCACTTCAATGGGTTGGTTAGTTCAAATTCTTGAGCCCCCTGGCTTATATTTTATTGGCTTTGAGTTCCCCTGCTCCTATTGACTATGTAATTGATGCAGGACACGTAGGACCTAAATTTATTAGTTTCCTAATGTATTTGTTAGTTTCATAGATTCTCTAGTTTTCCAAATTCTAGTAGGATTTCTACTTTTCCAGATTTCCAGGTTTCTAGTTTTAAGTTTCCTATTTTATTTGGGTTAGGATTTCTGTTTAAGCAAGGGATTTTTATCTATTATGTCTAGGTTTTAGTTTGCTATAAATACCCCCATGTAGTTCTGAATGTTGAGTAAACCTTTTATAGAACTCTATGATTTCTGCCCCTTTCTTTCGCCCCTTTGATCTATATTTTCTTCTCCTCGATCTCTGATATTCTTCTTTGTTCTACTGTTTCTGCCCTTTCTTTCGTCTATTCGATCTATATTTTCTTCTCCTTGATCTCTTATATTCTTCTCTGTTGTATTGTTTAAGTGCTTAATCTAATACCTACAGGCCGTACTACATCAGTAAGTCTATTCAGCAAAACGTTTATTGGAAAATTTAGATTCTGATTTCATGGATAATGTTTTTGCTCAGCTTTTGTATTACTCTGTTGGGACATTTAATGGGTTCAAATCTTGGATAGTTTGTCTTATCTCAACCTACCTGGTTACTGATTTTTTTATTTAATTTTGCTCTTTTGATTTTAAAGCACGCAGTGAACGGTTAATATTTGGTTCATCACTCCTAAGTATTGATGCTTAACTCATTCATTGTTGGTACTTTTGTATTGATAATCAAGAGGAGAAATTATCCTCGATCATACAACAAAAGGAAAACGGACTCATTCATTGTTGTATTGAGATTATGATATTCTTGCATTAAGATATTGGTACTTGTTTTGGTACAAGGTTCTCAATGTACCAAATGGTGAGGCTGTACTAAATATTTCCTTTGTTAATGAATATTCACAGGCATTCTTAGACTTCAGATGCTCTGTTATAGAGAGACGTGCCAAGTTCAAACTTTCACAAGCACAGGAAAGAAGACATATCGTTGCGGTATGCTACCCTTTTTTATTATTTTTATTTTCCTTCTAATTCTAGATAAGTTTATTCATAAGTTGTCTCAAATTGATTATTTTGATGTTTTTGGACATCCATACATGTCCTTGGATGTGTGCTCTAAACCACGGGTGTGAACTTGAGAAGATTTCATTCTTTTTCCCATTGCATTTCACATTATTCTAGCTTGTCTTTATGTACTGCTGTGTTATTGTGACTATTTTACTGGATTCATATTTATGTCACCATACTACAGACTCATAGTTCTTATGTATTTTCTTGTTGAAATAGGGCATTGTTGTGGGCCTGGATAATTTGGATGCAGTAATTCATATACTAAGAGAATCTTCTAGCAATGCAATTGCATCATCTGGTCTAAGGAGCGGTGAGCTCCCCTATGTTTTTGGGTTTTTCATTTTCTTCAACTTAAGTAGAAGTTGTGGTTCAAAAGCACTGAGACATGATTTTCTGGCTTTGTCATTAAACTTCTGTTGTTCTGCATTTATTGTTTTTCTGTTTTTTCGCTTTCTAGCTTCTGCTGCGAGGAACATTTTTTGGTGCAGTAGATTTTTTGTCATGTGTTTTGTGTTTGCTTCTTTTGATCAATGAAATTTCTTGCCTAAAACGTGTGATTTTTTTTTTTGGGGCACCTGGGGTCTAGTGCAACACAAGTTTAAGGACGCTTATGGTTTTACTAATTAGAATTTTCCAATAATCTGTTATTTTTTTCGAACTTAGTTCGTAGGGGTAGGGTTTATTTAATGCCTGACTTAGCAAGGTTTTTTAGGGAGTAGATGAGAGTTCCAGTTCAGTAACAGAATGTAATCATGTTTTGCAATTTTGTTATTCAAATTTCCTTGATGTCTAGGGTTTGGTGTTCTTTGAAATCAGCTCTGGAATGCAGACTTTTTTTATCTGTATTCTATCCGTACCCTGTTGTTTTGATTTCCTTTTTCTTAAATGTATTCCTTAGTGAAACAACTGTGTTCAAAGATCTGCTTCCCAAGCTGACCATGAAATATGGGCCTCCTATTTCCAATTTATTTTGGGTTGAATGCTCTAATTTGAAAACTTAATAACTTGTGAAGCCATATATAACTCTAGTTGCGAGATTCCCCAGCTTACACCTTAGCCAGTTTCGTGTCTTTATACCCAATGGTGAATATTATTTTCAGGTTATTTTCATATTTTCTACTTAATTGTGGCGGCTGTTTTTGAGCAGTAGGCGTGGTTAAAGGTACTGATATTATCTTGTATTCTTTTATGCAGAGTTCAATCTTTCTGAGAAACAAGCTGAAGCAATATTAGACATTAGCCTGAGAAGAATTACCATGCTTGAGGTGCATTCAAATGTAATTTCTGATTGCTTGATGAGAGACCTTGGGTAATAACTTCGTGTCCTTTTCTCCTTATTGTGCAGAGGAAAAAGTTTATTAATGAAAGTGAATCGTTAAAAGAGCAAATTTCAAAACTAGAAGAACTCTTGTCAAGCAAGAAATACATATTACAGGTATAGTTCTAATACCCATTGGTTGCATGTATTGTGAAGGTGTATATGCATGCCACTTTAGAGGTCATTTATAATTCTTTTTAAAGATTAGGACATATTTTCAGACTTGCATTTTTCGTCACACATTATGTTTAGACATATGTATCGATTCCCGTATTTCTATGTATCTGTCTGAAAATTTTCCCCTGTTTTGAAATAAACCTACTGAGTTGTACACTTTTGTATTATATATTTCTTCTGATTATTGTACATAGTTTTAGGACTCTGTTTTGTAATCCTTCAGATAGTTTTTTTCAATGCACTTCTTTGTATTATATTATTTAAAAAAATGCACATTTGATTAGGTCGAACCTCTTGCGCCACGCTCCTGTTGAGGCAGTGTAGAATGCATTTAATTAGGTTGGAAGTGGGATCTTGATCATTATGTTGATTTAACCTGTTATGGAAAAAAAAAAATGGTGCATAGGCTGTCTTTGTATCATCATTTTCACTTCTTCCATTTTTCATCGACCCTTTTTGGAAATGATGTTAAATGTTCTTAAGATGACTATCGTACTGTTTATAGGGAAGATACTTTAATTGCCTCCATTTGGTTCAAATTGAATTACAATTCTGTTTTTATTTTATTTTATTATTTCAATCAGTTGATTGAACAAGAAGCAAATGAGTTAAAAAGCAAGTTCTCCAGTCCAAGGCGTTCAATGCTGGAGGACAGTGATAGTGGCCACCTTGATGACATAGATGTTATTCCAAATGAAGAAATGCTTTTGGTATATGCTAATCAACCTTCTTTATCATAAAGTTATATTTTACTCCTTTATTTCCGAAAAAGGAAAATTTAAAAGCAAAGAAACCATTAGTAGTACTTTTTTTTTTCCCTTAAAGTTTTCTTTGCATATAATTGTCAGGCATTCAGTGAAAAGGGGTATGTTAAGCGGATGAGACCTAACACTTTCAATCTACAAAATCGAGGAACCATTGGCAAATCTGTTGGGAAATTGAGGGTAAACGATGCAATGTCAGACTTTATTGTTTGTCGCGCACATGATCATGTTCTGTACTTCAGGTACATTATCTCTTGGCTTTCTTATGCGAGGGTTTCTTTTATCTAGTAATTAGAAGGATTAAAACGTTTGGAACTCTCGGTATGTATTGGAGGGCTCATAATCTGGTGGTCTAGTGTTATTCATGTTGACAGCAAAGGTTTATGCTTGGCTGTGCCAAATGGGGATTTGGCGAAGTATAACTAGATCCAATGCTTCTGTCCTTATCACTACCAAGGTTATATTATATGTAATATTGTTATCTTGAAGAGACAATGGGACAAGGATTGTGACGGCATAGCAGATTATAAACAAGATGAAGGTTTAAAAAGTGTTTCTCAGGTGGGCGTTGAGAAGAGGCGTCGGCAAACTGCCTCAGGTGTACAATCGCTAGCATATTGCATAAAGGCGTACGCGTTGGGTGCAGGGCAGTGCAAGGCAGTTGGAGGCATAAACGCTGCAGCTTAAAGTGGCAACAATGGCAGCTGCACCTTGCAAAGAAGATGACTCCTGCCCTGCGCGCCTAACTTTTGTGGAATTTTTAAAATTGAAACGCAGCTGTTTTGTCAAGTAGGCTGGTTCCTTTTAATAAAACTCCATGTTTCATGGAAAGCTAATATCAAAACATCATCGTTTGTGAAGGATGTTTAAAAAGTGAACACATCCTTTTTTGTTTAAGCCTTACAACACCACCAGGTTCTTCATCCCCTACCACTGATACAATCCAATCCCAAATCAGACCATGTAAACCCTAATTCAACTAACTCTCCCAAAATTGCAAACCTAAGCTCTCAAATCATTTTATTCTAACTCTCACGCCAATTGTGTCAACTGCCATCTCCCTTCTCTCACTGACTCATCTTCTAAGATTTCTTTTTAATAAATTTTAGCACATATTTTTAATATTTTTAATATTTTAATTACTTTTATATTATTTTATTGAAATAATTTACGCCTCAGTTGTACGCCTAGCCTTTTAAAACTTCAAGATTCAACTTACTGAGACATTAATGTTATGGTTCAAAGATTCATCCTCCCCATAGTCCCTGTTGTGCCAAGTGAAATTTTCTTCACCAACACCACATAGGAACTCAGGAATCATGCACAGTAATATATTGTGCCTCTTTGCTACTTTGGCAAAATGAAAACAAAAGGCTTGCCTTATCAAATTGCCACTTCTCTACGCTCATACTTAAATTACAAACTGTTCTCGTCCCATGGGTTATTCACCAATCTATGGTATGAAATATTAATTACTCACAGCCCACACAAGATGTTGCTTTTACTAGGCTAAAATCTTGTCTTGATAGATAGTTTCATTTGATTCCGGGTTTCCTAAAAGATGGTGCAAACCTAGTTCCTAGAGTCCTACCATATGGCTTGCCTATGACTTGAATGTTAAGGAGGAGCTTGCTTTTGTACTTTTATGATGAGTGGACTTTTGCATCTGGTGTCCGTCTTAAGATTGTCAATTTTTCCAAATTTATTTGTTTGATGTTTGTCGATGGATGACTTACAAAAGTTATTTTTGCAGTGATAAAGGAACAGTGTACTCTGCTCGTGCGTATAAAATTCCTGAATGCACTCGGACAGCTGCTGGTACACCACTGGTTCAGGTAATTTATTTACTAATCAGTCTCTCTTTTTCAGACATTCTTTTTTAAATTGCTGAGGTTAATAATTGTTTTTACACTGGAGCAAGATCTTATCGTTGTCAGATGGAGAGAGAATTACATCTGTTATTCCTGTGAGTGAGTTTGCTGCGGATCAGTTTTTGCTTATGCTTACTGTCAATGGCTACATTAAGAAGGTCTCTTTGAGTTATTTTTCGTCAATCAGGTCAACAGGAATCATAGCAATTCAACTGGTTCGTTCTCCTTCTGTGCAAGTCTTGTATTTCCGGCCGTGCATAAATTTTCTTTTGGTTCACAAATCATTCATGTGATAGGTTCCTGGTGATGAGCTAAAATGGGTCCGTTGTTGCACAAATGATGACCTTGTAGCAATGGCATCACAGAATGGAATGGTCATCTTAAGTTCCTCTGATATTGTAAGTATACATCACTTTCCTTCTCATTGATATACACATTGGTATGCAGTTAAAACCTGTTTACATTTAATAAAATATTTTATTTAAATAAACAAATTTAAATATAAATACTAAAACGGGACCAGGTTACTATTATTTGTTTTTCTGCTTTTGTGTTAAGTGTATTTGTTTTTTTCTTCTTACTAAATGATTCGCTGCAAAAGGATTTTTTTTAGTGAACGTGTCACAATTAATTACTCCTATTTTTTATTTTTGTAAAGACGAAGAAACAAATTATATTTTCTCGCCTATTTACAACAGCGACGAAGAGTCAAATTATCACTATATTTATTCCTTTTTCTACTTCTTCCAAGTGCAGGATAACCCCAAGGGGCGGTTATTTATTTATTTAAAATTTTTAAAAACCAATTGGGGTCCTCCCTTCACCAACCCCATTATTATTGTTATCATCGTTGTTATTCTTATTCTTATTGTTAGTACTACCTATTATTTGTTTTTGTTATTGCTATTGTTGTTGTTATTACTAGTATTGTTATTGTCATTACTACTACTGTTATTTTTACTAGTATTATTACTGTTTCGTAGGCTCGTAGCTCACCAGCCTCGTTTGAATATTTTGCTATTATTTGGATTTTGTATATCATTAAACTGCGGTGTTAGGGTAATTGCAAGGCACAATGTTTTGTATATCATTTTTTCCTACCAACTAAGCACAATTTTTTCATCCTCAAGAAGTTTGTTAACCTCTGGACTACAGGTGTCCCCATGTTCCTGATGTAGAGCCTCTTGAAATGAAGAACAATAATAATTTTATAATTCAAGTTCTTGTGTCTTGAGATTGCTATTCTTGTGGGCTACCCATGTTCTCCCATTTTATTTATTTGTTTATCTCTTTATTTCTCTCTTTGCTGGGATCATCTTGTATCTCCCGTGCACTTTGGCACCCGTTTATGTGCAAGTGTCTAAAACTCGCAAGTCCTAAATCTCTGGAATTGAGTTTCTGTAGTTGTTTCACTATGTTCATGTAGAAATCTCATTATTGTAGAGAACTAGTACTACCTGTGGTCCTATATCCTTGGTCATTTTACAAAAAAATAATAATAATAAAAAGAAAAAAAGTTTTAGAAATTCTTGGCGCTATATTACCACCATCTAACGGCTGCATTTCGTGAAGGATTTTTGTACTTACAAATTTGCATCTTGTCACGTTCATCTCTGTTATGTACCAGATTCGTGCACTAGGGAGAAACACTAGGGGGGCAGTGGCCATGAGACTTAAAGAAGGGGATAAGATGGCAAGTGTGGACATCATACCAGCAGCTATGAGAAAAGACTTGGAGAGGGTGTTGGAAGCTCCCCATATTGCGTAATTTCTTTAACATTTTGTTTTGTTTTGTTTTTTTTTTTCTAGCTTGTTATTATTACCTAATCATTGGTTAGCACCATACTGGACTTCAGGTTTGCTGCTATATAAGCATGAATTACCAACACCTAGTAATATAAGTGCTTTTGGTTGGATGTTTGGTTATTTGGCCAATCTGAATGGCATCTCATTTATTAATACAAGAGAAATAATGTTGATAGAATGTTGGCAATCCGTAGCTAGAAAGTGGATGTGCTGGACGAGTGGAAATGGAGGCAAGACTGAATAAGAAATAAACCTAATTTATGGTAGGGGTTGAATGGCAGAAAACCTGAGGGATAGTCACTACTAGTTGACCTAATAGTTAACTAGTTACAGCTAACGAAAAAAGCTAAAGGGAGGTTGAAAATGGAAGGGGTTAATGTTGCAACGACCTAAAGAAAATTGGCCTTACATAGTTGAACCTAGTTGCTTGGGATTAAGATGGTTTAAAGCTGAATTTATTTTCCAGATGCAATGTAACCCGAATAACCGGATATGCTAATCTAATATTTTGTGTTGATTTTTCCACAGTGCTAGAAGTGTGAAGGGGCCATGGTTGTTATTTGTGTCTGAGAGCGGATATGGAAAGCGCGTTCCCTTGAGCAGATTTCACTCCTCCAAATTGAATAGGGTTGGCCTGATAGGATATAAGGTATGCTTATGAAGTGCCTTGTTCAAAGCCTTATGAAGTTACTTATTCAAGACTGAATAAGAAATAAACCTATTTTTCACTGCTCTTTTTCAGTTTGCCTTGGAGGATCGCTTGGCAGCAGTTTTTGTGGTGGGCTTCTCTTTGGCAGGTGACGTTTGGAACCTATATTTGAGGCTTTTTTCTGATATCTATGAGCGTTCTCGTGAATTTTGTTCAACTTTATGTAACTTAACAGAAGATGGAGAAAGTGATGAACAAGTGGTTCTTGTAAGCCAAAGTGGTACAGTCAATAGAATTAAGGTGCGGGATATTTCTATACAGTCTCGCTATGCAAGGTAAACTTCAACTTTGGTATTTCCTTTCCTTCTATTCTGAAATATATTGACATAATATGCTTCAACTACCCACTATGATGGAACGATATGATTTGCATGTATTATAGACAAATCCTTTTCATCTCTTATTGTGGTTGGCAGATGTCGTGATCATACATTTTACTCACTATACGTTTTTTTTTTCAGGGGAGTCATTTTGATGCGGCTTGATCATGCTGGAAAGATTCAATCTGCTTCATTAATCTCAGCAACAGACGAGGATCCGGAGGTAGAAGTTGAAGCTGCCGCACTCGGCTAACCGCTCGTCAAAAGAAGTGAATAGCTCTCAGCAATAGGATCAATTTATAGAGCTAATATTTTGTCTTGGCCGGTGTATTGGTGCTAATATGTAAAGGTAAATTAGGCCACAAATTTGGTGACCATTCCCAGTGAGAATGGTGACCAATTAGTAACTCGAACCCTGAACAAGTTTTTCCATATTATAATGCCCCTCCTTGAGAATAGGTCACATTTAATGGATGTCAATCATTTTGGTAAGTCTGCCTCCATTTAAACGCAACTATTTTCCTAACCTTTTAACGATTTTTAGATTTCAAATTTTACCCGATTGTTAAAGGACAACATTACCCTAGTGTCAAATGGTACATCATATTAAGAAAAAGGAACTCACTGTGAGAAATACGGTGTATTCTCTTCCTCACACTATTGTACCTACAAAATCAACACTCATTGCTCATTTCCTCGCTGAAAACTCTACACACAATTAATGTTTGCTTGCGTTCCATCATATATCGGTAAAGTTAAATTAGTCGATTGACGAATTGAAACTCTCATATGCAAGGTTTTCGACATTTCTAGTCTTTAATTTTTTTGGTGTTTTTAGGTAAGGATATTTTTTTAATCACAAATGGTCTCAAAGATTTGGGAAATTATCATCTTTGGTTCCTTATGTATTTTTGTTGTTGACATTATTGATCGTCTATGTTATACCTCACACATTAATTTGGTCATGCTATTGGGTTATGTCGAAATTTCTATTAAGTTGATGATGTGACATGTATATGGAGCCCATATGTCCAATAATAACATGCCAAGTGGATTTGAAGAAAAAACAATTTATGTTTTGAAAATGTTTAAGAAATTAAAATTAAAAAACAAACAGAACACTAAATTTAAACCTTTAAAAAAAATTAAACTGCAACTCCAACTTCCCCTCCCCCTACCACGAGTCCAATTTTCCTGTTACTAAATCCCCAGTGCCCCTTGTTTCCTCCTTAATTTTATGACATGTGACAAACAACTTAGCACCAGTTTTAACTCTGTTAACTCTCTTCAATGCTTTTTTCAATTAAAACACATTAAAATACATGTTTGACAAACACGTTTGCACGCCTCTTCATCTTCACCCCCTGCATCTTCTCCGCTTGGCAAAACTCAGGCCCTGCGATATAAGAACGAAGAGATTTAAAACCAAAACAATTAAGATGCAGAGCAGATTTGCGTTTTCTAGGGTTTTTAAAAAAAATTTGTGTGCGATTGATAGTTTTTTGCAGGAATATTTGGGTCATTGGCGGCGGTGATGTTCAATGGGGTTAAAAAGGAAGACATTGATTACTTTCCATACGAAGAGGGCTCGTGGAAGTGATTGTAGTAGTGCTCTTTGTGCCCGGCTAAAGATAATGACCAAAATTAGGGTTATGTTAGGGAGACCAACTTTAGATACCAACTTGTGTACCATCTCTCTAATAGAGGTGGAGCCCACCAATACAATGGGTCCCACACTCTATTAGAGAGATGGTACACAAGTTGATATCTAAAGTTGGTCTCCCTAGCATTTTCCCCAAAATTAACATGAGTCTTTTTTAAGTAGGGTGGAGAAGATGAAGAGGCGTGCAAACTATTTTTGTCAAATATGTATTTTAATATATTTTAATTTAAAAATTACTGAAGGGAATTAACAGAATTAAATTGATGTTAAGTTGTTTGCCTCGTTAAAAGGGCAACGATCCAACGGTCGGAATTCCAGGAATCGCAAATTTGGGTGGCGTGTAAGTCATGTTCAATGGTCACACGACCAAATCTCGGAACACTACATATAAAGTTGAGCTCATGAGGACAAAAGGAGTACCACCTAGGGGTGTGCCCCATGTAACACCTAGGGGTGGTTGGGTGTGTACATCAAATTCTAAAAACTCAAAAACAACATAATCAACGCATATGAACTGGTAGAACACAAAGAGAGGAGCAAATTTAATACCTGGGTGGGTCGACCCCAAAAGTGGCCGATATTGGTCGGAACTGGTGAAAAACTGCTGAAAAACATAACTTTTGGCCTTGGTCTTCGTGTACAGTAAGTTTCAATGAGTGGATCTTGCACCAAAAGAAAGAGGACATTGATACGAATTCGTACATGAGAGAGATGACTTGATACACGATTCAAAACCAACACGGAAAATTAACTGGTCAACCCGCACGATTAAATTTTTAGGTGATTTCAAGTCAACCTGCCACTGACTCGTTTATAAATGAGTGAGTTTTGGGTCAACCCGCCAACCCTCTAAAATACTTATATAACCCGTTTATTAAACAGGTCAACTCACCAACCTGCTGAAATACCTATGAAACCTACCAACTCGCTAAAATACTTATGTGACCTGCCAACTTGCCAACCCATTTCTTTGTTTCTTCATTTTCTTCATTTTATTCATTTTTTTTTAAATTTCTTTTTCTCAATCTTCATATACTCAAAACCTGTGCTGGAAATAAGTGGGTCAACCTGTAAATGACACATTCATTAAACGGGTCGGGTTTGAATTTGACACGTATATAATCATGACATGACACGAACCCACACGACACGACTCACAACCCACAACCCATTGCCAATCCTCCTCTAAGCCAGCCCTACTCAAAGTGGAGGGGGCGGGGGGGAACAACTTTTCATCAATAAAAACGTTGGATTGGGAAGGATGTATATTCAGTAAATAATTTTAATATTTAATTTTTTAGGTTCAATAGCCATTTCATGTCAGAACAAAGCACTTTTTCATAATAAAAATTTAAGTGACAGCAAATGTAATAAAATTTCTCAAGTTTATATGATGTGGCACATTGCTTCAATTCTTGTTTTTTTTTTTTTTTTTTTTTTTTTTTTTTTTTTTGTTTTGTTTTTTTTTTCAGGTGAAAATTAGAATAGAAAGAGTGAGAGAACATGAGATAAAAAAATGAAAATTAGAATACAATTGTTTTATCTTATGATCCTTGAATTTCAAATCTATTTATTAAAATTGTTTCAATTCTCAAGTATATTTAAAATTTTCTCATATAGTCGATGAAGTCCTAACAACTAATGAGATTAGGAGCAACACATCTGAACGCATGAATTAGCTAAGCAGTGAACCAAGAAAACATTCAATCCTTGTGAAAGGAAGTTAAGAAATTAGATTGTTTCTACACTGAACAACAAATACTAATAGCATGACCAACAACGGCACGTCGTATGTCACCCTCTTTCAATTCCATTCCATGGAACTGTTTCCTGTGAACTTTCGGATGAGAAATCTACCTACGAGCTGAGAGAAAAGTGGATTCGGCGAACATGCAACTGCAAAGTTCATTGGTGTTTTGTGCTAAGATAGCTCTATTCCTACAACACAAGGAACCACTAAGGTTTTTCCCATAAGATATCCCTGCAATATTTGGCAAAAGAAAGCACAGGTTCAGAATGGCACTCAAAATTTGATGATCCCTGCAATTATTGTTTGTAGGAATAGAGCAAACATCTATAATAAGAAGACAACTCAAAAATGATCAATCTATTCTCATTACTTTAAACACTTTAAAAATATATATATATATTTCAATTTCAATCAGGGTAGGGTAATTACATTGCCCACTTCAATCTATTTACTTTCATGCCACATACCACACATGTTTCTAACTTCTATAACTTCTATAACCTCCATTGCATTCCTAGCCAGAGTAAGCTGCATCATATTTCAAATGCATAGCATGTGTATGCTGTATAAATTTAAAGATAACATTATGCAAAAATCTGAGCATTGTGCATTCCTTGTTCACAGTTTTAGTTGTCGAAACCGAGAAATGCATACCTAATGAAACATGTGAGTTTACTCAGCTTCAAGGGCAGCAATTTCATATCTGACTTCTTCCAAATGCTCATTTATAGCGGTCACAGCATCCTGCACCCCTCTAATGGCTTCCTTGAGATCATTATCATACTGGGCATCTGCTTCTGCCTCTTCAGTTCCAGCAGCTTCTGTTATCTCATGGAGATGCACACACTCATGCTCCATTGGTTTCTTAAATCTGCAGTTTTCATGACTCACCAGACGCTCCGAGGGTCTACCAGCCTTCTTCAGCACCTGAATTGTAGCTGTCTTCAAATCAAACAAAGGTATACTTAATGTCAGCAGAAAATGGAATAAAATCTGGTAGCAAAAATAACCACACACATTGCTTAGAATATGTACCTGAAATAAAGAAAAAAAAAACACTTAAAAAAAAACCAACCAAAGCTTCCAAGAGCACAGCATACCCATTAATCAGAACCCATGATCATTTACAAAAATATATGCATATTAATGTTTGTGTAGGTTGGTATTGGTTCTTTCTCTAGCTGTTCCACAAGCATTATTTAGTACAACACCAAAAAAAACAAAAATCTTGGCAATGTATACATGAATTTGGTCGTCCATTCCATGATCCATTCATAACCAGATTAAATAACCAAACTAAATTACATAAAAATGTAGAGTATACATGATGAAATAAATACCAAATTCAATTTCTGCTTCTCCTGGGTTTGGACAGCTCTGAGGAGATGGGCCAAATCAACCCGGCCATAATCGGGATCGTTGAGAAAGAGCGATTCAATACGAAGCACATGCTTTGAGCACTCGTTGAATTCCAGCGTCACCTCACTGCAAACTTGTTGGTAGGCCAACTCCCCATGTGCCCCTGAACACACCATATACTCCCCAAACCCTCTTTTCAACTTCGCGTATGCTTCCGCCCTCCGCTGCTGAATTCCGAGGAACTCGCGCAGTAAATCGACGGTTTTGGACGAGCACTTTCCTGCCTTCTCCCTTTCTTCTTCGTCTTCTTCCATTGGGTCTCTTAGTGAGACCTTCTTCTCAAATTCTTCCATACTCAGATTTTGCTTCTCGCCCTACCTTCTACTTCCTCCTCTTTTCTTCTTCCAGGGCCGACCGGTGTAAATAAATTTAGATTTTTAGGGAACTGATATCCGCCGTTGAGATTTAATAATATATTATTTACTAGCCAAAAAACTAAAAAGGTTTAATAATATATTAAGAGTAAATTGCCGCACACCCCTTGAACTAGGATCCATTCGAACTTAACCCGTCGAACTAAAAAATTAGCCAATTTAACACCTGAATTAATTAAATTGGCCAATTTAGCACTTGCTGTTAAGTTTTTTGAAATTTCATCTATTTTTCCGTTAGTAATAAGGGTAAATTTGTAATTTTGAATAAAATAATAGTCAAATACATAAAATTAAAAAAAGATATATATATATATATATATAAAACGTTATTTATAATTGTAAAAATGAAAAATGATTTCTTTTTTCTAAACACCCTCTTCCCCACAAGCCCACCATGCCAACTGCCACAACCCACCTTTTCCTCCACCCACCCATCCATCTTAACCCCATCCCTCCTACCACAACCTATCTCAGCCACCCAATATCCCCCACCTCTGTTACTGCCTTCCCTGATCACCTCAGCCCAACAACTCAACAACATAATCGACGCCTTCATCGGAGCCGGCGACTTCAGGAACTGGGTCGTCACCTTCTCCAAGCTTCAATTCTTCAATCCCTGCATGCCGACACCTCTACCGCACCCTAACCCACCACCCACCTGTGACACACCCTCTATTCTTCTCCCTTGTCACTCTACAATTTTAAGCTTGAGATGACGGACATACCCAAACCCAATTCTAGTTGTGACAAAGCTAGAATATTTGAGGGCTTGGACCTTGGTAACAGCATGGGATTCCAAGCTTTATTTGATTGAAGATTTGTTTGAAATTGAAAGTTTTTTGTGAGGTAAAATACCTCTAGGCCAAGCTAGGCCAGAGCACGTGTTAGTGGTTGAGTTGGGCCCTAGCTCGATCGCCATATATTTTTCCACCTTGACCCAAGGGGGCTTATGGGCCTATTGGCCATGAGCTTGGGCTTGGTGTGCATGGTGTTCACTCAAAGGACTTCTAGTCTTTGAGAAGCTAGGATGTTTCGATATCACCGAGATGCCTATCTAAAAGGAGTCCTAGTCCGAGAAGGACTAGGTTGTTCCGGAGTCCTAGTTTGAGAAGGCCTAGGTTGTTCCGGAGTCCTAGTTCGAGAAGGCCTAGGTTGTTCTAGAGTTCCACTCCGAGAGGGATTAGGTCGTCTGGGGTGATATAAAAGGATGAGGTCACCTTTCGTCAAAGGTATGCAATTCAAAGCACTAGAACCCATTGTGCAATTTTGCTCTCAAACACTTGACTGACTTAAGCATTGGAGGGTCCGACACCACATCGGTGTCATCCACTGAAGCTCTATTGTTTTGCAAGTTAAGGAGGACAACTTGGTTAGTCACGCTAACCTAGTCCGGAAGAATTATCCGACCTCGATCTCGAAGATGTCATCTTCTGTTGAACCAATTTTAGGCATCAATAGTTTGGCGTCGTATGTGGGAATCAACTTCTAGCCCTGACTAACCCGTCACCCTCGCTACGCCGAGGAAATGAAGGAAGAAATCTAATCACCTAACTAACATTGAGACCTACCTGAAGGAGATGAGGAAAGACATTAATGAACTCCGTGATCATAACAAGAAGGTCATGGAGGAAACCAAGAAGACCCATACAAGAAGAGAACGAAGGTTAGAAGAGTGGTGTTAGGAACATGGAGATCATCAACGCAGTGGTCCAGTGGACCCCAACGCCAAGGCGAACTTCAACGTGAGGGACATGACGATGAAGAGGGTGAAAGCCATCCCCGATCTCCTTATGGAAAGAATCGTGGGAAGCTGCAAACTTTTGAGCCTACCATTCACGACTCATTCTTTGGTTTCTCTCGCATGCCAACCGAAAGCTAGAATAAGTACAGCAACAAAGCCTAAGATTAGATGACTGATTAGATTACTAGTTTGGTTAACTCATGCTCTACTACTAAATCTCATATATGAAAGAATATAACTCAACAGAAAGCAACCTTTACTTGACTTTAAGTACCATAAAGGAAGGAAGAATAGATGAAAGCTAAAGAGTAGCTGCCTAGATACAAACTAAAAAGCTTGGATTTGGCTAAAATATCTTGACCTAAGAGATTTGCTTGAGGAAAAGAAAGCTCAGTAAGTACGACCTCGTAATCGCTATCGTGAGGTCGATCATGATCGGAAAGTCGATCAATCCAAAGTCCGCCCTAATGGAGACGAGCATACTGAAGAAAGTAGAATTTTGGAAGCCATGAAGCGGATGCAAGATGAGATAGATCGAAAGCTAGAAGTTCGCCTAATAACCCTCGAGCGTGAGCGAGGTCCAGGACCTTTCGACGTGGCCATGACAACTGACACCCTACTATTCACTAGAGACATCCTTGAATTCAAGCTCCTAAAGGATTTCAAATAGCCCAAGATGCGACTTTATGATGGGACCACCGACTAGGTGGACTTCTTGAACAACTTATGTTACTTGATGTATGTGAAAGATGCCAGAGATGTCATGAAATGTCTAGCTTTTCCTCTGCTCTTAAAAGGATTAGCTAAGGATTGGTTCAAGTCCTTAAAGCCTGACTTCATCAACTCATTTGACTTGCTCAAATAGAGCCACATGAACCAATTTCTATTTGCCTCAAAGAAGAGGCACCCACCCAAGTACCTCATTAGCATCAGGTAGGGCCCTAAGAAGAAGTTGCGAGAGTACATCAACCGTTTCAATCAAGAAGTAATTAGCATCCCTAATTGCTCCAAAGATATGGCCTATACTGCCCTTCTAGCTGGGTTCCGAAGAGGACATTTTGTGCTCCATTTCAACAAGTTTCCACCTAAGAGTTATGAGGACCTGGTGTCTGAGGCGTATCATCATGCCATCACTGAGGAGATGACATAGGACACACCAGAAAGGAAAGATCCATCGCAGCCTAGTGTAGGAGATAAACAACAAAAAAAGGTTGAAATGATGTACGTGATAAGCCACATGACAAGAAAAGAAGATTTGAGATTTCTAGGCGAGGCGGGAGAGACCGAGATCGAATAAAAATCCATTTCAAACGCAGTTCGACAACTACACCTCGTTGAATACTAATCAAGAGGAGGTCTTCTTCCACATCCAAACTAAGTTGCTAAAACCCCGAACTTTGAGGTTTTCCAAAGGGTGAAAGGATCTAAATCAATATTGTAGATATGACTGCGAGAACGGTCATACGACGGATTAATGTTACGAACTCCATGATGAGATTGAAGCACTAATTAGGCGATGTCGTCTAAACCGATTTGTGGGTGAAAAGAAGCAAGCAGGGCAGCACGACAACACACCAGACAAGCAACCACATGCTTTGAAAGACATCAATGTTATCTCACGTGGAGCAACTCTAGCTGGGGATTCGAACAAAGCACGAAAATAATATGCACGACGTACCCAAGTTGGACTCGAGATACTCTTGATTATGGGTGGCATTTTAAACCGAAAAAACCAACTGACAATTTACCGCAATGAAACCGCAATCACGGTAAACCGAATCGCATCTGCGGTATTAAGAACTGAACCACATTTGCGGTATTTGATTTTCAAAACTTGCGGTTACCGCAAATCGCAAAGTATAGCCGCACGGATGATGAGGTTGAATTCTACAAGGAAATGGAACATATGACAACTTGTAAGTAATTAGTTTATTTATGCTAATGTTATTTATGCTTCTTCTTATAATAAAATGTACTAAACTCTGTTGTTTTATTTGTAGACAACATTGGTGCTCAAACAACACAACTGGGTTCTTCAAATCCACTCACCACCAACACTTGAGTTTGTAACTTTAGTTTGTAACATTGGTGCATTGCATTTTCCTTTTAGTTTGTAACTTTAATTAACTTTGAATTGGAATTTTCTTTTTGGTTGTAATTTTAATTCATTTTGCTTTGCATTTTCCTTTTGGTTTATAACTTTAAAGGATTTGGAATTGGAATGCTTGGAATTGTAACTTTAATTTTCTTAGGTTGTGAATGCTTGAGAAGTTGAAGAGATTGTGAATTTATATATGTTTGAGAAATTGAGGTTGTGTATTTATTTATTTAGGTTGTGAATTTATATTTTTGTTTAAACCGCTAATTCGCGGTAACCGACCACATTTTGCGGTTTACAGCAATGCGGTAAACTGCAAAACGCGATCGGTTTGGGGTTTCAAAAATCACCAAACTGCAAATAGTCGATCGGTTTGCGGTTTGAGTAAAAATTTGTGGTTACCGAACTGCAACCACTCCTACTCTTGATTGGTCCAGGCTACAGTACTCCAAAGTCACCCAAGCTCGGGTACTCAGTGATCACCTTTAAGAGGAGGAGGAAAGAGGTGTAGTTCACCCACATGATAACCCGTTTATAATCCAAACTGAGATCGTAAATGGTTGCGTGAAACGGGTCTTTATTGACACAGGAAGTTCAGTCAGTATCATTTTTACATTGGCTTTCGAACAAATGGAGATATCACGAGAAGAGATCAAGTCAGTGGTCACTCCCTTGCTTGGATTCACTAAGGACAGGATCAACTCCATTAGAAGCATCACACTATTTCTGTCACTTGGAATGGCACCCTAAAGAACAACGGTGTACACAACTTTTCTAATAGTTGAATGCCCTTCTGCTTATAATGTTATTTTAGGTCGGCCAATCTTGTGCTCTCTTTGAGGGTTCATTACCAGCCACATGCTCTTGATGAAGTTCCCAACCAAAGCTGGTGTGGGATATGTGAAGGGTGATTTAAAAAAAAATAAAAAAAATAAAGCCTACGGAGTGCTACGCTGTGGTGTCCACGTAAAAAGGGAAGGAAAAGATGGAGATGTACGCCATCGAACAAGATGGGATAGACCATGCGGTTGAGCTTGACACACAAGAAGGTGCAAGTATAAAACAAGCCATGCCAAGAGGGGACTTAGAGAAAGTGCAAATCGATGATAATCACCCAGATCGGATTGTCAAGATTGGCGCCCAATTACCACCTCAAATTCGTGATGGCCTGACAAACCTCCTACGTGAGAACGGTGAGGTCTTTGCATGGTCGTGTGAAGGCATGCAGGGAAAAGATCTTGAGATCATATCACATCATCAAAGTATAGATCCTGCCTTCAAGCTAGTATGCCAGAAAAGTCGAGCTTACAATGTAGAACGGGACGCTGCCATGAAAGAAGAAGTGAACAAGCTCACGAAGATTGGTTTCATTCGTGAGGTTAACTATCCAAGCTGGTTGGCCAACATGGTCATGGTGAGGAAGACACTTGTAAAATAGCGAATGTGTGTTGTCTTCACTAACCTGAAGAAAGCGTGTCCTAAAGATAGCTTCATGTTATCCCATATTGATCAGCTCGTCGATTCGACCGGGGGCTACGAGCTCCTTAATTTCATGGATGCATACTCGGGATACAACCATATTTTGAGGTACCCACCAGATCAGGAGCACACCTTGTTCATCACAGACCGAGGTCTTTATAGTTACAAGGTCATGCCATTCAGGCCTAAAAACGCAAGTGCAACATACCAGCCACTTGTCAATTAGATGTTTGCCAACTAGATATGAAAGAATATGTAGGTCTATGTCGATGACATGCTAGTCAAGAGTGTCATGGTTGATCATCACATTCAAGACCTAACAGAAACTTTCAAGGTATTAAAGTGGTATAAGATGAGGCTTAATCCAGCCAAGTGCGCCTTTGGGGTTAGCTTGGGAAAATTCCTCGGGTTCATGGTCAGCTAGTGTGGCATCGAGGCGAAGCCAAAAAATATCCAAGCTCTGCTTAACATGAAGTCACCTAGGACCTTGAAAAAAGTACAAAGCCTAACAGGTCGTATGGCAGCACTAAATCGATTCATATCCCGAACTACATACCATTGTCAACCATTCTTCCAAGTTATAAAGGGGAAGACGAAACTTATTGATTGGACCCCTGAGTGTGAGCGTGCTTTTCAAGAGTTGAAGGAGTACATGGGAAAACCACCTCTTTTGTCTAAGCCTGAATATAGTGGAGATCTGTAATTGTACCTATCTGTGTCTTCCACGACATTAAGCTCGGTGCTCATTAGAGAGGTAGGCAAGGTTCTAAACCCCATGTATTACGTAAGCTCAGCTCTCCAAGATGCCGAAATGAGGTACCCTGAGATCCAGAAGTTGTCCATCGCCCTTGTTATTTCAGCTTGGAAGTTGAGACCTTACTTCCAGTCTTATACCATCATTGTGCTGGGCAACCACCTATTGAGGCAAGTCTTGAAAAATCCCAAGACCTCAGGTCGGCTCATCAAATGGTCAATTGAACTTGGTGAATTTGATAGCATATACCACTCACGAGAAGCAATCAAGGCTCAAGTTGTGTCTTATTTTCTTTCTGAGTTCACCAATGTAGAGCCACCACCATTGCTGACTAATCGGCCTATGGTGAGCACGGAGAAGAAGATACGACCTAACCTTCCACTTTGGATTCTACGTGTTGATGGTGCTTCAAATCAACAAGTGGGGCGAGGTTAGTATTAACCTCACCTGAAGACGATGACCCATTATGCCTTACGGTTTGGGTTCAAGGCCTCGAATAATAAAGCTAAGTATGAAGCACTCCTTGCAGAACTATGCATAGCCTCCGAGCTCAGTGTTAAACAACTTTGCATTTTCAGGGACTCCCAATTGGTGGTAAACCATGTCACTGAAGAATACCAAGCTCAAGATGGAAGCATGAGTGCCTACCTAGCCAAGGTCAAGAAGTTGTTGGATGATTTTATTGGTTATGAAATCATTCAAATTCACCAGATTAAGAATACGAAGGTTGACTCCCTTGTTCAATTGGCGTCTTCTTTCTATATTGACCTTGGAAGATCTATCCCGGTGGAATTATTAGTTAGCATAGAGGAATATTCCGTGGAAGTTTTCCCTATTAGTTCCGAGCCAACTTGGATGGATCCAATATGTGATTATCTAGCTCATGAAGTCCTACCTGAAGACAAAGCAGAAGCTCAGCGTGTATGGTGTAGGTCATCCCGATATTTGATCATCAATAAGAAGTTGTATAAAAGAGGTTTTTCTTTGCCATACCTACGATGCCTGACACCAAATGAAGCTGATTACGTGCTTTGTAAATGTTGAAAAAAATAAATTCAAACATGGGATTGGATAAGTCCCACAACTTTGAGTGGGTTTGATACCCAAGTGCATTGAAACGACAAAAAAATCAAATTGGCTTTGGTTATGTGCCACGTCCAGCAAGCCTCAAATTGAAGGTAGAGATAAAGCACAACTTGGTAAACCATGTATAGGAAAAGAGTTCAAAAAATAGGGGAGTTTGACCAACCAATGAAAACTCTCAAACGAGGTTGGTGGCTTCTGTTTTTGTGGAGATGATTATTCAATATTTGAATGAAGCATCCTACACTAAAGAGATCTCTCACATATGACCTATAAAAAGCATAGCAGCAAAGAAAAAAAAAGGAGAGGAGAAAGAAGAAAAAAATGCTGGTGGAAAAATAGTTAGAGCATAGAGACAAAAGAAATTGTCACAGGCATATTGTCATCTCCATTAATTTATGTGTGGTGGCAACCCTTGTGTCAAATTCTTGGATGATAAATCCATGTTGGGTGGCAACCCTTGAATCAATTTCTTGGATGATAAATCCATGTTGGGTGCCCTTAAATCACATATATGGATAGCAAATCCGTGTGATGATTCCAGTTCAATAAATCTCTGCCGAGCAAAAGAAAATCTATGGGAAAACAAAAAAATTGATGTTTTGGGAGTTAATTCCAAAATGTGCAGAAAAACAGGAACGTGTTCTACCCTTGGTTAAGGAAATCACACCAATTCCTTCTCTGTAGCTGCAAATAAAAAATGGGAAGTTAGTTCTCTACCACAAGTTGCAGTAAAGGAGTTGATGACAAAAACGAAAACATAGGAGTTTAATCTCACGACAAATGCCAAATGGGTTTATACCTCTTGAAACTCTTTGACCAACTCTCTCCCTCTCTGTTAAAAACCCCACTAGTTTCTTCCATGTCTGAGCAAATTGCAGAGGCCATTCTCTTCTCAATTTGAGTATGCTGCATCAAAAGCAAAGAAAAAAAAGAAATTAGTTGTTGCAAATAACAAAGAAGAAAATATGGTGTTGGGAAGGTTGCTTTGTATTGTATTTGCATACAGATAGAACAAGAAGAAGAGGATAAGTCAGCAAATAAAAAAAAGAGAAAGAAAGTTTAAAGGAGGAGGTTACGTTGCACAGTCACTCTTGCTTGAATTCCTCATATTGTGTTTGTGTGCAAATAGACAAAACAAAGGAAAAGTTGCCTTTATATAGCCCTATTTGGAGGATGGCTTTGTGTTATGTTTATTTGTATATAGACAGAAAAAAAAAAAAAAAAAAAGAAGTCAGCAAAAAGAAAGAAAAAGAATAGGCATGCGCCTCTTGGGACCCTAGGCTGGTTTTCAATTAAAGTTGTTGTCTACTTTAACTGAAAGAAAAAAAAAGATGCTACTCTATGAAACTCTTGGTTGTGTGGCCTGACAAAGAGAAAGGTCATGCATACCTTTTGTTGTGAAGACAAAGATTGCTCTCTAAGAAGGTCTGATAGTGAAGCAAAGGAAAATTGGTATGGGGATTTGTTCTAAATAAAGGAGGGATTCTTGGTGGTGGAGTAATTGTTTTCTAAGTCAATCAACACTAGAATTCCTTCCCGGCTTCAACACCTGTAGTCCTAATTCAATTGTGACTGGTTTACCAAAAAGGGATGAGCTTCATGCTGATGACCAGTCACAGGCAAACTGATAAAAAATGTTAGGCACATAAAACAAATTGTTGGATGCCTATTAATTCTCAAAAGCCCAAAATATTTAATGAGTGATCCAAATAAACACTCATTAAATTTACAAAGACCCACATTGCCTATTATATGGTTAATGGATCAATTTTAAAATCCTTAAAGTTATATTTGGGTCCAAATGCAAATGTCAATTGTAGGAAATTAGTGGGTTCATCAAAATTGCTCATTATTTTCCTTGGACATTGACAATAAGAAAAATGGTACAAAACCATCCAATTTTTTCCCATGGGTCATCTACCTATGAAAATCTTAAAATCTCCAAATTGTTTCAAAGACACAAATTCTAAATTAGTGGGCCACACTTACTCATTAATTTCCAAATTTCAGAACTACGCTGGTTTGATCCCTTCGAAAGGGTATGTTGGCAATCTAGAGACTCAATCTAGATGCAACCACCCAAATCTTAAATCCAAACACAATTCCATGTTGAATACTTGGTTTATTCAGCTAAATTCATTCAAACACTCATCAATACAATTTAAATTAAATTTTCCCT